>JAOTNS010003077.1:0-600000 GCA_028476615.1 Culter alburnus | reverse complement strand
CTGATGCATTTGTGCTCCGATGCTTCCTGAAACAGTGTTTTGAAATCGGCCATCACTATATAAGTCGTTATTTTGTTTTTTTGGCGCTCCAAAAATATTCTCGTCGCTTTATAATATTAATATTGAACCACTGTACTCACATGAACTGATTTAAATATGTTTTTAGTACCTTTATGGATCTTGAGAGAGGAAATGTCATTTGCTGGCTATGGAGGCCTCACGGAGCCATCGGATTTCAACAAAAATATCTTAATTTGTGTTCTGAAGATGAACGAAGGTCTTACAGGTGTGGAACGGCATGAGGGTGAGTAATAAATGACATTATTTTCATTTTTGGATGAACTAACCCTTTAAGGCCTAATTATTGACTTACTAGCTTATCGAAGTTGACCAGGTTGTCGAGAAAGGTTTTGTTGCCCTCATGAATGAAGGTAATATCTGTTCAGATAGAACATATTTGTTCAAACCAAAAATCTTTCAACAAGACTCTCACCATGTCCTAACCAGTTACATTGTGATAAAGACTAATTCTAATTCTTTCGTTCAAACTGCTTGTTAAGCAGGAATACTGTTTCCGGGTCCAAGCCTACAGGTTTCAGCTGAGAATACTATCTCAACAGCCGTTCATGAGCTATACTTATTCATATCACTCATTTAAGCTAAGCTTTTAAAACTCACATTGTGCACTACAGTCTTTTAAAGATTCATAAAAGATTAAATCACTGTCTGACCATCTGAGATGTTGGTATAGATTAAGATCTTTAAGATTTTTTTCAGTAGTATTACAGCACACAGTGAGTGTATATTAGCACCTTTTGGCCTTTTATAGAGCGTTTGGACCTGGAAATGGTGACTTTAAACTTTTCAGTGGACACGACAGACAAATAGCTTGTGGCTGCTTAGGACGTGGTGTCATGTGCAGATCACTAATGATCTGATGATATTGTGCATGTTTTTGCTTGCTGCACCTTTCAAAAGCAGAGGTAGGAAAGGGATCTTGGGAGACTTCATCTTCCTAAAGGCATCTCTGTAGGCTTTATGGTTTAAAAGAAGGGTCCTGCGGGTCATGAAAAAGCATTCATGTGTACATATTTGTATAATTTTACACGGAAAGCATCTGGTTTGTCTCAAATCTCTTCCTCTGTAATGCCACCTGCTGTTTCCTCCCTGTAGGCCAGAGTCTCTGATATGATTACGGCTTCATATATTACATCCTAATGAGCCGTAAACAGCACAAAATGCTCTAGCAGGAGGTGAACTAGCAGGAGGCAACTTAAGAATGTGATGAGACAATCACTTACCGTCAGGCTCTCCAGCTCAGAGAACAACTTCCTGAACTTCCCAGGGACTTTCTGAAATTAGGACAGTAGAAAAAGACGGAAGAATTGAAGCCAACACACTTTTCCTGTTTAGCACAGTTTGCAATACACTCTAGTTTCTCACTGCTAAAAACACAATTTATTACAAACAAAGACTGATTGATTGAAAATCTGACTGCAACACTACCACTCCAAATATATAGTAGTCTATTTCCATGCATTGGAGTTGTTGTCTTCCTACCTCCCATGTCTGAGTGAGTCGACTGACAGCGGGACTGTTCAGTCCCATAATAATCGCGAAGAATGAGTTCAGGTTCCTCTGTGCTTTACAGCTATAAAAGAGTGAGAGAGGCAAAAGAGAGGAGGAGAACATGAGCATGTACACCAACTGATTTATTTGAATAGAAGAAAGAAATACAACCAAGAGTAATTTTAGCACGTTGCTATGTGATTGCTTGTTGTACGTTGTTAGGTGGATGCTTAATGGCCCAAATCAAATATTTATGATATTCTTGAGACTAGATATGGCTCCTTCAGAGTTTATAGGATTATTTCAGTCAGCGAGTGTGTGTTTGTGCATGTGTACTTACTGTGCTGCAATCTTGATGAATTTTTTAAAGAGCTGCACACGTTTGCAGAGGGTTGGACACAGAAGCACTTCGGTCATCACCCACTGCTGAGTCTCATTACAGCGCTGCAACAGCTGCTCCAGCGCCACCGTGTGGCCAGCGCTCGCATCGCGGCTCAGCGTAAAATGCACCAGCTCTTGCTGCACAGTAGTAAGGAAAATTACATGGCTATGGTTGCTGGGCTTTGTTGAACATTGTAGAAAATTCTTATTGAATGTCAGTTTTGAATCAAAACTATAGAGTATGTTCGATTACAAGCCATGAATTCCACATAATTTCCACCCAAATTTCACCTACAACTTTGACACTTCAAAAAGTTTGTAAAGACATAGGAAACGTAATCCTTATTACAGGATTAGATCACTTCTGAATTAAAAAAATATCCTGATAATTTACATGTCATCCAAGATGTTCATGCCTTTCTTTCTTCAGTTGAAAAGAAATTAAGGTTTTTGAGGAAAACATTCCAGGATTTTTCTCCATATAGTGGACTTCACCAGGGTACAATGGGTGGAAGGTCCAAATAGCTCTACACGATCCCAGGCAAGGAATAAGGGTCTTATCTAGCGAAAAGATTGGTCATTTTCTAAAAAAAAAAAAAAAAAAAGATTTTTTATTTTTACCTTTCCAACATGATTATGTAATGCGTGGTGGATCGCAGAGCAGCGCAAGATGAGCATTTATGGTTAAAAAGTATACACATTTTTTTTTTTTTTTAGAAAATGAGCGATCGTTCCCCTAGACAAGATCCTTATTCCTCGTCTGGGATCGTGTAGAGCTCTTTGAATCTGCAATTTGGACTTTCAACCCATTGTATCCCAGTGAAGTCCACTATATGGAGAAAAATCCTGGAATGTTTTCCTCAAAAACCTTAATTTCTTTTCAACAGAAGAAAGAAAGACATGGACATCTTGGATGACATGAGGATGAGTAAATTATCAGGAAATTTTCATTCTGAAGTGAACTAATCCTTTAATACATATGAATCGAGGGGTTTAATCCAAGTCTTAATCCAACAGACATGATCACTTTATATGATGAACTGATTTCATTTATTTTAATTTTTAATTTTAATTCATTTCATTGTTTTCAAATATATACATTGCTCAATGCACATTCATAAAGCATAAAATATGATAAACAGAAGCTGAAGTTTTGGGTAAATGGACTTTCAATGGAGGGAGAGAAATCTCACAGAATTCTCATTTTGGGCAAACTATCACTTTAATGTTGGGTTATGTTTTCTTTCATCCAGACTGATATTATATAAAGCTTTAATGCTATAGTTTTTTCAACTGATTCTTTGTGTCAATTCCTTCTAACTACCTCATTACTGATTTTAAATTTAAACTGTGCTTTAGTTTGCATATCAAGAATATGCTTTCTTGTGCTACACTGTCTGAAATGTGAAGACTTTACCTCATGGACATTAGTAAAGAGACTCCAGTCACAGTTTGTGAGCGACAAGGCAACATCCCATGTGTTCATGCTCAGCATCTTTACTGAGTGCTGCTGCCCATTATCAGTGAAGGGACTCTGGGAGAACAGAACACAGGCACTTAGATTATTGATAAACTTTTTACTAAGGTAAAATGGGTACATTTTTTGACAAATTCTGGCAGAAAAGAAAGAAAAGTTTAGAATACGGTGCCTTTAAGGTTGCACAGTCATGTGTAGAGCCGAACTAATGGTGTGGAAAGCAGGTTCTTTTAAGAACGGTTCAGAAAGCAGCATTCTGACTCTCACCATGATCTCAGTCAGGTCTCTTCTGCAGACGAGCAGTCTCTCAGCGGCACTCAGTGAAGACGAGAACACACACTGATCCGACTGAAGCAGAACCTTCTCTGGAGAAAGAGAAAAAGAGAGGAATAAGGATGAAGAGAAAGCATCAATGTCAGAGAAAGGGTAAACAGTGAGGTACAACAGAAAAGAGGTAACAAATTTATTTAAATAATTTATTTGGACCCTAAGAGGCATTTGGTCATTAGGATACAATGGCCCTAAAGACTTCTCAATTTCTTTCTCCCAAAGAAGCATCAGAACATGACCCTAAATACCCGTTGTCACTATATACACGTACTGTGATAACATGTAAAATGTTGCAAAATTATGCAGCTAATGAGAATCCCTGAAACGGCAAAGACTGTCTTTATGAGTGTGTCAGTCAGTAGTGAAGACTTTTACATTGAAAAGACTGAATTGTTGTGAACACGGAACAAGATGCAACTGCCACTGTCAGTCACGGGAAAACCCCTTAACTGTTAAAAGGACAAGATAATACATCAAACATTTAAACAGATTTTTTATTATGAACATAGGACTGACATTAGGATCAGAAAAGGGGGCTTTTAGCCTTACCCTAATGACTAGTTTAAAAGCATAATAGCATCCCTGCAGACCTGAAGACAGTGATGTCTCATAAACACAAAGCTGCAGCAATGTCAATCAAAATGAAAACAGAAAGTTGTATGAACTCGTTCAGACCTCCAGGATACGCGACGGCCATCAACACCATGTCGTCCTCAGCACAGTCAAGTCTTTCGGCCACAGTCCTCAGCAGTTCCTGCACGGACACCTCACTGTGCGTCCTCACGCTCACGTATGAATCTATAGTCACGTACACGCGACACAGCACTGAAGACACACAAACACCCAACGCTGCATCAATCAGCCACCAATTCACATAAATATGCCATAAAACAAGATCCTCACATGCTGTTATACATAAACAACCTGCCATGAGTCTCATGCAGCACCGCAGGCAGTCAGACCTCTATGAGAGTGTAGGAGAGAAATATGAGGGAATATTTTATGAGCTTACCTTCCTTCCTATCCCTCTGTGCTCCTCTCACAGGGTGCCAGTTCTCCTTCAGACTCAGCTGGTGGAAGAGCGCTTTATTCTGGAACACAGTAAACATGTGGCATTGAGAATATTATTGCTTATGAGAAAAACACATGCTAACACACCTTAAAGGGTAAGTTCACCCAAAAAATGAAAATTCTGTCATTTATTACTCACCCTCATGCTGTTCCACACCCGTAAGACCTTCATTCATCTTCAGAACACAAATTAAGATATTTTTAGTTAAAATCCGATGGCTCAGTGAGGCCTCCATTGGGAGCAATGACACTTCCTCTCTCAAGATCCATAAAGGCACTAAAAACATATTTAAATCAGTTCATTTGAGTGCAGTGGTTCAATATTAATATTATAAAGTGACGAGAATATTTTTGGAGCGCCAAAAAAAACAAAATAACGACTTATTTAGTGATGGCCGATTTCAAAACACTGCTTCAGGAAGCATCGGAGCATAAATGAATCTCTGTATCGAATCATGATTCAGATCGCGTGTCAAACTGCCAACGGCTGAAATCACGTGACTTTGGCGCTCCGAAAAGCAGATTCGATACACTGATTCATTTATGCTCCGATGCTTCCTGAAGCAGTGTTTTGAAATCGACCATCACTAAATAAGTCGTTATTTTGTTTTTTTGGCGCTCCAAAAATATTCTCGTCGCTTTATAATATTAATATTGAGCCACTGTACTCACATGAACCGATTTAAATATGTTTTTAGTACCTTTATGGATCTTGAGAGAGGAAATGTCATTGCTCCCTATGCAGGCATCACTGAGTCATCGGATTTCAACTAAAATATCTTAATTTGTGTTCTGAAGATGAACGAAGGTCGTACGGGTGTGGAACGGCATGAGGGTGAGTAATAAATGACAGAATTTTCATTTTTGGGTGAACTGACCCTTTAACGCAACAGTGAAAGTGTTTACTTATCCACACAGCACTCTCTCTGAGCTTGCTAACACCGTTTTGTTGTTGTTAATGAAAAATTAAAGTCCTTTTCATTAACTGAAATAAAATCAAATATTAATAATAGATTAAAAATGTTAACATAAATATCTGATTAAGTGTTAAAAGGCCTATGTTCTACACTTCTGTAACATTTTTGAAGTCCATTTTTGAAAGGATCTCTATCTCCATCTGTGGTTATGACATAAAATTGAAAGTTATTTTGGGAGGCCCATTGCTTTTTGTTTGTTTTGTTTTTTGATTACATCCACTGCTTCTCCATGAATGAATTATGGTTTGAGTTATACCTACAGTATGACTCTCTCTATCACCATAACAAAGCAGATCGGTCATTCTACACTCTAAACACACTGAGAGTAAGAAAAAAGTCTCACAAGATGTACATTTATTTCCAAAAATGTGTTCTGAGCAAGTAAGTAGCACATCTTCCACCATAGTAACTGGATCCTCTTTTCTTTACTTGTGGACAAGACATAAACACTCAAGTATGAATGACAGAATTGAACAAAAACCTTAAAGGGTTAGTTCACCCAAAAATGAAAATTCTGTCATGAATTACTCACCTTCATATCATTCCAAACCCGTAAGACATTCGTTCATCTTTGGAACTCAAATGAAGATATTTTAATGAAATCTGAGAGCTTTCTGTCCCTCCATTGACATTTTACGCAACTACCATTTTCAAGGCCCAGAAAGGTAGTAAAGACATCACTAAAGTAATCCATGTGACTCCAGTGGTTTAACCTCAATTTTACGAAGTGACGCGAGTGCTTTGTTTGCCCAAAAAACATAATTTAACACTTTATTTACAAAACATTAATCTCCAATTAAAGTTCACGCAACATCGTCTGCTCTCGTGTCAACACATGCATGCGTTGTGGTGCTCTTGTGAACGCACAAATAATGTTTTGTAAATAAAGTGGTAAATTATGGGGGGTTTTTTCGCAAACAAAGTACTCGCATCACTTCATAAAACTGAGGTTAAACCACTTGGGTCACATGGATTACTTTTATGATGTCTTTACTACCTTTCTGGGGCTTGAAAGTGGTAGTTGCGTAAAATGTCAATGGAAGGACAGCAAGCTCTCAGGTTTCTTTAAAAAGATCTTCATTTGAGTTCTGAAGATGAACGAAAGTCTTACAGGTGTGGAACAACATGAGGGTGAGTAATAAATGACAGAATTTTCATTTTTGGGTGAACTAACCCTTTAAGGTTTTGTTCATTTCTGTCATTCATACTTGAGTGTTTATGTCTTGTCCACAAGTAAAGAAAAGTGGATCCAGTTACTATGGTGGAAGATGTGCTACTTACTTGCTCAGAACACGTTTTTTTGAAAATAAATGTACATCTTGTGGGACTTTGTTCTTACTCTAAGTGTGTTTAGAGTGTGGAATGACAGATCTGCTCTGTTATGGTGATAGAGACAGTCATTGACAGTCATGATCACATTTACATTGATTATGCTGACAACATGTAAAGTTTAAACAATGTCTTAAATTGTATTTGCTTTTTTAAATCACTAATTGTTTTAAGGCATAACTTCGCAACTTTTAAAGGAAACCTGACACTTAGATTTTTGCCCACTACCCTGAATTCACTTTGCATGTCATTGCCTTTATTGGCATCCTGTCAGCTTATTCCACGAGCGCATGTCTTGTGCACGTCTATTTAATTTGGCATCAAGATCGGAGAAAAACGAGTGATTTCAAAGTGTAATGTGAACGCCGTTATCTTGTGTGGTCAGATTTTTATAATGAGCTGATGTTTCTCATTGATATATAAATGTGGGCGAACATATCTTAGCATTGCCATGGTTCAGTCATCAATATCATGATGGTTTCCCAAACAAGAATAATTTTTATAACCACAAAAAGTTCACTAAGGTGGTTTCATTAAAAATTCTCTGCAGGTAATATAACGGATGGTCTTAACTCTTACCTTCTTCTGCGGAGAGGATTCATCTACCGTGCTGAGAGATGACAGGGGAAGAAGACAAGGGAGAGACAGAAAGAAATAAAGAAAAATGAGCCAAAGGGATCACTTGAAATATAAATGTGCCATTATATCAATACTGCAAGATGGCATCTCCCACCCGCTGCGAGGAGCGCTCGTAAAAAGCCTTTTCTCATTCAGATCAGGCCTGAATCATCAGCGCTAACATTAAAGTCTGACACAACGTGATTTACTGATTGCCTCATCTAAATGAAAAGCGCACAACGTCCTCATCCATGCACACCTCATTCTGATTAAACAGCCTGAAAACGGGCAATCGGAGAGAGCTTTATAGTCTCCATATTCCCCATCTGATGCCTCTCTAATTAATCATTGGCCTTTCATGAAGCAGCAGCAGGCGTGTGATGTGTATAGCTGAGAGGTCAACGCCAGAACTGCTGCTTACTAAACAGAAATATTGGATAAGAGCTCATGTGTGAAGCAAAGCTCTTTGGCCTGGCCGAATTCATTCATTCTGCTCAGTCCTGATATGTATTAGGATTAGGAAAGTGGCTTTGTAATATTCCTCTGTGTTAATAAATTATAGGGTTCGTGCACCCAAAAAACCTGACCCTGACTGTAGTGCTTAACATGGCCATCATGAATCTACAGTCCAGGCTTCAAAAAATAAGGTGAGGTGAGAAAAAGAAAAGATTGTATAGTTCTTTAAATAGGGAAAGTATAAGATGTATTTGTGTAATGGGTTACAGTATAATAATAACAATAATATTAAGTAAGGGATAATGTACACCCAAACTGTTGATATTGCAAAATAAACCCAGACAGGGTGATTTTGTACAAGTAAATAATTAGAAATAAAACAGGTAATCGATTTGATGCCGTTTATCCCTTCACAGTGGCATATCGCGGACGGGCACTCAGGGGCTATTAAATTATTATTATTATTATTATCATCATCATACTTGTATTATTAAATTAATATTGCACTTCATTTGCCTTGCGATATCATAGTGCATCACCACATAACCGCCGCGCTGCGAGGCCGAGGATAGTAAAATATTAGTTAGATAGCTTACTCCTCAATTAAAAACAACTTGTTTAACACGAAATACTTCTCAATTCACAAAAAAAAAAAAAAAAAATACTATTTTTTTCTCACTATGGGCCACAAGAGAAATATTAAGAAAATAAATTTGATTCATCTCGCAGAGAATATGCGCCGTTATTGCAGCGGCAGATGGCAAAAGCTCAGTCAGTTTTTCCTTTCAGTTTCTGTAGTGAATAATTGACTGGAGTTTGAGACTTCTTCACTGACATAACTCTCACGCAAAGTTTGCACATTGTTTGTGTGATATCCACAAGCTCGCCTTCATGGTTTAAAATGGAAATATTTCCAATATTGCGACGTGGTATTTTTCATTATCAACAGTTGCTCACAAAATAATGGACAATGATTCAAAAATCGCCTGCGTCATTTCCCGTGATAATAAAATTGAGTGAATTATTAAATAAATGGGTAAATAAACAACACGCAAACTTAAACTTAAACAACATGAACACATTGTACTTATTTTTTTGATGCAAGTACATAGATTACACTTAATATTGTGTCTTTTTGAAAGTTTGGATTGCTGCATTGAATCAAAAATCTCTTCTTCTTTTTTTTTAGACATCCAGAGTAATAATGCTTGTAACAGTCAATTTCAGATTAAACAGTATGTTGACAGTCATTCAAAAGAAGTAATTTAAAACTGCAGTTAAACTAATTAAAGCTTAGTTATCACCCACAGCAGAGTGTGTCATCTGGGGACCGACTGATGAGGATTTCAACTGTCAACACACAGATCTTCTTTGTATCATCACTTCACTCCTTTATTATCTCTCTGTTACTCAACTTCTCATCATGTATCCCAGAAGGGAAAGGGAGAATGTCAAAGAAAATCATGCCTTGTAGGGCTAATCCCAAAATGGTTGCATGGATAAAAAACTTCTCCTTAACAGCATGATTTATTCAAAAGACGAGAGTTTATAGGGCATCATTTTGTATTTTTCCATCTCTCATTTTGCATTTTTAGGAGTACGAATAAGGGACGTTATTGTGCGAATATAATCAGTGCATCTTAATATATCTACCATAACAAAGAGCTTCCCAGAAATCAGTTGTGAACAAGAAATGCATAATTTCAGTGTGTAAAAATTAGATGTGGTGTGGTTATGATGATGAAGTGACTCACTGTCTCCTTTGCATCCTTAGAAGTTTCTGAAGTTCTTTGAGATCTTTCTCCAGAGAGGGAAACTCATAGAGATCATCCAGAACATATCTGTACAGAGTCTGCAAACATGAAATGAAAGCAAGATTGAAATTTCAGGTTGTGAATGTGGCATAATTTATTACTATTGCAACTGATATATCAGATATTGATTACCATGTCTGAAAAAAGGGATCTGATTTATTTCTTTGTATTATTTTTTTTAGTGTCCTTGTAACATATGTTACATGTACTTACTGTAGTAATAACTACATAATTACATGCAACTAACTCTATAGTAATGTTAATTTAGGGTACATTTACACAACAATGATGTAGTAAAAAGAGAACAGTTTTTCCTTTGCGTTTATCGCATACAGACGACATTGTTGATCCCCATTCACTCAGATCTGTGAAAAAACTAAAAAAGCTGTATTATTCATGCCAGGCCAGTAGCTGGCAATCTCATTTTGTAGAAAAATATACTAAACATGTAATACATATACGCATGTCGTCACAGTTTTCACAAATTCGTGTTTTTGTAGATTATACAGAGATGATAACGGTACCATTTTCAAAAACTTGCACTTTAAAACCCATTTTCAAAAGTTTGTTTTGAGGCCCCCAAAACACTGTTGTCGTGTAAATGAAGAGCCAAACACATAAAAAGTTTAACGCTTTTAGTTGAAAACGGTGCTGTGTAAACGGCCCCTGATATTACTTAAAACTGCAGTCCGTAACTTTTTTTTTTTTTAAATGATCCAATAACGAAAGGACTGACTCCATGTGGCTTAACATGGAAGCAATGACTTGTGCTCCCCTTCTAATAAAATATCTGCCTTTCATTATAAATATATGAGAAAAAAAACTCAAATGCATTTCAAAAAACTTTATTATTTCAAATTAAAATCCCAGCCAATCTTACCTTGCCATTTCCTATTGCTTTTAACCCTGATTTTTTCCATTTCTCTGTATAATATAGGTCTTTCAGTCTGGTTCAAATTGGGGATCCCAAAAATATCTTGCTTTTTTTTTTATAGGTAAAACATTAAAATCTTTCCAACAATTACCGTATCAATATAACATACCACAATCTCAGTTTTTCAAATATCTTCAGTTGCGTCATTTTATAAAACCTTTGTCTGATAATGGCAAATTGAGATTAGAACTTACTCGCATTGAACAGAATGTGACAAATAATTTTTCTAAAGGGTTAATATCTGTTATATATGATGCTTTGTCTGACACATGTACTTCCTCTTTAGAGAATTTGAAGAGTGTTTGGGAAAATGATTTAGGTCACAGAATCGATAATGCAGATTGGTCTGCTGTATGTAACAATTTGTACTTTAAGTGTACTTCATTGGGGGTTCATGAACTTAATTACAAATTGATTAACAGAATCGATCTCACACCATTGCGTCTAAAAAATATTTATAGAAACTCCTCTGGTCTGTTTTAATTGTAAAAAGCGCAAGGGAACATTTCTTCACTGCTTTTGGTATTGTGATAAAATCATCCCTTTTTGGACCAAAATACATAATTTCTTACAAGAGCAATTTCGTTTCTCTTTGGAATTGTATCTGTGTAACGAGGCGGGACCCAGGGTAAGATCCATCTGCAGGCTTTATTAAACAGAGCTCGTAGTAAGACAGGCAATGCAACAGTGGCAAACAGGTATGGCAGAGAGCAGGCAGAATCGTAGTCAAGGAACAGGCAATGAATCAGGGCAGGCGGAAAGCATTCACAAAACCAGGAAACAATAAACAATCCAAAAGGTCCAAAGGGCAGGCAGTAGGAATCGTAACACGGGGAACAGACGGGATCAGTAACAGGCAGGCAGACAGACAGACAGACAAGATAGAAACGCTCAGAATTGCAACAATGGTTAACAAGACCTCACAAAGTGTGTGAGGGTGTGTGTGGCTTAAATAGTCCAGATAATGTGCTGTAGCAGATTGTGGGAAATGTAGTCCGGGAATGACTGGGAACGTGACAGAATGTCCCCCTCCCAGAAGGCGCGTCCTCGCGCCGTGGATGGAACAACCAGGGAGGGGGGGTGGGTGCTTTGGAGACCTACTGGCAGGTGAAGGTGTATGTACAGATGGGTAAGGGGGTCTCCAGGGCAGATCCAAGTACTCTAGGCATCCTGGCGGGTCAGGAGCCTCGGGTGGCCACGGTGGGTCAGGAGCCTCGGGCGGCCACAGCCAGTCAGGTGCCTTGGGCGGCCACGGCGGTTCAGGAGCCATGGGCGGCCACGGTGGGTCAGGAGTGTCGGGCAGCCACGCCGGGTCAGAGTCTGTAGACGACCATGGCGGGTCAGTGGCCGTATGCGGCCGTGGCAGTTCAAGGACCATTGGTGACCGTGGCAGTTCAGAGTCCCCACCCACAAGTTCCCCACCCTCAGGTATATGCCGGTATCACCTCAGGTATCTGAGGTGGCGCCGGCAGGGCAAGAAGCTCGGGTGCGGAGTCTGGAGCTGACTCGGGCTAGGGTGTGGAGTCTGGAGCTGACTTGGGCTCTGGTGCGGAGTCTGGAGCTGACTCGGGCTCTGGTGCAGAGTCTGGAGCTGACTCGGGCTCGGGTGCGGAGTCTGGAGCTGACTCGGGCTCGGGTGCGGAGTCTGAAGCTGACTCGGGCTCGGGTGCGGAGTCTGGAACTGACTCGGGCTCTGGTGCAGAGTCTGGAGCGGGCTCGGGTGCAGAGTCTGGAGAGGGCTCGGGTGCAGAGTCTGGAGAGGGCTCGGGTGCAGAGTCTGGAGCGGGCTCGGTGAAGACTGGAGCGGGCTCGGCGAAGACTGGAGCGGGCTCGGGTGCAGAGTCTGGAGCGGGCTCGGCGGAGACTGGAGCGGCCTCGGCGAAGACTGGAACGGCAGGAGGCAGGAGCAGCCATCTTGTCCGTAGACACTGGCGGTGCGGCCATCTTGTCCATAGACACTGGCGGAGCGGCCATCTTGTCCGTGGACACTGGCGGAGTGGCCATCTTGACCGTAGACACTACCTTGTCCGTAGATACTGGTGGACTTGGACTTGAGTGCATAGCAACCGGCGGACTTGGACTGGAGTGCGTAGCAACCGGCGGACTAGAACTTGAGTGCGTAGTAACCGGCGGACTTAGACTTGAGTGCGTAAACAGAGCTCGTAGTAAGACAGGCAATGCAACAGTGGCAAACAGGTATGGCAGAGAGCAGGCAGAATCGTAGACGAGGAACAGGCAATGAATCAGGGCAGGTGGAAAGCATTCACAAAACCAGGAAACAATAAACAATCCAAAAGGTCCAAAGGGCAGGCAGCAGGAATCGTAACACAGGGAACAGACGGGATCAGTAACAGGCAGGCAGGCAGGCAGGCAGGCAGACAGACAAACAGACAAGATAGAAACGCTCAGAATTGCAACAATGGTTAACAAGACCTCACAAAGTATGTGTGTGGCTTAAATAGTCCAGATAATGTGCTGTAGCAGTATGTGGCAATTGGTGATTGGTGGAGTGAGTGCAGGTGATTGCCAGGGAGGATTGTGGGAAATGTAGTCCAGGAATGACTGGGAACGTGACAATCTGTCATCTATTGGAGTGGAGACAATGTTTGACTCACATGCTAAACAACTGTTTTTAATTTTGGTTTATTTAGCAAAGAAATGTATATTGTTACTGTGGTCATCCCCTCAGGTACCTTCTTTCAAAATGTGGATGTCTCAAATATCTACACTACTTCCACTCGAGAAACTCACTTATGATACACATCAAAAGTCTAAGGACTTTTTGCGGATATGGACACCTCTTTGGCATTATGTTAATAATATTCCCTGATTCCTTATTCCATTCTGTATATTTACTTTCCTGCCTGACACAAATGTATTTTTTATGCATTTCTTCTTTCCATTTTGCCTGTATTTGTATGTTTCTGGACATTGGTGTAACCGATTAAAAAAAAAAAGGTAATGTGTTAATGGTAACTAAATGCGTTACTTAGTAATGTGTTACGTTACTTTTTCTCATCTGTGCTGGACTTGCTTGTTTGTTTTTTAATAACAAAAAAATCTACATTTGGCAAAAAAAAAAAAGATCCAAAATCAATTTTTGAGCAAGTACATAACCACACAGAGTTCAAAACTATCTCCTTACCTTAGCCCAATTCACAACGGTAAGCTTGTAATTATATTTTTTAATTTGAGTGGTACTGGTAGGTTTCCGCGGGAAATTCGAGCTTGTCACCATTCGTCTTCGTGTCATTACGTCACAACAGCAGCTGGAATAATTAAACTTATTTTGATGGCGGATTGTATGACAAACGTTAGAGTTAGACGTTAAACTGTACAGAAATTGAAATTTACAGGTAACGCTAACACACACTAAATACACAGTCACGCAATGCTAATGTTGTTGCTAATTTGAGAACCAAGTATAACAAGAATAATAATTTGCACTGATGTGATATGAGCTAAGCGATCGTTAGATTTAATCACCATTGGTAGCACGATTTATTGTTATGCTTTTTTTCCTCAGTTAGTCAGAAAAAAGTGGCAGATTTGTTACTTGTTCAGATGAGATTTTCTGGTAAAAATTCTTATTTTAGTCATACTTCCAAGAATACAATCTGTTATTCCGAAGTACAGTATCCACTATTGCGGTGACTGACAGCCACACATTCTCCTCAAAACATTAGATTCATCTGCGCTGAGGAGCCATGCCAATGCACAACCCACGTAAAGATAATTCCACAAATGACTGCAATTACAGGTTTCAAACAGAGATGGCGACAAAGAGGCAAAACTTAAGGACTGCAGCTTTAATGTATAGTACTAAAAGTATAATTACACTGTAACAAGGACACCTTAAAATAAAGTGTAACAAAAAAAAGTGCACCAATTTCACTGTAATGCATGTTCACATACAGTAGAGTGTATGATAATTAAAAGGTCTGAGGGCATTTAAAAATCCTCTGAAGCCAGCAATAATCTCACAATCTCGTCCTCATTATGAGGCATTAAGAAATCAAAAGCTGTAGGGGCGGTGGCATTTTTGTATTTCCAAAAATAATTCCCTCCCTCTCTCCATCCATACCTTGAGGAATAGTTTGGCGTGCTCGTCGTCCTGCGGCAGGTCTGTGCACAGCGAGCTCCACTGGGAAAGCAGGTGCAGCACTTTTCGTTTCCTAAGCAGAGTGTCTCTCCCTTCCTCTTTCATCCGTCCTTTCTTTGAACAATAGGTGGACCAGGAGCAGTTAAGGCATCAAATCTATTCCAGCACGCTAGACTGCTCAAAACCACAGTTCAGAGGAAGGAGGAAATGCCTGAGGCTGAATTCTCTGTATTAAATTAACAGAGGTTGAGTAAGAGAGAATTAATTGCGTGCCCTCGGCTAAACGGCGTAGGGTTTGTTAAGTGGTTTAACGCCAGACAGAGCGTGTTGTTAAGATCATGTAAAAGAACATGTATAACATAGTGCTGCTCAGTCATTGTACAGTTCCATGAATTGCTCATTGCTTCATTCGAGTCTCAGATCATCTTTCAATGGTTAACTGAGAATCCAGAACAGAGGGTATGGAATATTTCATTTAGAATTTACAATACAATACAATAATGTATAATATGTACAATATACACTTCTCATCAAAAAAATTTGACGCACTGTACTGAATGTTCTTAAAAAAACATTTTGATATGGGCTTATACTTAAATTCTTGTGTAGACAAAGATGAATTGTGCCTACATTTAAATTTCTTTTCAAAACTGAAATTAATCTATTTTTAAGTGTATTATTGATAATAAATATTTATTGAGTGAACTATATAATACCTTTAAAATAATATGTTAACTAATTATTATTGTAAACAAAACCGATTCCAAAAAAAGTTGGGACACTGTTCAAATTGTGAATAAAAAAGGAATGCAATAATTTACAAATCTCATAAACCTATATTTTATTCACAATAGAATATAGACAACATATCAAATGTTGAAAGTGAGACATTTTGAAATGTCATACCAAATATAGGCTCATTTTGGATTTCATGAGAGCTACACATTCCAAAAAAGTTGGGACAGGTAGCAATAAGAGGCCGGAAAAGTTATATGTACATATAAGGAACAGCTGGAGCACCAATTTGCAACTTATTTTGTCAATTGGCAACATGATTGGGTATAAAAAGAGCCTCTCAGAGTGGCAGTGTCTCTCAGAAGTCAAGATGGGCAGAGGATCACCAATTCCCCCAATGCTGCGGCGAAAATAGTGGAGCAATATCAGAAAGGAGTTCTCAGAGAAAAATTGCAAAGAGTTTGAAGTTATCATCATCTACAGTGCATAATATCATCCGAAGATTCAGAGAATCTGGAACAATCTCTGTGCGTAAGGGTCAAGGCCGGAAAACCATACTGGATGCCCGTGATCTTCGGGCCCTTAGACGGCACTGCATCACATACAGGAATGCTACTGTAATGGAAATCACAACATGGGCTCAGGAATACTTCCAGAAAACATTGTCGGTGAACACAATCCACCGTGCCATTCGCCGTTGCCGGCTAAAACTCTATAAAAAAGAAGCCATATCTAAACATGATCCAGAAGAGCAGGTGTTTTCTCTGGGCCAAGGCTCATTTAAAATGGACTGTGGCAAAGTGGAAAACTGTTCTGTGGTCAGACGAATCAAAATTTGAAGTTCTTTTTGGAAAACTGGGACGCCATGTCATCCGGACTAAAGAGGACAAGGACAACCCAAGTTGTTATCAGCGCTCAGTTCAGAAGCCTGCATCTCTGATGGTATGGGGTTGCATGAGTGCGTGTGGCATGGGCAGCTTACACATCTGGAAAGGCACCATCAATGCTGAAAGGTATATCCAAGTTCTAGAACAACATATGCTCCCATCCAGACGTCGTCTCTTCAGGGAAGACCTTGCACTTTCCAACATGACAATGCCAGACCACATACTGCATCAATTACAACATCATGGCTGCGTAGAAGAAGGCTCCGGGTACTGAAATGGCCAGCCTGCAGTCCAGATCTTTCACCCATAGAAAACATTTGGCGCATCATAAAGAGGAAGATGCGACAAAGAAGACCTAAGACAGTTGAGCAACTAGAAGCCTGTATTAGACAAGAATGGGACAACATTCCTATTCCTAAACTTGAGCAACTCGTCTCTTCAGTCCCTAGACGTTTGCAGACTGTTATAAAAAGAAGAGGGGATGCCACACAGTGGTAAACATGGCCTTGTCCCAACTTTTTTGAGATGTGTTGATGCCATGAAATTTAAAATCATCTTATTTTTCCCTTAAAATGATAAATTTTCTCAGTTTAAACATTTGATATGTCATCTATGTTGTATTCTGAAAAAAATATTGAAATTTGTAACTTCCACATCATTGCATTCTGTTTTTATTCACAATTTGTACAGTGTCTCAACTTTTTTGGAATTAGGTTTGTATTATACCGTATATGTTACATACTGTATATGCACATTTTTTAAAGAAATTAATATTTTTATTCAGCAAGGATGTTAAATTGATCAAAAGTAACAGTAAAGATGTTTATAACGTTACAAAAAGTCTGTTACGCATCAACTGTTTCCAAAATTGACCATATGAAATGTTTCTTGAGCAGCAAATCAGCATATTAGAATGATTTCTGAAGCATCATGTGACACTGAAGACTGGAGTAATGATGCTGAAAATTCAGCTTTGTCATCACAGCAATAAATTACTTAAAATATATTCAGATAGAAAACTAATGTTAGCAAATTAAATCTTATTGTAAAGTGTTACCGAGACTACTTTCAAAAACAGAAAAAACCTTACCGACCTCAAACTTTTGAATGGTAGTGTATACTGTATTGTAATAACCAAACTTGACTTTTAAAAATATAGGCAGGCAGTTTTTATAGCAGAAACAACATCAGCAATGACGTATATAAGAGCATGTGTGTGTGTCATGAGAAGGATATTGACCAAGTAGTGCTTGGCACAGGTCACTGGTGGACATGAACACAGGATACGTCAGGAGGAAGTCATCAAGTAGACTCTCTGAAAATAAACAAGAACATGTAATACGCATTAGACATGTTAGTGAGAAAACAACTGAGAATCATTAAAAACTCAAGCAAAGCAGCTTGAACATTCTGCCATCATTTTTTGTGTTCCATAGTGAAAAGAAATACGGTTTGTGAAAGACATGAAGATGACACATTTCATTTTAACTCTGGTGGTGCTTGCGTGGCAGTCAAAAATGACCAATTATTTATTTTTATAATTTTATTTTAATGAAATGAATGTACAAGTTCGATGATGTTTTTTATTTAATATTTTGGGTCATTTTTAGGTCATTGTATGCTACTAAATTATATTTATGACACTTGGTAGATTATTGCTAAAATAAAATAAAAAGTTTAAAAAGTGAAACTAACAAAAGTTATAGATGTTTAAGTTTATTAATGTGAAAAATGCACCAAAATACTATTTTTAACTTCTAAAAAAAGTTGTGCTCCAAATTTGAGGTTAATATCCCAAAAAATGAGCTTTCAGTAAGATTTTGTTTGGGCGCAGTACCAAACGTTTCCACTAGATGAACGTTTCTCCCTATTCATTTCCAATGCGGTCTCACATTCATTTCTTTTTTTCTTTTTTTTTCAGGACCATTTAACCTTTTCAAATCATGTCCATGATATTTTGTGTGTGTGTTCACATAGTAAGTGCCAAAACCTTTACCAAGTTTCCTATTATTCTGATGAAGTAAAAAATTTAAAAAAAAAATATATATAAAATTTTCCAGTCAAAAATGACAGAACAGCACCAGAGGGTTAAAGCAGGTTATTCCTTAAAACCTGATCTTTTTACAACGCCAAGCACTGCAGCTACATTAAGCCGGTGAACGTTTAGACTCTGGTATAGCGTCATGAAAAATTCAGCACAGCTGAATCAAACCCAACAGGCAGTTTACATGTGCTCTTGTTTGTTTTCTTCTGTTCTCTCTCTTTCCTCCTGACCTCGTTTCTCCTGCATTATCACACTTTGCAATTGCACCACTTTAATTAGAGTTGTGTTTGCCTGGAAGCATGTTCATACATCATCTCGCTGTGAAAGTATTACTGAAGGAACGAGCACTCGGTGCGTGGTGACCTTGTGCACGACTGCTAATGTTTTTAATCCCACTGCACAGTGATGGCAGCAATCCTTATCTGCCATGCAGAACGACAGAACGTTTCCTGCGTACAGTAATGGGTCACATTTAAACTTATGCCACGTAACCTTTGTTAAAGAGATTCATTCTGGAAATGATGAAGAACCCCTTATCGTTCACCTCAGAGCAACCTGCAAAATCATAATTAAGTTTCAATTATAACCTAAAGGCAATGCTTCTTTATAGAAGAACAATTCATACAATATTATAAAGTACGTCTAGAATATTTTTTTAAACAGATCGAGGAAACATTTCACAAAAACATTCATACATTTAGGTGTCAATGTCCAAATATTTTATGTTGTACATCACGCACAGTGCTGTTAGTTCAGCTCAAAAAAGAAGTCACTTTTTAGCATCACCACATGACCAGGGGAACAAGTCAAGAGCTTCCACAACTTTGACATGTGCCACAAACATATTACAGGAGCAATCCATTTTGACTGAACTGCCTTGCTGTAGGGTACAGTGGTGATGCTTCATGGGTACTACAGAAACTTCCCTGGTTCCTGAGCCCTTACCACTACTCCACACCAACCCCACTATAATCTATAGCTAATAATAGAGAGACGAAAGAAAGAGACAAGAAGTGAACAAGAAGAGAAAGGGAGAAAAGGACATTAAATGGCCCTTAATACGCCTGACCTCTCTGCTGATCCCACTGAAACACAACTATTACTCACATAATGACACCATTACTCTGATAAGGCCGTAATGACTGATATGCATTCACTGTTCATTCCACTTTAATTTGCTCTGCAGGAATATAAATTTCACCATTTGCTCTCACAGACATCAATCGATATTCTCATCTGATCTGCAGATCGACAGAATTTCTTGGTTTTTGGCTTGTGAGTAATTTTAGATGCCTTCAACGTACATTCTGAACACCAAATGTAACAACGTTGAGCAATACCTAATGTTGTGCCTCCCTTGTGCAAAGCACCAATACACGTTCTTTACAGATTCACATTATTATATTACATACTGTCAGCAGTGTTGGGCAAGTTACTATTAAAAAAAGTAACTAATTAGATTACTGTACTTATTACTTACTCGAAAAAGTATTGCATTACTTATTACTAAATAAAAAATGGTTAGTTCCCATCCTTGATTCTGATTGGTCAATAGCTGTGTTTTATTCACAATAAAACACGGCCATGACCGCTTCACCCAACAGTTCTGTGTATCACTACACAACACCCTTAGCAACCACTCTTAGCAATGTAAACTGTGTGTTCTCAATTGATATTGTTTATTGAAGCTTACTGTATTATGTAGAAGAGTATTGTGAGAAAAAGATTGAGTGAGCGATTTTATTACCTGCATTCAGATTTAGCATTTTCCTTAAAACATCCGTTTAAATGTCCGATGTATTATCTTGTCCTTTTAACATTTAAGGGGTTTTCCCGTGACTGACGGTGCTAATCAAAGCATCTGTCAGTTGCGTCTTGTTTCGTGTTCACAACAATTCAGTCTTTTCAATGTAAAAGTCTTCGCTTTTGACTGACACACTCGAAGAGTCTTTGCCGCCATCTAATGGCGTAATAATGTAACTTCTGTTGCTGTTCACAGTCAGGGACTATTTTTTCCGGCAGAAGGAAAGCTTTTGGTCAAAGTTTACTTTATGAAAGTTACATTGATACATATCTTTGGCTTTAATATTTTTATTGTGTGGTAACCGTTTTATAAAAGCAATAAGGTACTCGAGGTTAATTCTGTATCGTGAATAAGTCACGGCTGAAGTGGCTGCAACGCCCTTCAGCTGTGGCTTATTTGCAGTACAGCACAGCCTCTCGTACCTTATTGCTTACTTACTTTCTCAATCCCATATCAACCTCGAACAGTTGAACAATACAAGGGTAGGCATAATATACTATGGAAGTCAATGGGGCCCATCAACTGTTTTGTTACAGACATTTTTCAAAATATCTTATTTTGTGTTCAACAGAAGAAAGAAATTCATACAGGTTTGAAACAACTTGAGGGTGAGTAAATGACAGAATTTTCATTTTTGGGTGAACAATCCCTTTAATTCATGCTGGAAACGAAAACACTAACTTGAAGTTATAATCGTTACTGGAGAAAATGGCTTATAATGAGACAAAGAGGAAACATTACATTCACTGAACACATGCCTGAATGCAAAAATACAATAAACCAATCCACCCTCTTGGCTATCAATAAACGAACTAGTAATGAAATTGATTAGATTTGTCCCTCAAACCATTATGAATTATTTATAAGCCTTTGAAAGATACACACATATTCTTTTGGTGTAAGTAAAATGAACTAATTAAGGCTCAATATCTTATGCAATTGTGCCTCTTAATTACAATATCGTTCAAAAGTTTGGAGTTGGTAAAAAAAAAAAAAAAAAAAAGTTTTTGTTTAAGGCTTCATCAAATACAGTAAAACCATAAATATTGAGAAATATTATTACAATTTAAATGAAGAGTTTTCTATTTTAACATATTAAAATATTGTATTTCTGAGTTGGCAAAGCTGAATTTTCAGCATCATTACTCCAGATTTCAGCGTCACATGATCCTTCAGAAGTCATTCTAATACGCTGATTTGCAGTGCAACAAACAAAGCATATAAAATGATTTTGGGTAACACATTATTTTACAGTGTTACAGTAGTTACTATAGTAATAACAGTAAATTATGCATAATTACATCATGCAACTAGCCCTAAACCAAACCATAGTCCTAGCCATAACTGTACAGTAAGTACATGTAGTTAATTATTATTACTCAGTACTTAAATGTAACACAGACACCTTAAAATAAAGTGTAACCTACACATCGTTAGTGACTTTGTGTGTTAATTCTAAGTAAATGGTAAATATAAATGTAGGTCTTAAGGATCCCCGAAACTGTAATTAAATAGAGCCAAACTTCATAAACAGACTAACAATTTCTCACAGTCAGATTTTAAGGCACTCTGATGTTTATTCCAGTTACCACTAAATTAGACTTATGCAACCTAAAGCGAAGCAGGGGGGTTGGAGGGAGAAAGGGAGAGAATAATGAATGAGTTGAGTGTTTTCTGAAGCAGTGTATGGTGACAGAGGGATTCCTCCATAAGCTGTAAATCCAATTAGTGACACTCTTCCTGCGGGCTGCGGAGTGAGTGTGCTGCATTGGCACTGTTGTAAATTCTTCTTTAATTTCACACTTACTTCCTTGAGCTTTGTGCGTTCTGCTCTACTGAACTGCTCGCATCATTATGGTAATCTGCAGCTAGCAGCTGTACACGCTGCTGCCAATAGTGCTTGCTTACTCACACAGAGAGACACTGTGTCCGAATATGCAATGTGCTTTCCATCACAGTGACAGAATGAAAAAACAGAGTATGTCACATGAGTATGACGTCCAAAACACAGTATTCATGATACTGGATGACGTACTGCACGTGCTGAAATTCTGAGGCCGTTTTTATGGAAGTTTGTTTCCGCTTGTTGAATAAATTGTTGAATAAAGTCGTTATTTTTTGTTTGTTTTTTGCGCACAAAAAGTGTAAATTAAAAAAGCCTAAATTAAAACTGTTCTTCATAAAAAGCGATCGAGTCGCTTTAGAAAATTTGGAATAAACCACTCAATTCATTTAGATTATTTTTACAATCTTTTTATGAGCTTTTTGAAGCATCAAAATTTCAATTGCGGAAGCCGTCTATGTAGGGACAAAAACCTTTTAGATTTCATCAAAAAGATCTTAATTTGTGTTCTGAAGATGAATGAAAGTCTTACAGGTTTGGAACTACATGAGGGTGAGTAATTTATGACAGATATTTCATTTTGGGGTGAACTAATCCTTTAAGCAGTCAAATTAAAAACATGGAAAAATAAAAAATAACTGACAACTGTGACCCTGGCAGCTTTTTCTAAGTGTTACTTTGCAGTAAATTGGTTTCACAGTTGTTGTGTTTCAAAGAACACAAAAAACAATGCCAACATGGCAAATAGTATTTCTGTGTACTGTACTTTTACTACACCTGCAAACCTGCAGTATGTTCTCTAACAGTCAAGGGCTTTGTTTTTTTCAGTACATACTATGAAAGAACAGGAATTCAGATGCAGTCAGAAATTATAAACAGCTCAAAATGACACCCTGAAACTTTGGCAATCCAAAGCTGCACTCTCACCAAACACATTCTCTACAGACTCACGCAGTGTTACACAGCAAACGTGTGAAGAGAGCTTGATCAGTTCAACTGTAATCACTGAAACTGTCTACACTGCAAGTGTGCATCTTTATGTTGTGCTGTGCCACTCGAAACGGTGCTAAACTAGTTAAACTAAATCTAATCATCCAATCAGCAGCTACACACAACACACACCCACTCACTAATTTGCAGAGAGACTTTCACAAGAACTCATTATTCTGCAGCAGCAGATAAACCTGACTCCCTCTTCACTTTTTCAGTTCTTCACTTCCCCAGCTACAACCAAAACAGGATGATGCATTTTTCATTATCTGAAAAATGAAGGACTTTACTGCAGCTCAACGTTCCACTTTTCCTGGAAAATACCTCAGACTACTGCTCTGTGGTGAGAAAATGTGAGACCAGCAAAAAGATTAGACATACTTGACTTCCCTAAATAAAAAACTACATTTTCAATCCATGTTAATTGTGCTTGTAGCAAACTATTCAACTGACCATGACTAAGAGTGTAGACTGAATCTAGAATCAGATTTCTGTAAGATATAAAGACTGCAGTGGGATAAGTCACAGTTGACTCTCAAAAAACCCTGTGAAGAACATATACGGGCCATATTTCACCCCCAAAATAATAAAAAAACAAAAATGATGAATAATATTTTGCTTAAATAAAATGAACCCTATTTTATAACCTTTAAAGATTTTTGCTTTTTGACACCATTTTTATGATTATAAAGCATATTTTCACACCAAATTCTCCTTATTGTAACACACAAATAAATCTCTTTCTTGTTACAATAACACAAAATAAATGTCCTTCACATTACCGTAACATAGAAAAATTTCATTGCCATTAGTGTAACATGAAATAAATCTCATTCTCATTTGAGAAAATGCATCTCATTCTCATTACGTAACACAAAATAAATCTCATTCTCTTTACCGTAGCGTGAAGTGCATCTTATTCTCATTACCATTACATCATTCTCATTATAACATGAAAAAAATCTCATCTCATTACCATACCATAACATGAAATACAGCTCATTCTCATTACCGTAACACGAAATAAATCTCATTCTCTTTACCGTAACATCAAATAAATCTCATTCTAATTACTGTAACATGAAATAAATCTCATTCTCATTACCGTAACACAAATAATCTCATTCTCATTACCGTAACTGAAATAATTCTCTTACCGTAACGTGAAATAAATCATTCTCATTACCGTAACATGAAATAAATCTCATTCCCTTTACCGTAACGTGAAGTGCATCTTATTCTCATTACCGTAACATGGTAACATGAAAAATCTCATTCTCATTACGTAACTCATTCTCATTACCGTAACATTAAATACAGCTCATTCTCATTATCGTAACGTGAAATAAATCTCATTCTCATTACCGTAACATGAAATAAATCTCATTCTCTTTACCGTAACGTGAAGGGCATCTTATTCTCATTACCGTAACATGAAATAAATCTCATTCTCATTACTGTAACATGAAATAAATCTCATTCTCATTACCGTAACACAAAATAAATCTCATTCTAATTACCATCACATGAAATACATCTCATTCTCATTAACATAACACAAAATAAATCTTATTCTCATTACTGTAACAAGAAATACATCCCATTCTCATTACCGTAACACAAAAAAATCTCATTCTCGTTACCGTAACATGAAATACATCTCATTCTCATTACCGTAAAACAAAATAAATCTCATTCTCATTACACACAAAAAATAGGGATATATTTATCACATTGTTGTATTTATAATTATTCAAATTTTTTACTGGTTTGAAAAAAGTAAAGTATGTGAATCAAAATTATATATATAATTTTAATTGCTATAAAAATCATCACAATGGTTCCAAAAAAATTCTAAAAATATTTATTGCTACATTCCATCATTATGAATACTGAGACATCCTGGAATACTGGAAACTCTTATTATATGGAAAAATGTTTTTGAAAACCTTGGCTAAACGACAGCAGAAACAACGTTTTGCTTTTCCCTCTCACAGTGGAAAAAGTATGTCTAACTATATTCTCGGTGTCTCTTGAATCTTCCAAGCTCTTTCAAGCTCTTCCACCCACACTGCAGGAACGATCAGAGAGAGTGTGTCAGCTTGACTTGAAAACATGAAGTGAAAAAGCTGAGAGTTAATGACCACCTCAATGACAGCGGCAAACCCTGGAGGTCAACTGAGCTGCTGTCTGATGCTTTGATGGACAGCTGAGGGATACCACAGTTCATGGCTTGCGAACACAGGCCCGGTCAGCTGCTTATGATATTGACAGATGCATACAAGAAACCCGAGCATGCAGAAAAAGGAAAATGAGACTGTTACAGTTAATGAGGGTGTGACAGATGATTGACTTTAAACAACTTCATCTCATTAAGTGTCTGCATCAAATTTATCAGCATTCTTGAAAAGCACACATACAGAATCACTCTCCTTGTTTTGTTTTTGATGATTTTACTCAAATTATTCCCATTTTGCATAAATCATGGATAATGAGCTCTGACAGCTTCAGGCCCATTATGCTCATGGTTCGTGTGGGAGTGTTCAGTAATTTTAGTGTGTGCCAAGTTATCATCATCAATGAAGCCATTCCCCACAAGTCTTTTCGTTAACCATGTGGACAGGGTTTGATTATTGCTCATTGAGCAGAGCTCGCCAATTACCCTGAGCAGGCCGTGAACACAGATCCGACCAGAGCGCTGTCCAGGTGATTGACTTCATTTAAGGCAGAAATAGAAGACATTGGATCAGGGGAGCAAAACCAATTCACATTTCTTACAGAAACAAATGGTCTCGTTCTTTATCATATTTGTTCAATATCGCCTGAGGTTTGGATTGTTAAAGGGTTAGTTCACCCAAAAATGAAAATAATGTAATTTATTACTCACCCTCATGTCGTTCTACACCCGTAAGACCTTCGTTCATCTTCGGAACACAAATTAAGATATTTTTGCTGAAATCTGATGGCTCAGTGAGGCCTCAATAGCCAGCAATGACATTTCCTCTCTCAAGATCCATTAATGTACTAAAAACATATTTAAATCAGTTCATGTGAGTACAGTGGTTCAATATTAGTGATGGCCGATTTCAAAACACTGCTTCAGGAAGCTTCGGAGCGTTATGAATCTTGTGTCGAATCATGATTCGGATCGCGTGTCAAACCGCCAAACTGCTGAAATCACGTTACTTTGGCGCTCCGAACCGCAGATTCGATACGCTGATTCATTATGCTCCGAAGCTTCCTGAAGCAGTGTTTTGAAATCGGCCATCACTATAGGAGTCATTATTTTGTTTTTTTTTGGCGCACCAAAATTTTCTCATCGCTTTATAATATTAATATTGAACCACTGTACTCACATGAACTGATTTACATACGTTTTTAGTACCTTTATGGATCTTTAGAGAGGAAATGTCATTGCTCCCTATGTAGGCCTCACGGAGCCATCGGATTTCAACAAAAATATCTCAATTTGCATTCTGAAGATGAACGAAGGTCTTACGGGTGTGGAACGGCATGAAGGCGAGTAATAAATGACAGAATTTTCATTTTTGGGTGAACTAACCCTTTAAAGAACACTGGATAATACATGTTTCTTCAAGATCAGTTACCAAAATAATCTAAAATATAGATCTAAATGTTTATGCTTTTGAATGCATAGTAAATTACAAATTATATTATCACCACAACAATTTGAGGGATAAGTTGAAAGAAAATATGAATGTAGACTATACTGTAAAAATGAGTGTAATTTTAACTGTAAAATATTGTAAAAACACTATGGGAAAAAAAACTGTTAATAGGTTAACAGTAAGTTCCCGTACTGTATACAGGGAAAAACTGTAAAAGATCTAACCAGACAAATTTACAGTAAAATACTGTTAAATGTACAGTTTTTAGAAGTAAAACAGAACAAATCAAATTATTATAATTTAAAAGTGAAAAGATATAAACTGACATTCCCAGTAGTGTCGTGTGTTACAGTGCGTGAATGACTAGTATAGTAGTATAATTCAGCTTGTGGAAAAGCTACTTGTGATGAACTTCTCTCTTTTACCACCTGCATTATTAGGGTAGTTGTCAGTATATGTTAAAGTTACAAAGTAGATTTTAATAACAGTGTGTAGCATTTAGTAGCAAATGTTCTAGTTTGTAAATTACAGTTTTATACTGTACACTTTAAAGGTTGTTCTGTAAATATGTTTACATTTTTACTGTATTTTTTTTTTACAAAATTATGCTGGCAACCACAGTTTTTTTTTTTTTTTTTTTTTTACAGTTTATTATATAAAAATTTGTGGTCGGTGAGATTTTTTAATGTTTTTGAAAGTATTTTATGCTCACTAAGGCTGCATTTATTGGATAAAAAAATAAAACAAGTAAACAGTAATATTGTGAAATATTTTACAATTTAAAATACTTTTTTATTTTAACATATTTTAGAATGTCATTTATTCTTGTAATGGCAAAGTTGAATTTTTTGCATCATTACTTCAGTCTTTAGTGTCACATGATCCTACATGATCATTCTAATATGCTAATTTGGTGCTCAAGAAATATTTCTTCTTAATATTAATGTTGAAAACAATTGTGCTGCTTAATATTTTTTAAGTTTTCTTTTCAGGATCTTTTGATGAATAGAAAGGAACAGCATTTCTTTGAAATACTCTTTTGTAAAATTATATGTCTTTACTATCATTTCTGATCAATTTAATGTGTCCAAGCTTCTTTCCTTAAAAAAAATAAGATAAAAATCTTACTGACCCCAAACTTTTGAATGGTAGTTTTTTTTTTTTTTTTTTTTTTTTTTAGAATTTCTTAACATTTGGTACATCTCCGTTTTGCTGTAATAACCGTTTTATGTCCCATTTTTAGATTTAAATTCAACATTTTTAAAATGTTCTGTTTATTTCAGGTTTTATTTTAGATTTTTTAAAGGTGGTCTTAGACTTTCGGACAACACTGAATGCTGTGAGCTTCTGTTTAGCACTGTATGAACATTATAACCATTTTTACCTGCAGCTCATATAGGATTGTTTATCAGTGCGATACACCAAATCAATGTTCTGTAAATTTACTTTTTTGTATTAAATGCAGAGCACTGAAAATTGAAAAAGACATGTTCATTACTGGAGAAAATGCCTGGTATTGGACACAGAGGAAACATTACATTCATCAAACACATGCTGGATTCCAAAAATACAATAACCCAATATACCCTCTTGGCTTGAGGATCAATAAACATTATCGCCAAAATAATCAAAGCCAAAATGGCAATGAAATTGATCAGATTTCTTCCTCAACCCATTTGTTTCTTTGCTATCGGCAGGAAGCCTCATGCAAACACACACAGACTGAATGCAGAAATAACATGACATCAGGAAAAAAAAAAATAAAAATTATTCTATTATTACACTATTCTGAATGAATCCCTGTTGCAAAATTGTAACATTTCTTGCATGTTTGACCCTAAAATAATTTTTTAATCAACAAAAGCATTGAACCACATGCAAACGCATATAAGTACCAAACCACTGCTACTTTCTTTCATTGCACATCATCTTGTTTCTGTATATTTATTAGCATTAAGAATGCCAAGAGCTCCAGCTCTGTAGGGAGATACAGTTGGCTGGATACCTTTCATTTGGAAAAACAATAAAACAACCTCTGCTCTCCATAAGCGAATCAATACTTTTACTGCACGCTTCCCTTTGGCTTCATGCGTTAAACAACAAACATTTAAATCCCTTTGTGTGCAGAAGCTGCCTGTCCTGCAGGATGTAAACACGGAATTCATATGGGATCAGCTGATGGATACTTCAGAAGCCGTATGAAATCAATACTGAGCCCTATCAAGCTCCCTACACATGTGAGGGTCTGCAAGCATGACAATCCCAAATAATACACCGGCAAGCTTCATGTCCCCTGAGACCTGTCCTCTGGGAATCTCTGCCTCCTTCTGGCTGTCTGATTCTTTCTTTGTCTCTCTCTGTTCACAAGAACACACAATTTATACCAATGCACAGACATCTACACATAGACAGACACATGCAATGCCTTAGTTAAACTATGTATGGATCACCGGGCAGTCTGAGCTAATGCAGTTATGGAAGCATTTCAAAAATTGGTGTAAAAAAAAAAAAAAAATCTCATTTACTATCTGTCATACCATTTAAACCATAATAGATTTTGAGTGTGGACAAAACCCTCCCAGTAGAATAGAGCTTACCATGCAGTTAGGAGTGAAGTCACTTCATCTGACAGTTCATGGATCATGGCGACCTTTTCTCTCACCAATATATCACTGTTTACCCTGTCAACACCTACAATTTTTATTTTCTCATTTTTTTATGATAGAACAGTGATGATACGAGTTGTACTTCATCAGCACAAAGCTTTTAAAAGAACAGCTCAACCAAATTTATATCATCATTTACATCTTTAGGAATCTGTATGGCTTTCTTTGTTCAATGGAACACAAAAGGAGACGTTTAGCAGAACGTTTAAGCTGCTCTTTTACATACAGTGAAAGTGAATGGGGACTACGGTTGTCAAGCAAGAATTTCAAGTAAAGACTTTCAGTTAATAACAACTTCTGGCTTTTTCAGAAGACTTAGAAATATAGTGCAAAAGTCATATTGACTAGGGCTGCACGGTATATCGTTTTAGCATCGAAATCGTGATGTGCGCATTCGTGATAGTCACATCGCAGGATTTGCAAATGTCAAGTATTCTCGGATTAATTGCAAAGTTTGACTATCATACAATGAAAGGTTATCATTTGAACGTGTTTTAGGTCCTGTCAGTTTAAACATTCAAGCCATTTTAAACCAATTGAGCGCATGAAGACACAAAAGAGAACTCAATTCTGAACGTGTGGCTGTTTTCTGTGCATGCACACACACACACACACAGATGAACGTGAACACAGAGTGCCGTTCTCTTCCGTGTCTATATGTTCCTGAACAAACACACATACATGTAAAAAAACTGCACGTAAAACATCCCTCATAAACACAGTTGCTTATGGCTTAGGGGAATTGAGAAAGAAAACCGGATGTGTAACAGTATTTTGGATCCGCGCATTCGGTCTTAAAGTGACAGCTGCCTAATATTCCTGCTGCTTTCTGCGTCATGAATGTTAATCAAACAAAAGACAAAGAGAAAAATCACTTTTGTAGTTTTAACCCTTAAATGCATACCTCGGGTCTTTAGTGACCCGGGACGTCATTCACTACCCTCCTCCTCGTTCATTTTTTAAAGTTAGACATCAACCTTCTTGGTATTCCTCAATCAATTCATTATAAAGAATATAACAAGAAAAAAATCATAAAATTATAAAAGAATGCCTATTTTTGTATTCATTTTTTGTAAAAATTGTATAGGGTCGCAAACGACCTGAGGTGTGTATGAGTGTACATATATTTTTTTCTGCACAACAATAATTGAATCTTAGATGACAGAATAAGTGCAATTCACCTTTATTCCACAAGGTGGCAATGTCTGATACACAATGCTGAAGTGACGACTCATTCAGACAGAAAACGAAATAATAAGAGAAACATGAAATGGCTCAGCGATTTACTGCAGAGCAAGTACTGAACGCAATCAAATATGACTGTAACTGTTACTGGATTGATCTGGTGAAGCTGTTAGCGATCGAAATATTGATTTTGAAGATGTTGAAAATTATATAGTTCTGAGAATATGTTTGAGATCGCGATTGGGCTCATATTCGTGACGTCAACCATAAAACTAGCCCATGATTTGCTGAATTTACTGGGGAATGAGCTCTGACGAGGACAATGATGATGGAATAAAACATCTGCTCAAACGGAGCCCTTTCAAGCTCCAAAAGGTAATAAAATACGATTTATTTTATTCTTCTGTAATTGTTACTCTAATATCAGAGGAGTTTTATATTATCGCGACAGGTAGAGATCCTTCCTTGTTAGATATAGATCCGGGTCGATAAAGACCCGAATATGTAAGAATGATTGGCGAAACAGTCACGCATTTAAGGGTTAACATGGATTAATTATATTTAATTTATACAGTGAAGACTATGCAGTGTTATTTTACATTTGATTATTCAATTTCTGAATAGACTTACCTGAAAAATATAAAGCACTATTCATTTAATTTGTGTCTTTGTTCTATTATATTTATCTATACTTGTAATTTGTTCATTATTTTCTATGCATATTTACTCACCTACAAAATCACCCCAATCATGCTAGAATGATTAATTCTTTCCAAATAGAGCTATTCAAGTCAAAACAAAATTCTGCAATGTCAGTTTTTTCCAATATTGTGCAGACCTAATATTGACTACTTTTATGGTGCATTTATATTGTTCTTGGAGCTTGAAATCTCCAGTCCCCTCCACTTGCATTATATGAAAAAGAGAGTATGGAATGCAAAGCACTTCCTTTTGTGTTCCACAGACCAAAATCAGCCATACAGGTTTAGAACAACCTGAGCATGAGTAAATTAAAACTTTCAGAACAAAAAAAAAAAAAAAAATCTAAACTGAATTTTCATTTTTGGGTGAACTGTCTCTTTAAACCTAATTACACTCCACATGTACTCTTTTTGTTAATTAATAAGAGTATAAGTGGTGTGCTTGTCCAACTGGCATCTTTTCCTTTGATCAGCAATGGAAGAGGGTTCTGGAATTGCACTGAAAGCAGACTGAAGAACTGCAGCAGTGCAGGATTTAAACAGACAGACTCTGTGCGCACAACAGAGAAGTGAGCTGAACTATAGCGATTAGCTATCAATGTCTTTAATGAGGTTAGAACTCACTCCGCTGGACTGGCTCGCCATGCAGAGGGAGGGGGAACAGCCACCGCAGAGTCAGGCTTTTTCTAATGGGAAAGAACACTTACTCATTCCTCTAATCTAGTCTGAGAGACGTAACAGTCTGATACGCAATTCTTCAGCAATTCAAAGCAGAGTGTATTCATACAACTGAAAATGAATTTGTTTCTTTGTCCAGCTTCAAATCATATCTGCGATTTACAAGCATCACAAATCCCAGGTTCACTCCAGATTTGACCCGGACCTAATGGCTTTAGGGCTACAGAGATGTTCTGTTCCCTATGGAGAATCTAAATCAATACTTTTTACTACAAAAATTCCTGCTGGAAAACCAAGAATCCCTTGAGCCTGGCAGGCAGAATTTCTATAACCTCTCTTTGTATGTCTGCAAAAAGGATCCATGTATTAGTGGTTTTACCTCATATGACTATGCTATAATCATTCAAGCATTTAACATATTTAAATGATAAATTTAATAAGTGAAACTACCCCACAATCTGCCTTTCTCCCTTTCAAACACCTTGTTTAACTGTTGCCAGCTAAACATGGAGTGCAGCATGCCATCCATGACGAGAGGCCATTGAAGCCAGCAGGAGATAATAACTCAGTACCAGCAGGATAGAATATAGTCAGGCAGTCAGCTAAAGGTAGAGCACCACTATCACTTCATTTACCTTATAACACAAAAACAGAAGCAGAAAACTGTTACTGCTGTTTGAAGTACATGCCACAACATTTTTGGAACTGCAGGTGACAATGTTAATAGATGTTTATGCACAGTTGATTAAAAAAAAAAAAAAAATCTTTATAAAGTATATTCTTTATTTTTAGAAGGCTTTTCAGACTTGCAGCTGGTTTTGAATAGTCCACGTTTTAGTATTTCCTAAAATATGATCATCCATTCTCTTAAAGTGATAGTTCACCCAAACATGAAACTTCCAAACCTGTATGACTTTCTTTCTTTTGTGGAACACAAAAGAAGATATTATGAAGAATGTTTCAACTGTTTTTGTCCATTTAATGAATGTCAAATTGACTAATTGTATGGACAAAAAAACAAAAAAGCAAAATACAATTTTCAAAATATATTTTTTGTGTGTGTGTTCCATAGCAGAATGGAAGGTTTGGACCAACACAAGATTTTTTTTTTGTTTTGTTTTTTTTTCTCAAAATTGGGTGAACTCTCCCTTTAAGATATGGGATGATCATGTTTATGATGATCAAATTTCAGACCAGTGTTATTAAACTATTATTTACAATTACTATAATAGCATTTATTTATATTTTTAATACATTTTTATCTTTAGATTTTCATTTTCAATTTAATTTCAGCTTTATTCATTTGTTATGCACATTCATCTTTTTATTTTTATTTTTTTTTTTTTTTACATTTATTTAAATTTAGCTTTATTTTATTTTAATTTTAGTTTTAATAATGTTGCCAAGGCAATATTTCTTTTTTTTTACTTTAAATTGTTCAATATTTATATTTTGTTTCAGCTTTTTTCAATTAATAATTTTTTTAATAGTTTATTTTAATACTTTTAAAACCAACCCTGTTTCATACTTCTATAGTGAACAAAAAAAAATCACTCATACTAAGTTATAAGTTATATGATACATGAAATACAAATCAAGCCTGCAGATCACAATATAATCAAAAAAACAAAACAAAACTAAACACCTGTTAGATTTTGCCCCAAATCAGTTGAGAAAGTCTGCAGTATACATCTGACTGTACGTGACATGGGTCACGACTGAGGTGAAAGGTGACGGCTCACCTGTCTCTCTGCTCTGGGGGCTCTTTTGCTCCTCGTCCAGCCTCAGGTGGCCCAGCAGATGCTCCAAAACCTTTTCAGGGGTGGCAGGCACAGCAGCGTACCTGTGGGAGACAGAAGAGTCACTGGAGTCTTCCTCTTCGATGGAGGACAGGGAGCGACTGCTGCACCAGCCTTCCTCCTCGCCCTCTTCCTCCGTGCCCTCCTCATCAATGTAACGGAAATACGGCACGTCAAATGTGGGCACGGTAGCTCGGTCTGTGCTGCTGGTATCGGAGGACTCGTCCTCATCCGCATCTTCCTCCTGTTCCACCAGAGCGGCCGGCATCAACCTGTCGTCCAGGCGCGGGTCCGGGGCCACTGCACGCCTGCTGCCCATGTCGACATCGGCGCCGACTTACCACATTGACCTGGAGGAATTGAGGAGTCAACAGCCTGACGCCCCCCTCTCTGTGCTCTGGAGCTTCTGGTTTAAGATCCCTCAGAAGCCAAACGGCTCCACAGGAAAGAGCGCACGCCAATGCAGCACATCCTCGGACGAGTGTGTGTGTGTGTATGATTAAGCGCGTTAGAAAATGACTTCAGGGAGATGAGAGATAAAAATAAAGTGACAAAGAGGCAGGGCTGGACAGATTACATTCAAGATGGAATGACAAGAGTGAGAAATGAGAGACGAGAGAGAGAGAGAAAGAGAGAGTGCGCACTCTCAAGCTCCGCTCGCATGTGAGAGCGGGCGTGTGGCTGCTTACCTCCCGGTCCAGGAGCAGGAGGAGGAGGAGGGAGCTCTCGGTGACGTCGTCCTCTGAGGCAGCAGGACCTCGTGGCTCCGCTCTCTCTCACACACACGGACTGCTGCGTCACTGGGGGGCTGTGGGGGGAGGGGTTACATTATCACCAAGGAGATTCCCTGTCTTCCCGTCCCTGTCTGTCTCGCTCCCCTGATTTCCATCACAATACAGTTTTAAATTAAACATCCCACATCAAATGGCGCCGTTCAATGGGTCCGTTTTATCGTGACCCAACACAATGCTACTGTAACGCTGCTCAGCGCAAGGCTGCATTTATATTTTAATCATTTGCTCGTTAGAAAGGTGAATTAATTCAACTAATTTAGTTATTTGATATTGCGTAATCATGAATTGCAATCAGACTATGCTGAAATATTATGTGTGCTGAGCTGGTTTGTTGGCTGAATATATATTTATACAGTACGTACATGTATGTATAATGAAAACATCTGAACACAGGGATAGTCCACGTAAAAAAAAATGAAAATCATGTCATCATTCACTCATCCTCTTTCTTTCTTTCTTCTGTGGAACACAAAAGAAGATATTTTGAAGAATGTTGGTAACCAAAGAGTTTCTTTGTGTCCAGCGGAAGAAATACGTGTTTGAAACAATATGAGAATTTTAATTTTGGTGTGGACTATAGTCAAACTTAAAAATATATGACTATCATTGCATTAGAAAAAAAAATATATAAAACAAAGCATCATTCATTTTAAAGAAAGATAGCACAAACACATTTTCAAGCAAAACATTGACAAAAAAAGTTTTTGGTTTAAAATTAATTTTAAAAACATATTACAAATAAAGATATAAAAATTAAGATTTGAAAAAAAAAATTGAAGTCCAAATTGCTTAAAAATCTGCAGGGTCCAAACTGTGACCTGCACTAATTTGTCTATAAGTAAAAAATAATAATAATCCCATTGTCAATGACAAATAAATAAATAAAATAGAAAATTCTGTTTTTCAACTTTTATGAAACACTATTTATTAGGGCTGGGAAAATACATCGATTCACGATACAAAGAATCTGGAGCGATTCTGATATTTTCCAATGTATCGCGATTCTCTCTCGAATCGATTCTGAGCTTAGATTTTAACAGCAAATGGCACTGCGTGCTTTAGAAACAGCCATACTCTGCTTGCTTCCAGTTTCTTTACACACACACCACTTAAACCTAAAATAATAATTCAAAAAGTTCGAAAACAGTAATAAATTAAAGGCGCATATAGTGTTGCCGGGGTATTAGAATACGTGTGATTGGGTGGCAGGTTCCGCTGGGTAAAATTTTACATCGCAAAAAAAAAAAAAAAGGGAAGAAGGGGGCTAAATAAAGGTGGCATGTGGTTTTGAGGTTGCTAGGTGGCAGAGGGCCCGAATCAAGTACATGAAAACGAGCACAACAGCGTCACCAGTATTAACGTAAGCGGCCAAAATGTCTGCGGAAAAACCAGCAATATTTGAAAGCAACACTGGCTCAAGAAACCGAACAGCACGCTGTCCAGGTCGGGCAATCGTTCTTAACGTGAGCATGAGTGTTCTTTGACAAACTAAACCAATAAGCGCCATCGGTTCCATTTTGTTAAACTAACTCAGAATCTAAATTTGAGAGAGAAAAGTAATCAAACAAGCCAGCATCCTTGTGATCGCATGGCGGAATCCCTAGAAATGTGACAATCAAATGTATTTTCCCAGCGCTTATTATTTTACTTTATGGATGTGGCGGGTAATATTACGTTAGTTGCAAAAATACTTAATGCATGATAGATGATAGTCTAGCAGTAGTATGATACATTATAAATGTAATAGTAGGTATATAATCTTTGGACCCCATGAAAAGTTGGGTGCGCATGAAGACTGTCTGCTGACCAACTTTACACTGCTATTGTCCATAAAATTAGCAAAAACCGGTCACTTTGCCTGTGTGGTTATCAATCTAATGCTCACAAATCTCTGAAAACCCGCTGACAACCAAAAACACCCAGCACTGGAACCAAACAAAGCCCTAACAATACCAGCCGCGTACACCCCATAACACACTGCACCGTATATTTACAACACCCTATCACTATATCAGATTACATAAAGCATTACAACAACCGTATGGCCTGTGAGGGCAAGTGGCTGTACATTTCTATCTCAATTAACAAAAGTGGCAAAATAATTGACGTTTTAAGACACCCTTGTGCTCAAACTAGTGCGAACTAAACCAGCATATGCAAGACCCCTCAGTGGGGAAGGACTCTCGGGAAGTGGAGAAAGAAAGTTTGAGAGTTTGTGACCAATTACTTCTGACATGACTACACATCTCTGTACTCCAGTCAAAAGGTGCGACTCCATGGAAATTAAGTAAAGGTATAACTTGGTTAGCTTAGCGTTATCTAGCGTAAAGTGAACGTGTGACTCACTAATAGAATGTGTAATATGTGTGAGGCAATCTCCACACCAAAAATTCACATAATAACTGTCTGGGGTGCCAACAGCAGTACGAAGAGCCACAGGGAAAATAAACTTTCCGTCCACTCTTCTGAAAAACATAGGCCTCATATAACCGTTACGAACACAAGAGAAAGTTGTCCTTTCAATTAGCAGGATAATGATGGGATAGATGCATAAAAGCAGAGTGGATGGGTGGTGGTAGTGTGTGGGGGATTGTGGGTGGCGCAGATTTATTTACAAAACGTAGAAACAGTGATGTGTACATTCGCATCTTCCTCATACTAAGGCAAACGAGCACATCAGTCAATGCGGGCGCGTCGTGCTGGGCCAAAAGGTAAGTGTAGTGGGACGAGGACAGACAGGCTAGAAGACCAGACACGGTTTTCGGTGGGCGTCTAGAAAATTGGCCGCATTGCACATGAAGCACACTGAAAGACCTTCAATGATCTGTGCGTGCACACAACACACAGGCACCACACTATATCATGACATGCACACTTCGCGCCCCCCACACACTCCCATGACGCTACAGCACAAACTTCATTTACAAAGGCCACAAGTCTCAGACTCTCTCCCCAGGCAGAATATTTCTGCTTGAGCTTGGACCCCAAACTCCAGTAATGGCAGCTTACTGTAAATATGATACCGTGCCATACATATAACCAACTAATAAGGGGGACCTGAACGCTGACGTAGGACATTTGGATAACGCAATGTTGTCGATGTCAGTAGCGCTGTTGCGAGGGGCAGTGGTTGGCTGAACGTGAGGCTTTTGTGGGAATGACCACTTTAGACATGTTAGAATCGCAACACCTTACAGCTACTAAAAATGTGGAATCAGCCGTGCGAAGCTGGGGCAACCTCAACGAACGGGCTCGTGACAAAAATATTTATGCAAGGACTATTGGGGTGCCTCTCATGTTTCTTCGAGCACCACAGAGTATCCAGTTTGCATCATTAGTTTTGAAGATCGACCACCAATGAGCGGTCATAGCGTATATTGATGTCCTGATGCAAGAGTCCCAAGCTCATAAGTGAAAAATACAAAGGGCAGAACATTTCGCAAAAGTGATATTACGATTGGCAGTTCATTGCACATTAAAAATGGTGAGCACTTGTGGGTAACAAAGTGAACTAGAATACGTATGGGCGCTAAAGCGTGTTCAGTTAATTATAGCAGACCTATGAAAAACATGGACTCGGGCGAATGGATTGTTTTACAAAGGTTTGGGCTGGTTGTATGCGGGGGTGACACCTAAACCCTAACACAAAGCAAGATTAAAAAGCAATAATTGCGGAACACAACAATAAGTCCAAAAATTTTAGCGTTGGGGCGGGTTAGTCTATTAGAAAAAGCAGTAGCGGCTTTTCTCGGGTGACAGGTGAAAGGGGAGGGGGAACAATCGGTAAAAACCAAAATGCAGCGTGGAAATCCCGCATCGGAAACAATGTGCACCATGTGAGATAACCAGATTAGAATATAACCAAGAAACATATTAAACTAAGGAATCATAAAAAAGCCATTCTAGAATGGGAGCTGGTTATGTGGATGTAAAACAAAAACCCATCAAATATACTTAAATTTTTTACAGACTTGAGTGGCCTATAGTAAAAAAAGTGTCTGATATCAAATAAAACAGCATTGGGTGAAAGCAGCATAACGGTGACACAAAAGTCTAATGGTAAAATTTGATGTTAGAGTAGAAGGTCACGTAAAAAAAATGTTGTCAGTGAGAACCTAAGTGTGTACAAAAACTAAATGAAACTTTAAAAGAAAGTAGTGTTCCATACAGTAAAGGTGATTGTACATTATAGCACCAATTAGTTAAGAGAAAGAAGGCTGTCAAAATATGGTCAATAATGTAGCCGATGTTTAAAACACGATCACATTTCAAACCAATCGGCATAATTTTACATAGAACGGGACACTAATCATGGAAGTTATTATGGTTTAAAATTATTATAGGTCCATTATATTACAAATTTAATATCTATTGAAAAGTGATATTATTGTTAGTTTAGAGATAAATAAGACAGTTGTTCTACACAAAGGATTCTAACCCCCTAATTAGGTACGTATACCCAACATTAAAAAAAAGCAATCACAAGCCAAAAAATGAACAAAGCCCGTGTTAATAATGGTCCGGTAGAATGGAACCATGGTGTGGGTGATCTCCAACAGGACAAGATGGCAAAGACAAACTGAAAAAAATCAACACTGCGAGGGCACAAAAATGTCGAAACTGAACAAAAACCAAATCTGTGCTTGCATGCCATGGCCGCCGTGAAAAAAGGGAGGAAGGGGAGAAAAAGCGGCGCAGTTCCCTGACCTGAACGCCTAAAGAAAAATGACAGTGGAGAGGAACAAAAGAGAAGGAATCCCCAACATTATGAGCGTGGGTGAGGATCTGAAGAATACTGGAGAGATTTCTGCATGACGGACAGTGGGGGTCTTTGGATAAACTCTTGTCAAATGGTGAATGTCTCCAACACGTCATGCATGAAACGATGTCCAGGGTGGAAGACTCAGAGCTTTATCTAATAATGGAAAAAGGAAGGTTGACAGAAAATATTGAATCAAAAGGGATCTGAGTAATAATTGTTGAACAGTGTTGCTTAGAGAAAACATAAGGTTTCTTACTCTCCTAAGGTGAGATGTGGGGGTTTCACGAAAACCAGCGCCAATTAAAATCAAAATTATTCTCGCAATGAACAGTTTTGAACTTTTTGTAGAGTTTTAAAATACAGATCAAAATGATTGAACGCTGCAGATATTTTGTCCATCTTCGGTATATTGTGTGAAAAAATCATGTTTCCTAAGGGTATAACTACAAAATATTTTAGCACAACGATGTATAGTATATAATCACATAGTATATCTATATATATAAAAATGGGGGAGATCGAGGCATGGACCAACTCTCTGATGGTATTGGCATGGTGAATGGGTACAGATGAAAGATATATTTGGTCGTTGGCGGAATAGATCGTGCTAAAACACTGCTGCTAGCTTTTATTGCCGTGAAATACGAGCTGCGTTTCGCGATCAAGTACAGGGACGGGGGTGCGTAAACTAGTGTCCAATACATACACAAGCGATGGGCTGACTGTGCGCAAGTAAACAAAATTACTGCTGCCTGTGAGCAAATAATACGTAACATGAATAACGCAGTTAGCAGATGCTATACATGTGGGAGACTATGGTGACTGATAGAGGATAAAGTTTCCTGAAGCACGGCTGTCAATCATGCTACTAACAATGGCCAACAGTCATTGGAGTTTAAGAGATTAAGCACGCAATCGTCGTTGGCTACTAATCCTAGATAATGGGGTCGAATAAGTAGCAGTGTGTGTTAAATTCCCTAATTAGCCTCCCATGGTAGAGGACTTAGTCATGCCAGCAGAGACTTTATATGATAGGTAGTAAAGTAATATATAGACACACAGTTACATCCAAAATTTGGAACCACTAAGATTTTTTAATGTTTTTTAAAAGATTCGTCTGCTCACCAAGGCTTACATTTATTTAATTAAAATCAGTAAAAACAGTAATATTTGGGAACTATCATTTACATTTAAAATAACTGTTTTCTATTTGAATAATTCACAAAGTTAATTTATTCCTTTGATGGCAAGCTGAATTTTCAGCATCATTACTCCATCTTCAGTGTCACACTGATCCTTCAAAATCATTCGAATATTCTGATTGCTGCTCAAGAAACATTTAATGTGTACAATTGTGTACAATATTTTTTTTCAGGATTATTTGATGAATAGAAAGTTCAAAAGACAGTATTTTTATCTGCATGCTCCTTCTTTTGTAACATGATAAATGGCTGGTGGTGAGGGTGTCGCCAAACTGGAAGTATTATAAACAAAAAATTGATTTCATGCGCGACCTTGGCGAAATAAAAGATATTCTTTCTTTTAAGTGGGTTCTTTTCAAAAAATAAACATAAAAATTCTTACTGACACCCAAACTTGGTTTAAAAGAGGACGTAAATAGATTGTATAGAAACTGGGCTAGGGAGAGGAAGCAGTTATCTGTATTGTCGATAAAATGCTGTTCTTAATTGAACTATTCTATTTGCAGGCCAGGAATCCTAAAAAAAAGTAACAACAAATGTATATTCGGAACAGTGAAAAAATAAAAATACATAAATGGTGTTAATATGATCACAAATCAGTCATATGTAGAAGAAAAATATTATACTGAAAGAGGATCAAGTGGACACATGTAAGACGGAGGAGGAGGAGGGGGCGCTGGCCTTAACAGTCATCAATAAAAAAATAGCAATCACAGGAATAAGATTACTTAAAATTTCAAAGTATATTGTAAATAGTACAACAGTTTTGTTCAAAAATTGTAATACAATATTTTGCACCTGATAAAATTAGAGATGGTGTTTGGTACGAGACTGTATATTTAAGTTAATAAATGTAGACCACTTGTATGCGGGGGGGGTGTGGCTGTTCTAATGATTATCCAGACACGGGTGTGTCGAACGGACTATCTGCCCCACTTATGGTGAAACAACATTCAAAATCTTAGGTGTTCCAGAAACTTTGGACTTGGCACATAGTATATTATAGATATATATATATAGGATATTTATAGTCATAGTATAGCAATAGTGCATAAGTATAGTAGTATAAATCAAATATATAGGGAAATATATAGAATATATAGATGCTATGGGTATATAGGAGGTATAGTATATTTGTTTTTTTTTATTTGTTTTTGTTTTTGTATTGTATGGGTTAAAACAGCAAGTTTAAATTTTGATATGCGCATTCAAATTTTTGAGGGTATATTCACTATTGAAGCATGTCAGGGTGGGAAACAAACTCCACCTTAATAAAATGAATCTAAAGGTCAGTAAATATAAATAAATTCATAAAAATCAAAATCATAATGATAGATGGACCATCATGGCCGACAACGAGAAAGGTCAGCTGTGTGTCACCTGTCCTGCCCACCCCTGACCGGGCCCTCGGCTAGTTAAACCCCGTCAAATGAATTATGGTGAAAGGGAAAACCATGTATATTGAAAACAACAAACACATGATTACAAAAGGAACTGAGAAAACACCTAGATAGTTAAAAAGATACAAATACATGATATCTTTACAGAAAAAATGATAAAATGTATTCAAGGAGTTATATGGAAAACAATGTGTGCTATACAAAATATGTCAGATTATGGCCCAAAAAGACTTGTAAACACGAACTAGTTGACAAAGGAAGGAAGTATTAGCGTTTGAGCTGATAGTCATCACCTGGGCCAAGACAGAGGATTCAATGAATTTTTTGTTTTAAACCGTAGTAAAGAACATCTCCCACGATGAAAGACGGAGGGATACAGTTCTTTTACGAATGTGCAAGATCAACAGATTACATCGGTTTGCCTTCGCGTGTGCGTCACGGTGTGAGGGCAGTTCCCAGACAGATCGGGACGAGGAACAAACTCGGTATTAGCTAAGAACTAAACGTGTTTGACTAAGCATGAAATCTGGAGATAGATAGAGAGGGTGCTCGGTAGGAGGGTGTGTGTATAGGAGTACGCCCGGGCACTCTAACGGACATCCATGGGGTAGAGGAAGGCCAGTAACGAGAAAAGGACTGTCACGAATCAAACTAAGAGGGTTGTCTCGCGGCGTAACCTATCATATCCCGAGAGTAGCAAGGTGATGTCGGCCCGAACTGAGATAAGACACACAAGCACACTAAAGAGTACTCCGGCTCAAACGGCGCACGCAGGGGCCAATGCGGAAGATGTTCTGTTAAACGGGCGGCTGTCGGATATAAAAGTAAACGCCCATCCGAGATGCACCAGTCGTTGATAGCAGAAAGGGGACGTGAAACCAAGACAAGCACGTGTTACTGGACGGTGCTAAGACAAATACAAGCGGCTACGGGGGCACCAATGTATTGGAGTAACATGAATATAATGATAGTGAGGATCGATGGGGCAGTGTAATAGATGTCGTGCCACGGCTCAAAATAAGGACCCAGGTGATAGGGGACATCAGCAGGGGCGGAGGGGGAGTCCGACCACGGCCCACGGGGCGGGAACAGAGCCACCAAAACCCGGACGCAAGCTACGCGCAAGATCCGGGGAAACTCAGGGGAAGAGAGGGGTGGATAGCGAATAAGGACGAGAGGCGAGACCATAGTAGGGGGCCGGTGCGCGTCCTAGGAAGCCGGAAGGAACCACCTGAAAACAGTTGGAAAGGGACGCCAGCCGTCCGCCGAAGCTCCGGCTGCGAGATAAAGATCTATGGCGGGGCGGAAGGATGAGGGGCCAAAAACAGAACTGTATGGTGTAAAACTAAGGGACGATAGATAAAAAATAATAGTACAAAACTATAACAAGCAGAATAAAAAATACAAGTATGACAAAACAACTGGCGAGAGGCAGAAGGCGGCAAGAGGTAACTTGAAACCGGCAAACTAAGTCGGCCCAGCTAGGGCGTGAAGGGGCAGGGAGGAACAGGAAAAAAAGAAGTCTAAACAAGGGAAAACAGAAATGAAAAGAACAACAATACCTGTTAATATACTAGCATAATAGACCAAGAATGGGGGATGGGTAAACCCCACGTTGTGGAGGGAAGGGAAGTGGTAATGAAAACCTCATGTAAAACGGGTATCGGCGGGGGACGCACAAGTGAAGTAAGATTTGCAAATGCTTTTGTCACGAACATGAGCACAAGCCATCTGGAAGGGCAGGGCTCGGTTTACTAGTGAACTAATGACAATGGTGATATTTTTAAAATCATAATATAACGGGTGAAAGAGGGGGTACGGTAGGAAAAAGTGTAGATGAAAAGACATTTGGGGAGCACATGGGTTGAGGGGGGAACTTTCACAACAGGCGAAAAGGTCCCAAATCCTACTGAATAAAAACCAAAACAAAATCGTGTGTTTACGAGCTAATATCAATATAAAATACAAACGATAACACACACCCAGAGACATGAAAGCAGCTAAGACGGTAAAAATAAACAACAAACAAAACCAAAAGTAATATCTAACTCTTAGAAAATCAACCACAATCTGTGTCTAACCCTAAAACGCATACTAATGTAAAGACAGAAGAATATAAACAATTACTTAACTGTTATGCATTAGAATCCCTACAAAACCAGCCCAACACTGTAAAACTGCATAAAACTTACAGAGACCAGAAAGACCTTAACCACATATACTTCTATTAGAAACAATATTATAGCGGTCTATCCCAGACCCTTCCATCTTCACAAGCAGCTCAAACAAACTGTTACAACCGAAAAGTCCCAATCACTGTGGCGAGAGTGAAGACAAAGAGAGGACACGCAAAATGCTTGGTATGCCCATTGTAACAGTGTTCCGAATTAAACAGCGAGAACCTCATCACCTCTAGTAATATGTCACATTAATACTCTCATAAAAACAACGTACTAATAGGGAAAACTTTGTGGTTCCAGCTAAAGCCGGTGCTGTGGTTCGGCACAGACTCCATCCTCCATATCCAAATAACTAAAAACAGATACCAAAAAATTCATAACAAAATATTCAAAAAAATTTGATAACACCACAAGTAAAATCGTAGGCAGTAGTAGCATAATATTCCAACAGTAATCTGAGGAAAACGTCCGAGGAGTGAACTGGTTCCGCATGAACAAACAACTAGCCAATTTAATCAAGAATCCAAAAAAGGAAACCAAACAAAAGCGAAACAAAACAAAAGAAGGGTTAATGTTTTATGAACTTAGAATTGGAAACCTGGGCATAAAAAATTGCCACTCCGAGTCAAAACACTGCCTGTTTTAGTAGGAAATACATAATCTAGCAAAAACGATAGGTCACCGGGGGGAGAAAACACTTGAAGTTCGGACAATTGATTGTTTCCCAAAAAAAAAGAAGGTTTCCCAGAAGCTCATAGAATAATTATTTAGTGGGAGCGAGTGTACGTTCGGATGTCCAGTGAAGGGAGGGATCCAGGCGTTTGTAGGCAGTGGAAGCTCCAGGCAAAAAGCAAGAACTGGAAAATTATGTAGAGAACCCGGTGCATGGAAAATCTGAAAAACTCAGTGAAGGATATTATTTAGTAAGGAACATGTAAAACTGGAATACAAAACAACAGCTGTCCAACGTAGGTGAAAAAAAACTGCAAGAACAATAGCCATTCTTTCAGTTCTGCACTAACAAAAATCCCCTGAACAAGACCGTTGTCGCGATACAGGATACAAGTAACAAATCTGTGCTATTGTTGTTTTCAAATCTTCAATCATCAAAACAAATGAGCTAAGGAAAGTTTTAAGAAAAAAAGATAGAACCAATCAGTACACTCAGCTTTTCGTAATTATACCACCTCTTACCATAACTGTATTCTGTTCATAAACAAACTAATGTTTTGTAGAAGTCCGACTGTCCTAGGGCAAAAGGGGGTGGAACAAAAAAGTCAAGATGGTAACCATCTTTTCGTATTCCATGAATAGGAGGCCACTGGAGCCCATCAAAGTGCGAGAATTTGTCCGATCTCAGGGGGCCTGTACGCATAAGCAAACTGTGAGCGAGCAAGGGCGGAGGGAGGGAAGCGAGGAGCCCAGAATGAGGAACAGCGCGAGCTGCCGGTTAGGCCACGATCTCAACGAACGAACGGGAGTATCTCATCACTGAGAGCTGCCGGAATACATAAAAATAAGAGAGCGGCGAAAATGAATACGGACAGGGGGGACAAAATCAGAATAGTTGAGAATAAAACGGCTTATATTGATACGTATATGTTCGTTTATATAAGGTTTGAAATGTTGTAAAAAAAAAAGGAGCCCGGCAGGTCAGTCCGGTCATTACTGGGTTAGGTTAGGGTTTGTGGTTGTTTTTTATGAAAAATTATGATAATGTTAGTATAAAGGTGTGTGGGAATCATTCACGGGGGTGTCGGGAGCGGTCCACGTCGCACAATACAACCATGGCTCTTAATTTATATTTAAAGTGTCCTTATCCGTGGTAATAATAGAAATCAAATTACGGCACTGGTCCGTACTGTTTGGTGTCTCAAAAGGTCGGAAATGCAAATATCGTGGGTCCATCAGAATAGAACGCATGACACTCAGAACAAGGTGGAGAGTAGGTCCGGCCACTTATGGACTCACAGTCCGGGTCTTGGCGCAGAAGGATGGTCGATGTTCTGGAAAGGGGCCGGGGAGCTCTGCCCAAAGATCAATGGGACTGAAGATGTTGTATCAAGGGGACCCTGAGTGAGAGCAACTAGTATTAGGACATTGGTGCCCATTTATTGAGTTTTAGAAAGTCTACTACACTCATTGGGGGTCCTCAACCAAACAGCAACTTAAACATACAGTGAACTGACTGACAATTCACTGATGCAAAGGTGCATCACCCATGACTTTGTCTAGTTAAATACAAGCTAAACTGCACTAAAGGGGAAGTGTGGCTAATCACAACTCACCACAAAAGTAAGATTTATGTAAGTAAAAAAGGGGAAGTAACACTTGTGGTCTAACCACAGACAAAAATAACTGGCCACACAAACAAAAATCCTACAAAACTCAAGCTAAAGAGAGGAGGCCCAAAAGGACAAACCATATGGTGCTGATTGGAAGCCCTGTCTAAGTGGGGTTTTCAGTATGAGTGTGTTTTGGAAGGTATTAGTCAGTATAGAAAGGGGCAATGTTTAAAAAATATTTAGGTTTCCCAGAGGGTTATGTTGGAGTCAAAACAAACAATGTACCAGATGGGAAAAGGGTAAGCCCTGGGCCTTAGTATTCTTTGTCTAAAACATTGAAAATAAAGTCTAGGCGAAAAAATGTTTAGCCCAATGGTGTGTTTTTTTAACTTTATAGAGACATTGAATTAAAATAGGTAGGGAGGGGTTCTGGATTTTTGTGGGTGTTATAAGTTTAGTGGTCTAAGAGTAATTAAATGGTGTGGAAGCGAAAACCACTCATTCCTCACCCAGCATGTTCAATCTTAAGTAGAAAGGAGAGCCGGTATCGGTAAAAAACACAAAACAAGGTCGGAGGGCTGAGGGGGCCTGTGAGTCAATTACGTAGAACCGGGAATAAATATCAAAACAACACAGAGTAAAAATAACAGAAAACGGTTTTAAATATTACTCTTAAAAAAAAATATTACAACATTTAATTGTCCCACCGAGGACACTACAAGTTTAGCTCGTACCAAAGGTTATTTTAAAAAAAACTAATAACAGGATGTAAAATTTAATGTCAAATTGTAAAACATAAAAATTATTTAATTGTATTTAATTATGTATTTAAATATGCTATGCCCTATGTACTGCAAGTTTCCAAAATAGCACACAGAGTTGAAGAAAGACCCAATAATATTCTGTGTCTGTACATGAACATTAGTTTGCATCTCACCTCAGCAGGCCTTTGCAAGTCAAGCTTGGGGTGTAGCGGGGCTGTGTAAAAAGGCGGCATCCTCCCTTGCCAGTCCTGGACCATCTCCATCGGCTGAATCTCCCGGTCGTTCTCGAAATATGATCAAGCGGGCAATACCATACCAGCCGCCAGGGAGACAACTGCATGCTAGCAGGGTGAAAAACAAGGAGGACACAGTAAAACACGATCCTCCGGGGGCGCCAGTTCCCAACGCACATGATAGCTGGCAAACGACATCACACCAGTGCGCTCGGGGGGAAATTGGTCAAAAATCAACGATGAGAAAAGTTTGACTAGAGGGCCGGGTCTCGACGGTGTGTTCCGGCCTCCATGGCTGGGTCTTACCCTCATGTAGGGGCGAAAACTGAGGAAAAGAGTGGTCACAGAGGGGGTCCTGAGGGTGTTGGCAGTGAGCTCGCATGACACACAGGGGCGGCAATGATCAGGAGAAAAAGGGCTGTTAAAAAAATAGCAAGGCTCAGAACAATAAGGGCAAAAGCTGAGGGAAAGAGGGAAAAAAAAAAGGGGAAAGAAAAAACCTTATGGGGAGAGAGGCTGAACCGACACTTTTCTCTCTCGCCCATCGGATCTCTCAATCGGAGGGATCCGCAAGAATCATCCACATCGGACTCGAAAATGCAAATCTGTGACGATGGTTACAGCACATGACCGAGTAGGGTTGTCGACCAGGGAAACAATCTGGCAAATATGCCGCAAAAAAAAAATCCAATGCGCCCATAATAGATAAGATATAAACCCAATCTGCCAGAAGAGAACTGGGGTGAGAAAGGTCCACCGGGGGGGGCCTTGGTTCCGGGAGGGCGGTGGAGAGCAGGTTCTGATGGGGGGTTTACTTGATTTGTTTAAGATAGCGTGGGGTTTACTGATAGTCATTTTAGTTCACAAGTGATTCACAAACAAACGGTTGTGCTAGGACATAGAAAAAAGGAGCAACTGATGGACCAATCCTGCCGGGGAAGAGAATGTATAGAAGGAGAGGGGAAAAAAAAACGGGCATGAGAAATCAATATAAAGGAAAATGCAAGAGAGGGTTAAAATCCAGCAAAATGAATAAAGAAAGATGCGTGGAAGGTGTTGGCATTCAGATATGTTAAAAACAAATATTATAACAATGGTTTCAAGAAACGGGAATGTTCAATTTAGGAATGTACGGAAAAAATCTAACAACATGTAAAATGGTTGGTAATACCATCAAAAACAAGTAAGTAACAATTGGGGGGTCCTGTGAGATGAGACAATGCGGAAAAGAAAAGTGTACCCTCAAATAAATTTTTCGCACAAAAATGATTTTATAAAATACAAATTAAATCCCGAAGAAGTATAATATATAAATAAATATGAGTATTATATATATAATATAAAATATATAGTTAGATATAATATAGGAGATTGTAGAAAAAACAACAGTGCCGGGAGGAAAACTCGGGACAGTAAATTATGCAACAGTACAGACCAAAATTGCTCTGTTACCAAAAAAAAATGGTGGGTCAATACAATCTATCAGAAAAAAGTCTTATTAAAAGAGGAAATATAGGCCAAAGAACAGTACAGAATGGGTCACATTTTATTATTGTTTCAACACAACATATTTTACCAACTGAGAAGTTCACAGGGGGCACTAGGTTTTACAATTTCATCCCAAGGACCGCTCTGCCGTAAATGTGAGCATAAGTCTTTGGGACTGTTTAACATAAAGCAAATGTTAAATGTGTAAATGCAGAAACCAACACCAAGCCGAGACGCCAAACGCAACGAACAAAAGAAAAGTGGCGACAAAAGCAGACGTAAAGCGGATGCGGGATTGGAAGCTCAACGTATAGTAAGACGAGCGTCTGTAAATCCAAAAAAGGTTGGCCTGACACACCCCAACAGGACAAAGCAGGAAAAGCACACCAGTAGCAGCATGCGGACTGAAGCTTACCCGTGCCAAATAAGATGAGATGCCTATGTCAACCGACCCACCCGGAGGGGGGGACAGTGTTGCAGGGTCAGCAAGGGGGTGAACAAGCAGAAAAATCAACAATGATTAATAGTGATATGGAAAGGGCCCGACGGACTGGGGTGGAACGTGGGGGTAAAAATTGGGACTTTAACAGTTAAAAAGGTGGGTAATATGAGAAAAGGGACAGAAAAGCTTCACGACGGGTCGGCTAAGTCAACAGTAGTCGAATATGAGCCGAAAAAAAAAAGGCAACAAGGACCAATTCAGGTCAGGACCGCCGACAGTGCGGAAAAACCTGATAGACACTTAGGTCCGGGGGGAAATCGACGAACTAACAACTGCCCTGGAAGCTGCCGACCGTCCTCTTGGTAATTTTTACGCTGCCGGGGTTACAGGGATCATAATTTAATTTTAACGGGAGGTAAAACCCGCAACTTGCAACCAAAACAGAGCGAGTCGGTGACCAAACAGGTATAGCACGGGGGCAGACTCTGTGGTTCACAATCGACACTAAAACACTGGGTTTAACGCCATTTAGACTACTAGGCAGCCATTTTCAACCGACGGAAACTATTGTGCGGGCGGTGAGTGTGATTGTAGAAAAAAAAAGGTGGGTGTGGTCTTCTGTCGGGCGAGGAATGCCTTTATTCTCCTCTTACAATCATGGTGAAGTCTGTTCGAAATAACGATCTGGAAACTGACGAAATAAATAAAAAAAATTTCCGCAGAGTGTTGGAAGTGGTGATACGGTACAAAGGATATGTACCAAAGGGGGGGGAAAGGGACTGGGCAAGTTCCAGCAACTGACAACGGACCCGAAGGTCAAATGAGAAAAAATCACGGCAGCAGTTATGAAGTGGTCGGGTAAGACAGAATGAGCAGGGCGTATAGAAAACAAGACTGCCACGATAAAATCACCCAACCACCTTCGCAGAAGCCTGGGGTTGATGTCTCACAATATTATTTTCACCAACAGAATTACGGAGGTGATCCACAATCGAACGATCAAGGGAGCGATGCTGATCAGTAACCAAAACCATAGGAAAGCCAAGGTTAAAAAATTTTCAGAAAAACACAGAGATAAAAGCGGGCAAGTAATAGTTTTAATGGACAGAAGATGAGGAACAAATAGGGTGACACCTTTATCTCAAAGTGGGAAGGAACACAACGAGTTGAGAAAAAAAGAGAAAGAAACTAAGGGCAAAAAAATAAGGGGGAAGACATCTTTATTGTGTGACCAAAAAAAAAATGGTAAAAGGTAAACAATAAGAAAGTTGCAGAAACCAGAAGAATGCTAAAGGTAAACAGAAGTGTACAAGATGAACATTGCATCCCGAAGTGTTTAACACGGGAAAAGTATCCACCATACGCCCGGGGGGTGAAGAGATTGCATTCCTATTGACACATGACAATGACAACCAAAAAACACTAAGTAATGGAAAAAGGGAAAAGAAAAAAAAAAAAAGGAAAAAGGGGGCCGAACGCCAGGGTCAATATTAAAAAATCCAAGGTGGGACGAAGATGGCCATATCCAATCCTCTCCAGATTTAAAAGATTTACATTTATTACAAGCAGTTCACCAGCTGAAGATGGGGAGACTAAAGGCAGAAACACCAACCCTTACAAAAACAACCACGCCATAAATGAAAGGACCTGGCTGGACAAAAAAAAAAAAAAGAAAGCATGTTCAAAGTGTGAAAAACCAAGAGTCTGGTGTGATGATCTCTGTCACAGACCACGCGCTCCAAATGTGAGTTGCTTGCAAGGGAATTTTGTAATGGTAAATGATGACTTTTACACTATTTACATTTATGCTTTAGGAGAGAGGATTTAAAAGGACGCAGGGGGGGAGCCCAAACTATAGTGGGGGGCACACATTAAGGCAATAGTAAGATTAAAACTGTTAAAAGTGGGACTGGTACTGTCTCAGGGGGGTGTGGTAGAAACATTTTGTGTGGGGAAGTTGTGAGAACAGGGGATGCGATATTACAATAGGGTGCACATTCTGGGTGAGCTATCTGCCTCACTATTATCTTTGTAAAGTCATAATTTATAGTGTAACATTGACCCCAACAGCGGTCCGAAGCATTTTGTCTTTACTGTTGGGGAAATAGCTTGTTAAACAGTCCGCATTACTTGATGGAGGGCACTGGTGTATGAGTTACACATAAACACACGAAAAGCAAACCGCAAGTGGATACATATAAGCCAAACACAGAGGTCACCTAAGAAGAGGAAATGCCAGGGACCGAAAAAAGGGGACATGACATATTATAAATCTGGAACGAATCTGTGGGGCCCGAATGTCTATAGAGAAAAAAAAAGATCCAGAAATAATGGTTGTAAGTGGGGAAACAATTCCTGGACCGGGAATAGATGCACAAGTAAACACGAGTTCCAAAAAAATGGGAAGGTCCAGCGGTTTTATGACAAATAAATTTCAGGGAGGTTAAGAATTATTTTTTTTGTGATCTGCTATTTGCTCTGAACCAAACATTATTTTGTTGTTATTTTGGCACCTACATGGGGTCCAATGTTTACCAACGAAAATGTGGGGTAAATCAAACATCATTTAACCAATTGCACAGGGTATATTTGTGAGATATAAAAAATACATGCAAACATCCTTGGGTCCTTTTCAAGGTTTTTAATTTTCACGGAATTTGTAATTAATATAATACAGAGAGTTCCCTGAAAGCGAGTAACAACACTGTAGTAAAAACTATAATACCGGTAAAAAACATATAATGAGTGATAGCAACACAAGTAACCTTCTATCAATAAGGATTAATTAGTATGCAGGCTTGTGTGTAATCCCCTGATTGTTTCCCTTTATTCATAGTTACCCTGTGGTAGAGGTTTCCCCTTGAATTAATTCCCCAAGAGAGGGAAATCAATGTATTATAATTGGTCACTTTATCATGAAAGATTTTTCTGGAAAAAACAAATGATAATAGGTATAATAGAAAATCAGAAAAAGCGACAAAGGAATTTTTACTGTCCCCACTGACACCCCCAAGGTGGTTCCAAAAAGCAGTTTTTGGAGCACAGTTACAGTAGTACACTGATAATTATAAGCTATCTTGAAGGAAAAAAAAAAATTACAGTGAATGTTAAAAAAGGGTAGGAGGGGATTGAAAAGGCATCGTTCCCCCATTGTTACGCACCCTCAAAAATGACAGAATACCTGAAACGGCAAATACATAATACGATACCTCAGAAGAATAATTCTGAACAAAGTTACTAAGTAATGGGCTAACAGGTAAAGATATGAGATGTCGACCCTATGATGATTTCCTTCTCCACTTTAAACACAATGGCAAATACTACAGGGGGGAAAAGGGAAAAAAAAAAAAAAAAAAGAAAGGGAAAAAGGAAAAGGCATCGCATAGGAGAAACCGTCCCATACATTCAGTCTCCGCAGTAGGGGAAGGAGAGAGGGAAATTTGTCCGGCAGCAAACCACAGAGGGAGCTCAAAGAAAAAAGTATATCCTAATCAACAAAATCGAAGAACAATCAGAACATGGCTATCGTAAGGGAATCCAACGCTATCTAAGAAAACAAATTCAACAACAAGACATCGTCCCTGGGAGAACAAATATTCTTCATAGAAAACCCTTCAGTGGTCGAGATGAATAGAAAGACCAACACCTGGACCGTTAAATCGGAGGTTAATGAAAAAAACGTGAAAAAAAAAGAAGGTGGCAACCACTAACTAGAGCATAAAAACTGGAGTGAAGTGAAAGGAATAACCAAGAAAAAGGGCGCCATGATAAGCTATTCGTTGATAAGCAGTGATGAAAAAAAACATAAGTCCAACCTTAAACAAAACTAATGTCCATGTGATCGTCTCAAATACAATAAGGCTAATGGAAAACTTGTATGTAAAACTTGAAAATTCATTGATAAAGACAATACGGCGAAGGGGGAAAATCACTTAGGGTATCCATAATATAATGACCAGAACAAAAAGCTCACACTGGAGGCAAATTGTCACAACTAAAACTACAAATAGCAACAGCATGTTTCGGGGGGGTACAACTGACCCAGAAGGGGAAAAAAAAAAGAGACTTTTGTAGCCATAAGAAAATGAGCTGGGGGAAACGGCTAAAAAAAAAAGGCAGCAAACCCTGGGGATATGATCAAATCATGGGTAATTGAGAACAACACGCGTAAGTTGAAAACTCTGATTAAGAATGTGTGGGTATTTTAAGGGTAATCGTACTGCACTAACTAGCCCTGTAAACAGAAAATCATGCATTTGTCCTATGTGAAAACACTGCCTAATTAGGGGTTTGTTGATCTTGATCACATTTTATTGAATCAGGAGGTGGTGGGCATAAAGGCGGAGTGACTGAAAGACCGAGCAAAAGCCTCACAGCCAATCTAAGTCTCCAAGTCACGGAAAAAATGACTCTTTCTCCTTTTCTCTCAAGTTCACAGGGTCTTTATGCGTAGGGGAGCGTAAATCAGTGTATACATATGAACTGGAGCGGTAGGAGAAAGGGAGGGCGGGTGGGGCTGAAACAAGCGGGGGAGGGGGGGGTGGCCGTGTATGATGGGTAGACAAAGGTGCGGGGTCTGGGCGAGAACTGGGAACTGCTGTTGAGCTGGCACTGGCAAAGACATATATGACCCAACACATACCAACACTTATCAATCATGGTTAAAAACCCACTGCCAACTGGTAATCTGATTTTCATCATTACCGGGGGTGTGCACAGGCGAGCAGGACTGGGATCGTGTCCTGGCAGGTTTAAGGTAATTTGTGCTACTGGACGTGGCGTCTTCTCCATCCAAACTGGAAAAAGAAGAAGAAAAGTATCCATCTGAGAAAGGCTTGTGATTGGGTGGACTGTCCGGTTTTTCATGGTTTTTGTTTTTTTTTGTATGTGCAGGAAGTTCAGATTGCGAAAGTTCGCCACTGCCGACTGAGTCATTTGGAACAAAAGACCATAGTAACCCCCTCAGCACGAACCCAAAAAAAAACCTTACGATAATTATGGTAGGTTTTAACATCGATCAAAAAAGCTTTACAATAGGGTTCAGTATTGTACAGGGTTAGTTATCTTTAACTAAACAAACTAAGACCATAAAAAAAAAAAAAAGAACATTTTCATTACTTGGAACAACATAAATATTAAATGAAATAAAATATATAAGAAAACCCATTTCAGCTAATTGCCAATCAACATCTCATTTTTGTTAGTTTAAAGCGGAACTCAGTAAGATTTGCGAAGCTCCCCCTACAGGTTCCTTCAGTGAATCCACACTGTCGTAAATACTCCAAGCGCAGCTCTGGACTACAACGACTACAACGCAACGCTCACCGCGCAGTAGTTTTTGCAAATACAGTACAAGAAATCTCGATGGAGGTGGGTCATTTTCTAAATTGTCTTTAATATATACAGTGTTTTTTGAATTACCGTAAAGCATTTTGTCACTCTCGTGGTGAACATGACTTGAGGCGAGATTGTGTGGGTCGATGCAGCTCAACTTGCAAGTGCTGTTTTCTGGGCGTAGACGTGCCAGAGGGGGTTAGTGCACGCCTCAAACACACCACCATACAAGTAACCAAACATCGTAAGGACTTAGAAAACTATTATGAAGGTAAAAAAACTTACTTGTTTCTGCTTTAAACTTTAAGTATAAAAGACTAAAAAACTAAATAAAGGAAAACTAAACATAGACAACTGAAAAACAATAAAATTACTAAAACTTTAATTTGTCAAAAGAGAAAATATATATATATATATATATATATATATATATAATATATATAATAATATAAAAATATGTTAACAAAACTACAATAGCATACCAGATTCGATATACTAGTTAATGGTGTTAGGTATAATGAACTAAAAATTAACAACATTCATTAATTTAGGCTAATGTTAACTTCAACGTATACTAATACATTTTTAACATTTACAGTTGTATATATTTACGTTAATTCATGTTTGATCATAATACATATAACTAATAACAGTGCTTATGTTTTTACTACAAAAATGATTTTTGACTTAAAAAAAAGCAATAAAAAGCTGGGTTATAGTGATAACTTCCACAGCACTTACAATGGAAGTGAATCAATCTATAAATGTTAAAATATTAAGTGTTTCAATAGTATAGGCACATTATATTATACTGCATTTTACTACTTCATTACCAATGACACAATAGAAATTGATCAATTTGTTAAAGGTGCAATATGTAATAATTTTGCAGTAAAATATCCCAAAACCACTAGGCCAGTATTATATATTTTGTTCACTTGAGTACTTACAATATCCCAAATGTTTCCAACTATTTGTAAATCTTTTGCAATTTTATCCAAGGCTCCGAGAAGTGTGAGGAGTCACCTGTCAATTGTGTCATACCCGCGTTACCCTCGGTTTCCGGTTTTAGTTTTTAAAACCATGGAAACACCAAAGAGGCTTTAATATATTACGTTTTAATAGACAAGGGAACAACTGTTTGGTTACATTTATAGACAGAAAACTATTTGTTGTTATATAGCTCAACACATTTAGTCTTATTGTTTAAATCTAATTTTCATGATTTTTTGTGAGTACCATGCTTTACCTACCAGCCCAGAGAAAAACACTATTTTGTGGAAATAGCTAACATAGCATAATAATCAGATGCAGCTTTATTTTTAGTAACAGTAATACAGCATTTTCTCCATCATACAATATGTTTTAAAATTAATTGCATGCCATTTATCAACACAAGCCATCCAGCATTTTTTATATGATATTCTAATATCGATCTTGCTTACTGCAGTGTGCAACAGTGTCTCACAGCAGCCGCTGAGTGAACGCACAGAGTAATATTATAACATCATTTTCAACACGTTCAAATGTATCTAATATGATAAACAGAGCTGCGTTACCTCATACTCGTGACCGGAAAAGCGACTGTGTCATAATAAAAGTTCCACTGCTTGCGGTGTGTTGCGCAATCGCTCCAGCGGCCTCGTTCAGCTCCCACAACACTCGGTCCTGCTCTGCTTCATACTACAGTAATGTTAATAATCGCATCCATGAACATGATTTCTTCCTGAGTCCTATCCTGATTGTTTCCACCGGCTGTGACCACATGTCCCAAGATTCCGCGCTCAAATTTGGCGTCATCAAGCTATGCCTTTGTTTTGAATAGGCCTCTAGCGACCTCTAGCGGACAGAAAATTTTACATATTGTACCTTTAATTAAGTTAATACATTAAGATTCAAGAACTAACAATGAACAACTCATTGTTTGATTTTTATTAACAAACTGAATCTTATAGTAAAGTGTTACCACTTTTTCATGATATTAGTCATTTATCCTTGGTAAATACCACAGATGACTGTACTGTAGCTTTAATTGAGCTCAGTCATCACTAAAAAGCAGTTCGCTGACAAAACAATTCATCAAGTTCATTTTGATTTTGGACCAAAAGTGGTGCTGTCTGAATAGGCAAGTTGTTTACTCTGTTTATTTCATCTAGTTTGACCCATTCATGTGGATTTCTAGACCAGTTACGGACATGATAGGTGAGCATTCTTACACTGACTGGGTAATCAGCCAATCACAGCAAAGTGGAGGACTTTTTGCCTGTATTAATTTACCCCATTAAGGCCACGTTCAAATGAGACCTCAATGAGAACACAGTCTCCTTCTGAAACTTTATTCACTAGTGTTGATGTTAGACACTGTGTTACTTAAAGAAAGTAGTCATTTATATACTATTCAGTCTCATTTTTTTATACAAAACACAATCAAACCGTGTAACATAGAATAACCCTTACTTGATTTAGTCTGTGCCTTGCGAGCCAAAGCTGCCAACAGTTCATTCTGCACCTATTAAAAGAGAAGATCATGGTTCAAATATTTACAAATAGTTTTTTCAAATATGCAGGCATAATTGGCTCAAATCCATTTAACACAAGCATTTTTTATTGTTCACAACCTGCTGCTTGGGAAGCTATTCTGTGGGTCTGTGTTTGATCAGTCTTTGAAGAGATCTAGAATCCTTTGAAGATATGAATCGACATGTTCAGAACTAAACTTCATCTTAAAAAAAAAAAAAGTTTCACTTCTCTCGATTGATTCATACTTGGAAGTTTTTTAGCAGGAATATAAAAGTAGACTGCATTACTTATTCTTTTAGCATGACTGCCTTTGATTTCCCAACTGCTGTATTATTCCTTTGAGGATCCATAAAAACTTGACTCAAAATTTCAAGTGATATATTCATGATCTGACTGCAAACTTCTCAAATCCATGTTTTCTGAGGTAGGGACTCTACATTGAAGTCCCACAGCACACGACACATTATGAATACAAATGTATCCAATCCATCAAGCATTTGAAAGAAAATATCACTCACTTATGAGGGGAAGTCCATCTGCTGTATGACCATGGGAGGTCAGTGCATTAGTAAACCAGGTGTGTAATGGAGAGGTTTAACTGTGCTTAGTGGCCCATTAAATCGACATGTCCTATGAGGCCATCTGATGGGCAGCCCCTGCACTGAGTGTACAGACTTAGAGCAAATATAAATGGAGCTGGACTGGGATCAATGCCACAGTGACCCTACACAGGCCAAGAACAAATGATCTGCACTAATAACCGTTTCCACTAAAAACCCAAAGAAATGAATGGTGTATATGACCATCAATGTCATTAACGTTGGGAACATGATTGATGTCTCCACCTTTTTTCATGAGATGGGGATGGATGGGTGGATGTATGGATAAATAGATGGACAGACTAGGATGGATGGATGGATGGATGGATGGATGACAGACTAGAATGGATGGATGGATGCATGGATTGACTATGGATTGATTAAAGGATGGATGGAGGAATGAATTGACTCGTGGATGGATGGATGGATGGATGGATGGATGGATGGATGGATGGATGGATGGATGGATGGATGGATGGATGGATGGATGGAATGATGGGATGGATGGAAGAGGGGTGGGTGGTGGAAGGGAAAGATTGACTGGTGGATGGATGGATGGGATGGATGGAGGATGGATGATGGATGGAATGAGGGGTGGTGGGTGGAGGGGAAGATTGACTGGTGGAATGGATGGATGGATGGATGGATGGATGGATGGAGGGGAAAGATTGACTGGTGGATGGATGGATGATGGATGGATGGAGGGATGAATTGACTCGTGGATGGATGGATGGATGGATGGATGGATGGATGGATGGATGGATGGATGGATGGATGGATGGGAAAGATTGACTGGTGGATGGATGGATGGATGGATGGATGGATGACAGACTAGAATGGATGGATGGATGCATGGATTGACTAGTGGATTGATTAAAGGATGGATGGAGGAATGAATTGACTCGTGGATGGATGGATGGATGGATGGAATGAGGGGTGGGTGGGTGGTGGGGAAAGATTGACTGGTGGATGGATGATGGACAGGCAGACATAAGAATGGATGGATGGATGGATGGATGGATGGATGGATGGATGGATGGATGGATGGATGGAAAGACTGACTGGTGGAACATGAGTTTAGCCATTATATAAAACATTTAAAACATTAAAATTAGGGACACACATTACATTGGTACCATGTCGGATATCAGTCAATATTATAGACCCTTTAATCGCCTACGTCACGGTGACATCACCGCTCTAGCTGGAGGCAAAACATAAATAAGAACTCATAGCAGGCGCGCTTAAAGTTTGAGGTTTTGACTTTAAAATGTCGTCCTGTTGTGTTTTTGGCTGCCAGAATAGAAGGAACAGACTTTTGTTTCAAAACTAAAGTTTTACCAGATCTCGGCAGACATTCCTTCACAGAAATCAAAAAGATAATTGTGGTTGAATGCAATACGGTGTACAGACTGGACGGAGACGATCATAAATAATACTCGTGTTTGCAGTGCACACTTCATATCAGGTAAAATAATCGATGCATATGTAATGGTGTGTTGGTTTTATCTAGTACAAATCACCAAGTTTCTGTTTTATAGGTGAAAAGTCACCAACTTTCAGCGCACTAGCTAGTTTAAATATTGAACAAACATACAGCGATAGATGTGTGTGCCATCCTTTGAATGGTCTCTTAAAATAATCCACATTGATAGCCATAATCATAGTTAGCCCAGCGTTAGGTTACATTAGACAATAAGCATTGACAAAATTCCCCGAACCACCCGAAAGTAATTCATATGTTGTATAGGAAATATCCAAAACTTAAGTTAATTTACAAAAATAGCTGTCACGGTCCCGCAGAGTCAGTGACTGTACATATTCGGACAGTTCTGAACCTTCTTCTGCATCTATGTTTAATAAATCCCTCCTAAAACATGCTAGCTTACGCTTGTCAACATTGAGTCCAGCGCCTCTTTTTGCCTCCAGCTAAGCCCCGCCCACCAGGAAACGTTGCAATGTTTACAAACTTTTAAGGGGTCTATAGTGCTGTAGAATAATCTGTTTTATTCTATTTAAGGTGGGTGGCCATCATGTTGAGAAAATACCTCTTATAATTGGACATGCGTTTGTGGAATAAATTAATCATGGATGACACATACATCTGGATATATATGTTTTATATATATATATATATATATATATATATATATAATCTATATATATAATATTTTTTTTTTTTTTTTTTAAATTCAAGTACTCGAGTGATCATCTTAAACTTGGCAAGTATCTGGTGAACATTGCTGCAAATTATGTGTTTTATTATTAGGTCTTACTCTAAATCCTATACACAACCACAAGCTACATGCTAAAGATACAGTACATTGATTAAGCCATCAAACTGTTCAGCTGAACACAGCAATACAAAAATGAGCATCATCAGTTCCCCAGGGAGTCTAATGCAAATGCCGACCCTCTCTGAATAACAGGAACTGGCCTTATATTTCTGTTGCCAAGGTGACTGCAGGTGCACAGGCCACCTTGAGGAGAGGTTCTGCAACATTACCTTGATGGCTGGAAGCTAAGCACGTGCCACATGGCCACAGTAATGTACTGATTCAGTCATTACACCAGAGCTGCTGGCTCTCAAACGGACAGAGCGCAGGTGTGACAGGGTTTCTGTGCAAGTGAAAATGCTCTGTACTAAACCTTTTGTATATTGTGGTTAAAAGACACAGACTGTGCTGGATGTTTGTTTTGCACGGTCTTAAAATTTCCTAAATGCAAGATTTGGGGGAAAAAAGCTCATAAGATAAAAAAGATATAGTTTTCTTACTGTTGACGTGAGATGCTCCAATGCTCTCATTTGAAGAAGTGGATTACAAGCATCAGATGTTTTCTGCGCATCTTCTTGATTGCTACTGTACAGAACAACATAAAACACAATTTATTCTCAGTCAATTTACCATGGTTTTTTTTTTTTTGTTGTTTGTTTTTCTTGGTGGACATGGTACCATGTCAATGGGTCAATGACATCATTTTTTTTTTTTTTTTAATGCCATTTATACATGCAATGAAACAAATATACTTTTCATGATAAGCTGGTTTTAATTTCTTATTTAAAATTCATTTTTATTTTTTTTTTTTTTTTTTTTTTTGGTGACAGTCAAAAAGTTATACAATGTTCTTGAATAACAGTTATACAACTGTCTTGAGATCATACTGAAGAAAAAAGCCTCATCAAAAGGAACATTGTTGAAAGGGAAACCTTATCAAATAGTTTGGTACAATGTTTTATTATTATTTCTTACAAACAAATATTGCAATAAAACTGATATTTATTTACTTTTATTTATTATGCAAACCCCTGCAAGTATGTCAAGGTTAATACATCTTAAATTATCAGATAATTTGACCTTTTTAGACAAAGCATGGTTAGTTCGCATTGTAAAATGTTATGTGGATTTGATAATAAAAACATTTTACCTTTAATATTTATATTCAGCAAGGATGCATTAAAATGATCAGACTTTTACATAGTTCCTAAAAAGTTCTATTTCAAATAAATGTTGTTTTTTTTCTTTCAAATTTTCATTTCTTCAAAGAATCCTGATAAAAAAAAACTGTATCATGGTTTCCACAAACAAATTAAGCAGCAATTTTTTTTCAATATTGCTTAAAACTACTTTTTTGAAGGATTATGTGACACTGAAGACTGAAGTAATAAAGTCAAACAATAATTCTGTTTTTACTGTATTTTGATCCAATAAATGTTACACTTTATTTTGATGGTCCTCTTTAGACTATAAGTGATGCTGTGCTTACATGTGAACTAATTTTCATTGGAGTATTAGTTGAGTATTAGTAGACTGTTAGGGGCAGGTTTAGAGTTAGCAGAGTAACATGTTAGCGTTAATAGAATAAGTTGATATTTACTTGCGATGTAGTCAGTTGGGGGAGCATCAAAATAAAGTGTTAGCAGATATTAAGCAGACAGTCTACTAATACTCTACTAATACTTGAGGGAAGTTACAATATTTCACTCGGCGCAGCTATTTCAGTCATGCAAGTACAGCTCCTATCTTTTTAAATGGGAAACATCAAATTCTCCAAAGCTGTTCACCGAGCTTATGATTACATTTTATATTTGAAATCACCAATAAAATATGACAACAACTGTCTCATAAGTTTTGATTCTAAATGCTCAAATCACGACAAAACAAAATTCATTTTTCAAATTCAAGACATTTTTTAGCTTGGACCAGTCAATGTGCATTTGCAGTCATAAGTGTGCATTTCAGAACACTGACTGTTTCAATAGCAACCGGAGCTTCTAAAGGCAGCAGAGATGCAATGACTTAACCAATTGCCGATTGGCTCTTTTATTTAGAAGACTTATTCCACCATATTGAGCGTTGCACTTTTTCCCTTTCATCTCATCCCTGCATACGTCATCAGGAATGTCTTATTTCAAAAAAGTAACCATAATAAAATTAACTGTTATTGCTCTTACTTAGCAATCCAATGGTTACTTTTCTTAAAGGTGCCCTAGAACCAGTTTTTACAAGTCTAAGGTGTTCCCTGAATGTGTCTGTGAAGTTTCAGCTCAAAATACCCCATAGATTTTTTTTTAATTAATTTTTTTAACTGCCTATTTTGGGGCATCATTAACTATGCACCGATTCAGGCTGCGGCCCCTTTAAATTGCGCGCTCACTGCATCTAGCTGTGAGGTTGCAAACTGCAACTAACAGTGCACACCCCTCGCACCCCTCCCTTTCGGAGAAGCTACAGTGGCTGTCTGGCCAACACAAGACAAAGATGTCGTCGTCTAACACAGCAGAGAGTAGCCTGTGTGAAGCAATAGGTTTCTTCTTACTTTTAACAAAGAACGGTCTCTGCTTCTAATAAATCAGACGACTACTACTACTACTTTGTGCATATTCAACGCAGTGACGATGCAAGCTGCATCTACAAACATGAACGATTTAGAGCAACAACAACATAGTGACTAAACACGCTCTGTAGAGTGTTTGTCAATTAAGAGCTGCTGTAGAAACATGCTGGTGCAAAATGACGACTTGACATGGAGGGTGTATGTGGACCCGTGGTGTATGTAGATATAAATGACTGATTCTAAGGTAATAAAACATAACGGTTCATTATGTAAGGTCTTTATACACCACTCAAAACATAGTTATGTATATTATATTGCATTTCTGTCAATAGATCCTCACAAATTTTACACATTGCACCAAACTTCTAAAACACTAAAAAAAAACTTTTGAACAGCAGTAATGTATAATTTAAAAACTTTTTTAATTATCAAGATGTGTACACTCCAAGGTGTAAGAAAAATATGTTTATTACTTTTTACTGGTATAAAAGTTTTTCAAAATCACATGAAAAACATGAATTCACCATCTGACAACTCTATAAGGCAAAACAAATCCTTTAATGTCACACTGAAAAAGCTTGCACTGTCTCAAAAGCTTAATCAGGCCATATGGAGTTGCAGACAGAGGGACCTAAAAACAGGTCTGATCTCGCTAAAATGGACATCCTGCCTAGACAAAGCCTGACCGACTTTCCCAGCGGACAGGAAATGATGCAGAGACACGACCTATAGCTCAACTTCCATTTGCGTCCATTGACCCCCTGATTACGTACTGTGTACTAAAGTGCTAAACGTCATTGATCTAATTAAGTGAGGCCCTGCACAAATTCTTTGTGGCTCATAAGAGGTCAAGCCTGCAAGCCAGGCTAAACAGTAAAGACTTTTTCTGGTCAGGCCAGTATTTCAGATTTCAACTTGCACTGCCACTATTTTCTCTGGCTACAGAATATATACATCAATAAAGCCAAATGCACAAACAAAAACTGCAGAGGCAGTAAGAAAACAGATGGATAGCTTGCATCTTATACATGTCTGTGAACTGATGAGATGTGCTTTGACAGCCTGTGGAAGGTCAAAAGAAATGAGGCACACTCTGAGCAGGTTGAGTATGTCTGAATATCTGAAAGTGAGACAGACAGAGCCTGGAGCAAAATCATTTGTCTGTCCTGCACTAAGAGGCATACTGTCACACAGACATCTGCTGGTGAATGCTGGAACTGCAGCTGACGTTACTACATTAGTATGCTCACAGAAAGATCCTAAATGATGACTGTAAATTAGATTTCCCAGCCACATTTAGCATTAATCATCGACAAGCCCTGTCCAGATTACAGGTCATTGATTTTTTTTTTTTAAACATGGTTTGCAGATTATGTTAAGTCCCATTTGCCTATTGTATTTTTTTTATGTGGATAGTTCATCCAAAAATGAAAAATCTGTCATCATAGAGTGCTGCAGTGATGACGTATTTTTGTAGGCCAACCCTGAAGTTAGCATCACACTGGTGCCATATGGTTCTGTTCTGGGCAAGAACTGCCTGCACATCCATGCAGTATGGTGGCCCAGTAGTGCACAACACAACGAAATTAAAAAAGCAAACATAAGTTCACAACACAACGAAATAAAGCCACAACACAACGAAATCGAGCCACAACACAACGGAAACAAGCCACAACACAACGAAATAAAGCCACAACACAACAAAAAGCCACAACACAACCACAAACACAACGAAATAAAGCCACAACACAACGAAATAAAGCCACAACACTAAATACACAACAATAAAGCCACAAACACAAATAACTCGAATATAAAGCCACAACACAAAGAAATAAGGCCACAACACAACGGAAACAAGCCACAACACAACGAAATCGAGCCACAACACAACGGAAATGCTCCCGACCACTTGGGGGCTCTCAGAGCTCGGTAATATTAGTATTCCTTGCCACTGTTCTATAAAGTCGACAGTTTTACAAAGATATCAACACCATGATTAGTTTTAAGTATATAAACATTGTATATCGACATGAAATATTAATTAAAAATCAACTACGTGCACAATAGCTTCATATTTATACTTGTGAATGATTTGACGCGATACAGCGCATGATGAAGGGAACGTCTGCCAATTCCACCAACTGGTTAAAACGTATAATTTGTATTCATTACAATGACTTTGTTTAACATTTAAAAACAGACATGTTCAAAGCTCCAAAGCTTGTTAGTTCCTGTTGGTAAGACTGACAAGCTTTGGAATTTGAATATGTCTGTTTTTAAATGTTATAAGTAATTTTAATGAATACAAATTATACGTTTTAACCACGTGGTGGAATTGGCAGACGTTCCCTTCACCATGCACAGTGGTAGCGCGTCAAATCATTCACAGGTATAAATATGAAGCTATTTTGCACGTAGGTGATTTTTAATTAATTTCATGTCGATATACAATGTTTACATACTGTTAAAACTAATTGTGGTATTGATATTACTGCCGACTCTATAGAACATTGGCAAGGAAAACTAACTTTACCGAGCTCTGAGAGCCCCCTAGTGGTTGGGAGCATTTCCGTTGTGTTGTGGCTTTATTTTCCGTTGTGTTGTGGCTTTATTCCGTTGTGTTGTGGCTTTATTCCGTTGTGTTGTGGCTTTATTCCGTTGCGTTGTGGCTCGATTTCGTTGTGTTTGAACTTATGTTTGCTTTTTTAATTTGTTGTGTTGTGCACTACTGGGCCACTGTAATGCAGCCTAGCTGCAGGAGGATAAGAGCAGGGAGAACAACGATAACCCCCATAGGGTAAACAGAACCAACATAAATGTATTGCAGGTATCATTAATGTTCAATAATTTAATGTACAACATAATTCAAGAAATGAGTCTGATTCAAAGGGAAATCAGAAGGCCAAATCCTGACTGGATGAGAGGAGGAGCTGGGGATGGAGGAGGGTAATTAGCTCCTAATCAACGCAATAGCTGTTGATAATACTGGACCTCATATATAGTATGCTGTGATAGTCATTGTATTCCTAGACGTGGATCAGCTGAGAGTCAGCTGATGCGAGTTTGACTGACGTGACCTGCTAGAACTAACGCTACGCTTGATTTAACAAGAAAATGGACTGTCTGTTAAGACAAAATTTGTTCATAGATTTCAACAGTCAGGTTGTGTAACAGACGTAGGCTGGGCAGTCCTGTCCGCGCATCTTTCAAAGTATACAACACCACGGATCCGCGCGGATGATCACGTTCGACACATGCACAGTACATTTTTTTTCTATGCTCTACCAGACATCGGAGGGCAGCACTGAGAAGATTCTTCCATCGCTGTCTGCAAAACGCTTCATCCTTTCCACTATTTTTGCTTATCTCCCTCCATGAATTTGCCGCCCTAAACACGTCTTTGTACTCTTTCAAACATGAATTGTACAAATGTGGGTATTTTCTAATCTCTTCGCACAAACGCTCATCGAGTTTGCCATCCATTGCCGTGTTTTTCTCTTTTTTTCCCCAAGCGTGTTGTTTTTAAACCGGTCTTTTCACACTCTTCTTCGATGGCTGAACTGGCTGAACACGAAAATTACGTCATGCGGACAGTGCACGAATTTGGATGGCCGAAGTATACCCGGAGCTTAAACCTCACTCCCCTGATCTCAAGAGATGCTCTAGCGACTGATGCTAGTAGAGACTGCAGTCTTTAGCCTCCTTGTTAGAGTGCCCACCTCCCATGTGGATGGGCCCGGGTTCGCGTCCCACTTAGAGCGGGCAGGTGCGAACTAGAGGGGCTACATTGGTGCCTTGACCCAGATGGGAGTGAGGTTTAGGGGGTGAGTGTAACAGACGTAGGCTGGGAAGTGCTGTGCGTGTAAACCTCACTCCCCTGATCTCAAGAGATGCTCTAGCGACTGATGCTAGAGGTTGCAGCCTTTAGCTTCCTTGTTAGAGCGTCTGACTCCCATGCCGATGGGCCTGGGTTCGCGTCGCGCGGGCAGGTGCGAACTGGAGGGGCTACAGTTGCAGAAGTAAAAACTTCTTACTCATTTTTTTTTTCTCCATAGGGAAATTGATTTTTAATGATAACTTTTCAGACAGCTAAAGCCGTGAGCCCACGTTATTTCAACTTATTTTGAATTTTTTTTTTTTTTAAAGGGGGACTCAGTAATATTTCAAATACACTGTTTGGAAGTTAGTCGGGCTGATACCAACAACAAATGTGTAACCAATCAGCATTAGGGGGCGTATGACGGTCGAGGACAGAGAACGAGCAAAAGGGAGATTTGAAAATAAGAAAAAAAAAACTGCAGAACGAGAGATGGGACACAATACAAAATCTCAAAAGAATATCACTGGAATGAAGGTTTATGCCTGGGCAAAACGTTTTAGGACCCGCATTTATATTAGAAAAGCTTTCTAGTGCTGGACAGAGCTAAGTGGGAAGGCCTGAAAACAGACGAGGAGGCTGCTTTGATTCTGCTTCACATGTGAGTAATACTGCGTTTTGATTGTCTGGAGCTGCTGTGCTGTTGGCGTCTAACAACAAACACTTTGTATTTACTCTTGTGTACTTTATGTTCATTTTTTGTGCTTCCTTGTCATTCGTTCATCATCTGCGCTTTATTTTTCGTGAAACATTTTGTTGCGTGTCAGCTGTGATAAACAGAAATCCACTTGCATTATGTGTGTCTACTGGCCATCTAGTGGTAAACTACTGCACACTGACAGCCGTTAGAGAATGAGGTGTTTAGTGTCATTGGTAGTGCATTCGCCTCACATGCCAGCAGCGATCGGGCCGGGGTTTGAAACCGACTCGGAGCAGGGTGGTTAGGATTGGAGTGTGAGTTTTGGAGGTGGAGCAATAAGAGAGGGGTGGGTTTGTTTGGGTTGATTTCAAATATCAACAATGTCCAACAGCGTAATTCAAATACTACTTACAGCACCTTTAAAAGTGGAATTTGTGGTGGAAAAACTACATTACACATGATGCTGTACAGAAATTTCCACCAATCAGAGAGTCTAAACAAGCAAACAGTGCCAAAAGAGCTCTTTAGCTCCGCCTACTCCCATGAAGCACTGCAAATGACGTAATCGAGTCAATCTCTCAACGCTCTCAAAAATACTTAAATATTTGTATGTATATGCATATTTTTGCAATAATCTTAAAATATGTTGTTTCTATAGACATAAGAATATCAAGAATTTAAATGAATAGTTTTAGATTTCTACATCGTTTTTAATTTGATTATGTTGTTCGCAATGCTTCATGGGATTGTAGTTCTTTCCCTCACTAAAGCCGTTAAGTACACAGTCTTGTACCTTTGTATTTTTGTCCAAATACTTTTTTGCTTCAAATCAAAGTTTATAATGTTATGATTCACCTCGTAGCTGGTTGGCTTGGTTCATGGCTTATAACGCTTTAACAAAGTTGTTTTGTTTTTTTAATCCCTATGGGAAAAATTAATAGAAAAAATACTTCCGGAACCAACACAGCTGAAAAAGTGGGAGGGCACTGTTGCACTCCATTAGCTTGACAGCATTGTTTGAAAGTGTAAAAAAAACAAACAAAAAGTTAAAGTCTGAAGTTTGAAAGTTCATAGGCAGGCAGACAGACAGATTTATGGAACAGGATGGAAGAACTCTTAATTTCCCACTATTAGTCCTACTTCAAACGCTAAAGACTCGAATTGAAATTTGTTCCGACAATTCTTAAGATCTGAATTTTGCCCAATCCCAGACCCCCAGTTGAGGTCCACTGAGAGAGAAAGGATGTAAAACTTTAGCCTCCACAATAATCTTTTGGATCCCAAACCAAGAAAAACAACCCAAAGGGTAAATGTTCAGAACTTCCATAGTAATTAAACGCCTCTTTTATGTAAGTTTAGCTCTGCTTAGGTAATCAGTAATGGTTGTTTACAGGTCCAAGCACGTTCTGTTAGCACTGGATAGTAAATTAAAAGCTATTAAGTTTTACAATCCTGAGGGACAAGATATTTAATGACCTTTGACTTAAGAAAAAACACTATCATTAAGCTTTATGTGTAACCGTATGCTCACCGCTTGTGGGTTCCACTGCGAAGCTGCACGTATGGGACCAGCTGTAGCAGCAGATGTACTGCACTCGGCCAGTTGACCTGATTTCTGAAATCACAGCTCTGGGCCTCACATTCCTCAAAGGTGAACTGGTACAAAGACCTGGAGTCCTCAAAGACATTGTTCTGCTCCACTGGACACAACAGGGGCACAACAGAGTTAAACATCTGACATAAAGCTGTCTAGACAAAGCTTATGCAAATGTTATTTTCTAGTCAGGCACCTCACAGGGAACCAGGCTGTGTTGCAGATTCAAAATGCATATAATTCCATATAATAAATCATCCAAACACTACAGCGTCTGCTTGTGCCTCGTCTTTATACTGAAGGAGCAATCTGATCATTCACAGTAATTGTTTTATCATGTCTGTGTACCTGAAAGCAGAATACCCAAGTCCAGGAGAATGTTCCAGATTTTGGAAGCTATTTCCCTGTTCTGGATAAATGCAAAACGATCCATCAGCCATTCCACCAGCTCCAGACCGGTACATGTCCTCCTGAGAATATGACAGATGAGAACAGGAAAAAGACAAAAGTGTTACATGAAATGTTAAAGGCTGATTTTATTAACCAAAACAAAACCATTATGAAAATGTTTATGCTTTCATTAAAAAAAAAAGGATGATATTTTGCTGATTGTTTAAAAAAAAGGACAATTTATAAACTAGTTGCACCTTTTTTGTTCATTTTGAATCATGTAGGTATTGCTAATGTGACATTATTAATAAACTGGTAAATTCCAACCAATAAAAAGTTAATTCATGTAATATTTCATAAATGAATGATGTACTGTACATCCAATTTAATTAGTGACTTAAAACACTGCAGAATCTGAAATATATCTAATTTTATTTCATACTATACCAATAAAATGTTTTATATTCCTTCTGTTTAAACTAAGTTTAGTTAAGTTTTTACATTTCATATTTTCAGTGTGGTCAGATTTTTGGACCCAACTGTATGTGATACAATGTTCTGAAATGAGGAGGCAAAGTCCTCACTTTTTTTAATTTTATTTTTTATTTAATGTAAATATATGTTCCAGTTGCACTTAATATTGACACATTTTTTGAGGTAAAATAAATAAACATTACTTACAATATCAAGAAAACAACAACCAATATAATTCTATTTTGTACTTTAGATTAACAATGTAATTATTGTTCTCTTTATAAAAAAAAAAGTATATTTATCAATAAGTGCTTCAAGCATGTTTACATTTATTCCAAAATAATAACTATAAGAACACGATAAACAATTTCATGTATATTTGTGAACTTATGTGCAGCTGTTCTTTTTAATAGCAGGGATGCAAACAGGTAAGGGGGAAAAAAAAAGGTGAGAACATTGCGTGAGGCGGGGACATGCTCCGCACTGATTTTTTTAGATATTTGCTTTACATGCTCATTTGTAGTTATTTAAGGTTTTTTTTTTTTTTTTACCTTATATGTCCAAAACTGTAATTTTTCACAAAAAAAGTTAACATATTGTTGCAACATTTTACCAAAATCAAATTTTGGTCAAAATATCCTGTTATAAAAGATGAGGTGCTATGCAGGCTTTTTAAAACAATATTGGGATTAGATGGCAATACTAAGCTGAACTGCAAACTGTTTGCCCTCTCTTCACCATTCCCACTTTTCAGACCTCAAATACATAAAATATTTCCCTTTATAGACAAAACTTTTAAAGTAAAGTGTAAATGAAGCACTGTACAGTACTTTCTGAAACAACCAGTTCTTTATTTAGCCTTGTAAATTCACAAGTACCCCCCTGGAAGTAAACTAATGCCATATGTTTTTGAAACAAAAAGCTTTGTTGAATTGCACTAACTGAAAAAAATATGCATTGCATTAACCGTGCTTGTAATTTAATGCATTGTATTTTTAGGGTTTGCATTTTTATGGGCTGAAATTCAACATGGTTGTATACTTAAGCAGTCAGTATTTCAATATTCTGAGTACTGAGCACAATCTCCATCTGCTGTTAGTCAACCTCACCAGCAGGTGGTGCAAGCGCGTGTTGACGAAGAGCAGAGCGATGGGTAGAGAGAGTCATTCATTCATTAAAACGGATTTACAGTAACGGAGCAAGCAGTAAGTGCATGTGTGATGATTATCAGGGCCAGTTTATATGCAGAAAAGCTGATAAAGACACAAAAGTTGTGTTTACATTTAATTCAATGTCTTCACTGTTACTTTCCCTGTGTAGCCTACATGTAAGCAGCTTTCTCTACAGTGAACAAGATTATAACATTATTCCCCGGTTCTGATGTACAATTTAAACGTTAAATCTGAGGTAGACATATAACTTTCCTTAACTTTATATCTCAGCACTGTGCTGCAGTACTTCTGTCATCAAACAGATCTCTACTGTGTCATTCCCCTGTCTTCTCCTACACTGTTAACATTCAGCGCTTCCAGGTTCTATGTCAGAACGGCGGCTCATTATTGGCCAGCTCCTGCGTTACCATCACACGCATGCGCCGTGCTGCTCATGTGAACAGCGTCGGCCAATACTGAGCCGGCATTCTGATGTAGAACCTGGAAGCACTGAACTTTAGTGTAGGAGAATGACAGGGGAGAGATTAATTTGTTAAATAAAGTCGTTATTTTTGTTTTGTTTTTGCACATAAAAAGTATTTTCGTTGCTTCATAACATTAAGGTTGAACCACTGTAGTCACATTGACTATTTCAACGATTTTTTATTCTTTACAACTTTGTAGTAAACTACTACTTACTACTACTTTGTCCTCTGTTTCGTTATCATTATACCTAGAGATGTGGTGTGGACTTCCATGTTGTTAGAGAATTAGATTATTAAAACTTTATAGCTATTTACTACTTTATAGTTATTTTCCTTGTTGTGAACTGCCCTTAAGGCTACCCTAGTGAAAAATAAATATACTAAAATGTATTTGAAATACAATTTATTTTATGCTAAGTATACTACAAATGCATTTACATATTTATGGGCTTAATATAAATACCCTGCAATTGTACTTTTGGTATACTATATTGGTATACTTAAAGTCTGCTAAATTGGAAAAACTTATTTTGTTTCTTAATGCACTTTTTAAAAATATACTTAAGTACAGTATATTTGATTGTGCTAAAATGGGACTTTTACAAGTATACTGTAGGTACACTTTAAATATTGTGCATTTAAAGACTGATATTATACAGTGATCATACTATCCTTACTACTAGTGATAATAAAACACATTTAGGCTTAATATTAAGAAATGTGCAATGTGCAATTAAGAAGTACTTCAAATAAAGTTTAATTATAATATTTATATCAATAAGTCTCAAGGGATATTTGTACTATACTTAGTATGAAATAAATGTATTTTAAATGCATTTTGGTATAGATTTTTTTCACTAGGGTATATTTTATATATAACTGGCAAACACACAATATTGCAATAAAACATACCTGATGATTCTTGCCAGTTTAATATGTGCTTTCCAGTTATCCTGGCCATTGGATAAGAAAGCATTCCTCAGTGCTCGGCCGGCACACGGCACATTATTCACGCAAGCCTTCACAACACATAGAGAACATTCTTAATCACGATAAAACGGAAAATTTTGACATTGTCAGGACAGAAACAGGAGACAAGTGTAAAATATGAAACACTATTTGCCTGCATTGCCTCAAAATATACAAAATAAACCATGTATTTTTTTCATGATGTGTTATCAACCTCTCAGTTGGATAGGAAGCTGTATCTTAGAAATTATGCAATCTAGAACAAGTGCTGACAATAACCTCGATCTATCCATCCAATGAATTACACTTTGACACCATGAAACAACCAGATTTTCAAGTCACTGAAGTGCTGAGGGCAACTGCGGGAGTTAAATGCCTGATATACCTTGTGTCTAGACTGTCCTGAATTTGAACAGCGGATGGACTCAGGTGGCTGCTTCTGAGATATAATCTAGCATAGAGAGAGAAAGAGGTTAAACATCTGAAAAACAATACAGCTCTGTGTCCTGAGACAATACACTTTGTCTGCAGTTTCTTATCTTAAAACAGCATCTATGAGTTTTACATGAAATATGCATTCATATTAACATCATATCTAGCTTTTCCAATTCAACCAAAAAAAAAAAAAAAAAAAACATCACTTTGTTAGAAGTTCAGAGCAGTTGAAACATCCACTTAGCACATGTACAGATTACGAAACAAATGACCATAAAGCAATAAAATCTATATTATCAAAAGAATTTTTAAAATAACAGGTTGCTGACAGCAATGTGCCTCAAAAGAAACCAAAGTTAAACAAAACGAAGCAGCCTGTAGTGAAAACCTGATTGTCCATTACTCATTGTGTACTTTTGCTAATTGACTCATGTAGGACGTTGGGGAAACACAGTGAAGTCATTTTTGTAGTCGGTGTAATCAGCAGCTCTTAACCCCCATGTCTACAATTTGTGTTGAAGCAACCATAAAACGATAGGGGCCATTTGTTAATACTATACATAATGCAGAGAACAGCAACACAACATGAACTGAAAGCTAATTTAGTTATTTTTCTTTGAATAAAAGACTCAAAAGAATTAAAGTGAGTCATACATTATTTTGAGCACTTGTACAAACTCTATTTATTTACATGTCAAATTTGCATTTTAAGAAAAGTCTTCTTCTGTGGTCTAAAATAAAAGCAAACAAAACTGAATATTTTTTATATATATTATATATAATAATGCATTACATATGAGTATTCACATAGTTGAAATTACATTTCAACTAAAACTAATTTGAACTTACATTTTTTTTTACAGTACCACTTTATAATTATTAAACATTCAGTATTATGACCCCATATTAATTGATGAAAACAGAATATTTCTGTGTGCATGTTCCTCAAAAATATTAAGCAGCACAACAGGTTTCAACATTGATAATAATAAGAAATGTTCTGAGCAGCAAATCAGAATTGAATTATTTCTGAAGGATCATTTGACTGTTAATTAGCTGCTAAAAAAAAATTAAAAAAATATTAAAAGAGAAATCAGTTATTGTAAGAACCACGTGACACACATACAATGTCTGTCTGAATAATTTTTGGTTTGACTGTATATTATATATATATATATAATACTCAAAAATGACATATTATACTCAAAAATTCTTCATACAGTGGACTACCGGTAAAACTGATAAAAATTTGAAACCAAAAATTATTCAGACACTTTGACCTGACCATGTTTTGCCTAAGTGTTTATTATATTTTATATATTATATTTTATATAAGTGTTTGTAATATTTTATTACCCTTTTAAAAAAAAAAAACTATAGTGAATAAACTGTATTATGAATGAATTGTTCAAGGTGTCTGAATACATTTTAGTTTGACTGTATATATACATATATATTATATATATACACACACACCCAAACTAAAAAAAATAATCAATTTGTCAGCTAGTCACATATTATTTATTTTTTATATATTGCTTATTATAAAAAAAAAAAAAAAATCTTGCATTGACATTGTCTTTGTCTTATAAACGTTCACCTCATTAAAGGTTTAAAATCCCACCCAACAGGTTTCCTTTTAACCAATCTCATATTACAGCCTGGCCAATGAAATGAATTAGTTTCAGCTGTTCTCAAAGTCACTATTTTAAGCAATATGCAAAACAGCCTTTAAACAAATTTTACACTTTAATGTAGGCTGCCACAGCTCAGGCACAAGAAGTACACAGTGTTGTCAATTTTAAAAATACACTTACAGCTTCCAGGTTCTTCTTAAACTGAGATCCATTCTTCAGTAAGAGAGAAGAATCAGTTCTGCTGCTCTTGTGATTTTCAAGAACTTTACTTATGAGACCCTTAACAGACGGACTCTCATCCACCACGTCCATGTCCAGGACAAGTCAGCACAGGTTGGAGGACGAAAGCTCGGACTCCCACATAGAAATCAACGACGGATGTTTATCATCAGTGAGCGCATGAAATCGATAGTCATCTATAACCAGTAAAAGCGCAAGACTCGTTTTACAGACTGCATACATCGTGACAATGGCAGACACGTGAGTAAACATAGGTGCGGAGTTGAAAAAGGTGAGTCACGTGACTTTTGAGTGGGCTGTACCTATGAGATCACTGATAACGCAAGTGTTGTCAGTGTTAAATCTAAATTTGATGATAAGATTAGATTTTTAAATTATTGTTTTGTTATTGTGAATGCCACCGTGGAACGGGTTTAATTTTGGAAAAGAGTTTTCCTTAAAAACTTGATCCAGAGTAGTGAAGTAGTACCTATTCAAATATGACATTAAATGAAGTAGGTACTTTATAATAACCATGTCAGTACTAATTGTAATTGCATGTATATGTTTTTGTATGACAGACCATCAGCGATGAAAACACGATTTAAATTAAAAAAAAAAAAAAAAAAAATACATTAATCATTAAATGTTTAATTATGAAGTGAATGCGGAAGGTCCGGTGTTTTTAATCAGTATAACTTACGTTAATCGCGCGCACCACTTAGCCTACACACAGACATTATTTACTTGTAAAAGATGCAAATACTACATTATTTCTGTCTGTATTCGACTTGAAAACAAATAGATAAATGTCAAAGCGTTTATTAATCAATCGGAGAGGGAATAAATGGTCGCTTTGTGCCCTACAAAACTAGCATTGTCGCAGCACAAGCAAGATTAAGAACGTCGTCATGTTTCGCAGAGCTTGACTTGAAATTCTCACAGATACGTGAAGACAAGAAGTTCTGCAACTCTCATTTTGCTCAATCTGCAGCTAAAATCACAATAGCAATGGGTCAGCGTAGCTCTCGTTGCAAAGAGGCAGAAAAAGATTTTGGGCGTGTACATTTGCATCATGGTACATCGCCACAATCTTCCACCAGTTTGGTGGAAGCTCACCCACATCCAGTTAGTGTTGGAGAGGAGAATGTGGGTGGGGGAAAGAAGAAAGGGAGGAAGGAGGACACCTCTAAAAAGAAAACGAGGTTCAGGTTGTGGAGGTGGACCTCTTGTTGGAGAGCTGGTCAAAAATACAGCAGGAAGACCAGCTCAGCTCAGAGAGAGAGGAAGAGGCTCAAGGCACTGAGGCAGACGCAGTACCATATGGAATAATTCCTGGTGGTAAATGACCATGTTTTAAGAGAATGTGCAAGGTTCCAAAAAGTCATATAATAATTAACTGCTTAGATGCTAAGTATGCAATTAATAATATTATTTTATTTTTGACATTGACATCTTTCCTCTCTTTAGTTCAGAGTTTTCTACAGCAAGTCATTTGTAGTGTAGAGAATCACAATCATCAGGAGCCTTTAAACAATGATCCAGAAGTCCTTCCAGCAGCAGAAGAACATCTTGCTGTTCATCCTAATGCTGATGTCCTCCAATCTCTAGTATGCAACGATAATATCGCTCAGACTTCATTTGACTCTGCATCAAATTTGAGTGCTGGCATCGCCCAGACTCCAGTCCTTCACATTCTATCCAACTGGAGCATCGATGCCAGCCTGACTACAGTCTTCACCGCATCAAACTGGTGTGCTGATGTCGCCCAGACTCCAGTTCGCACCACGTCTGACTGGAGCTTCAATGCCGGCCTGACTCCAGCATGCTCCATGTCAGACTGGAGCATTGATGTCACAGAGATTCCAGCACACATTGCATCAAACTGGAGTGTTGGCATCTCCCAGACTCCAGTAGGCACTGCATCAGACTGGAGCATCGATGCTGGCCTGACTCCAGCAAGAACATTGTCAAACTGGAGCATTGAATTCACCCAAACTCCACCACACACCCGCGTCAGACTGGAACATTGACATCACCCAGACTCCAGCACACACAGCATCGGACTGTGGCACTAACATCACCCAGACTCCAGTTCGCACCACGTCTGACTGGAGCTTTGATGCTGACCTGACTCCAGCATGCACCAGGTCAGACCGGAGCACTGACGTCACCAAGACTCCAACACGCACTGCATCAGACTGGAGCATTGAAATCACCCAGACTCCAGCATGCACCGTGTCAGACTGGAACATTGACGTTACCCAGACTCCAATACTCACCGCGTCAGACTGGAGTGCTGACATCGCCCAGACTCCAGTCTGTTGCCCCCCTTCCAACTGGAGCATCGATGTCGACCATACTTCATTTAGTCCCACAGAGGTCTCCATGTCACCTCTGACAAGACAACTGGAGAATAACGAAAAGACAACTGTGGGTAAGTTTACTGCCACAAAACCAACACACACATTCTTTTGATACTACAGTAAATCAATCTATTGTAATATCACTTGTTAATTCTTTAAACAAGAATTGGACATATGCTGTTTAAAATAGTTTTCTGATGAAGTAAAGCATCGTCCTGCAGGACACTGCAGTCAGTGCTTGATATTTCATGAAAAACTAATCTTGTTTTTTATATAATAGTAATCAATTCCCATCACTATGTGATCGGCGACATACTGGGTGAAGGGACCTTTGGAGCTGTGTATGAGGGGAGTCGACTGCTGGATGGCTTTAAGGTTTCTTTTTTACTTACAATATCTGGCTAGCAGATTGATCTGGATTGGATTAATATTACCTGTTTTAATAATTACCTGATTATTTATATTAACTGTTAATCTTTCTTTGACAAATCTCGGTTTATTATCTTGTTATTAGGTGGCAGTGAAAATTGTTACAAAGACAGAGGATTTGGAATACATCAGTATTGTAAGTAGGCTGTGCTCTCTATTTTTATCTGCTCTCTTTTCAGTTTAAAACATCTCACATTACTATAGCTGATTTTTCAGTTTAAAACATCTCACATTACTATAGCTGATTTTTCAATAGACAAACTGCCATTGTCAATACCTACTTCCTAATTTGGTAAACCACATCCATCTAACCATCATAAAAATTGTATTTCCTCTAGCCATGTCATTCCAAGCCCCTCCCACTAGAGGTTGCACTGCTCATCCTCGCAAACAGAGGCCCTAGTGTTCCAGAAATAATCCAACTACTGGACTGGCAGGACCAGCATGACTATTATATTATGGTACTGGAGCGTCCCTCACCCTGTGAGGACTTGTTTGATTTTGCAGAACACCACGGAGGCAGCATTGATGAAGGCTTAGCTCGTGTCGTCATGCGACAGGCAACACAAGCTGCATACATGTGTTGCCACCGTGGTGTTTTACACCGCGATATTAAACTTGAAAATCTGCTGATCAATAAGGAGACCCATGAAGTCAAGCTAATTGACTTTGGGTGTGGCGAGCTCCTTAAGAAATCGGCCTACAAGATATTTACTGGTATGTATTATACCTCAAGCCATAAAATGGGAACTACTGTTGGGAATCATATGCATATCACCAAATGCAAATGGATTCCTAAAAAATCTGCTGTGGTAATGCAAATCTCTTTCCTCTAGGTACTGATCAATACTGCCCCCCGGAGTATGAGGAGAAGGGCGAGTACAATGGGAAGCCAGCAACAGTCTGGTCCCTTGGTGTTCTACTGTTTGCACTGGTGTGTGGGGACTATCCCAATACTGATGACCTGCACATGATCAATGCACACAACTACTCCAAAGCTGGCTTGTCAGAAGGTGAGCTCTTCATCTCAATGAAGAAAGCAAATTATAATTGTAAATTATACAAAACAGAACAAAGACACAAGACAGGAAAAGCCAGCTAGTGAGATGCTTTAGAATAACATGATCAAAGACAGCAGGTGTGAAGATCGAGGTAATACTCAATGTTTCTTCTGTCATTCTTCACAGAATGCTGCCATTTGATTAGTTCTTGTCTCCAGCGAGAGCCAGACCAGCGAATTCGATTAAGCAAAATTCTTCTCCATGACTGGTTCAAGGTACTGTACTATGTTAAATAATAATCACTTTAGGGAGTACCGCGATTTGTTTTTCCATCCACAAAATATAAGACGCCTTAAAATCATCATTAATACTCTTGTTATACCATTTAAAGTACTGAAGACTTTTTATGACCTTAATTTATCTGATGAGCATAAGCAGAGTGGAATAATGAAAGAGATCATCATGATTGATATTCAAAACGGTAAGCACATTGTGTATCTGCAGTCTGCAGAGCCGGTTTCCAGCTAAAATATTTGTTTTGTGGAGAGTTTGAAAGGTTTTTTTTTTTGTTTGTTTGTTTTTGAGGTTTGGTTTGACTATAAGACTATGGGCATTAGCTTAAAGAATATTATAATTTCTTCTGGTTCACTTCTGAAAATCTACTGTTTTTGATTTAGGTCACAGGCGAGGAGAACCTGAAAACAGTATAAAGAAAAAGACAGGAGCACCTGGAGCGGCTCTTCAGTCGTGACCTCCTGCCTCAGCCTCCCCACTCCCAGCGCTCCCTATCATGGCCACCCAGAGGATCTTGTCAAGTCAACAAGGCGACTTCACCCCAGAGCTCCCTGTCTCACTCTGACCAACATGTTCCTGTCAATGTCGTCTCAGAGGTTAAGTCTCATCAGAGCCAGTGCCTGTCTCCAGCCTCCACATCCCAAGATGTTCCAGTCTATTTGGCCCTAGCCATAGCTAGTGCCTAAGGCAGCCCTGGTCCCAGGGCATATGTTTGACCTAGAGTTTCCTGCCCTCGAGCCAGTGCCGGAGACCACTTTTAGTTCCAAAGTCCTGATACCATAGATCCCTATCTTGGGTTGCCTGGGAATCAGAGGTTTGTGTCACCAGTGCCCATAGCTCCCTATCTCAGGACATCACAGTCCCATGCTTGTAGAGCTCCTTGCACAGTTCCATAGGTCACTGACCCTACCCATAGGTTCCTGTCGCTGACTTAACAAGAGCCCAAGGCCTTCCTTGTTCCATCACTGCCATCTTCAAAGCAGTGCCCAAAGATGACTCCGTTATCTCCCTGTCTTCAAATGCCCTGGTCCCAGGGCATATGTTTGCCCAAGAGATTCCTGCTCCTGCTGGAGACTACATTAGTTCCTTTGTCTTTGGTGCCCTGTTATCTTGGGCTTCCTGGGTATTAAAGGTTTGTATCACTGGTGCCCATAGCTCCTTTTTATGGTTACCCTAGTGGAAACTGTTATGGCCCTAGCCAAAATCGGTACCCAAAGCCGGATCCTTGTCTTGGTCCATCTGTGTATGTGTCCCTAAGGTTCCACCCAAGATGTCCTGTTACAGCCACATCAGATGTTCATGGCATGGCACAAAGGTTTCTAATATCACAGAGGGCTTGTCCCCTGAGAACCTGTACCTGCCACTCCAATTTCAGAGCTGCCTTTCACAGCTGCCCCTGAAGTCAGCTTAATGATCCTTGGCAAAGCCAGCATCCATTAATTTCTTAGTTTCAGAGCTCCCTTACTCAGGCTTCCCCTATTTCAGAGATCCCTGCCTAGTGATGTTCCTGTCACTACTTCTCCTTAGGTTCCTATTATGGACCTAGCCAAAGCCATGCCCATGGTATCCTCAATCCCAGAGCTTCCTGTCTCTGGTTATCTCAGGCCACCCTAGTTCAAGTGGTTCCTGCCACTCAGATGTTAGTGTCAGAACTGCCTCAGATGTTCCTATCACTGTTACCTAAACTCTGTAACTGAGTTCCCTATCTTAAACCACGACCACAGTCTCACCTTTGCAGATCTCCTTGTATAGTCCCATAGGTCACTGTTACTGCCCGTGGGTTCCTGTCATGGACTTAAAGAGATAGTTCACCCAAAAATGAAAATTTGATGTTTATCTGCTTACCCCCAGCGCATCCAAGATGTAGGTGACTTTGTTTCTTCAGTAGAACACAAATGATGATTTTTAACTGCAACCATTGCCGTCTGTCAGTCAAATAATGGGAGTGAATGGGAACTCTCAATAAGAGTTGAGAAAACTTGCATAGACAAATCCAAATTAAACCCTGCGGCTCGTGACGACACATTGATTCCTAAGACACAAAACGATCGGTTTGTGCGAGAAACCGAACGGTATGTCTATCATTTTTTACCTCTAAAACACCACTATGTCCAACTGCGTTCAGCACTCAGTTAGTGAGGTCTGATCGCGTTCTGACAACGTCAGTGATGTCTCGCGCATATACTTCAATGAGTGCAAGACATCACTGCCGTTGTCAGAGCGCGATCTTAGGACATCAATGTGTCGTCACGAGCCGCAGGGTTTAATTTGTCTATGCAAGTTTTTTCGACTCTTATTGATAGAGTTCCCATTCACTCCCATTATTTGACTGACAGATGGCAACGGTTGGAGTTAAAAATCATCATTTGTGTTCTACTGAGAAACAAAGTCACCTACATCTTGGATGCGCTGGGGGTAAGCAGATAAAGATCAAATTTTCATTTTTGGATGAACTATCCCTTTAACAAGAGCCCAAGGCCTTCCCTGTCCTATCTTGCCATCTTCTAAGCCGGTTCCCAAAGATTCCTCAGTCATCTCCCTGTCTTCATCTGCCCTGGGCCAGCCATTGTCTCCATTCAAATTAAACAATAAACATAATATGCATGAACTGAATTGACCTTGTTCATAGTGACAGTATTATTAATAATCTACTGAAGGTAAGTATTAGTTTACAGAGGTAAGTCCAAGTTTAATGAGGCTGTTTATTGATACAATACATGACATCACATTGTAATATTGTTCCAAAGCCAGTCCCACTCTGGATATGCATATTAGGTAAAACGAGATACATTTCCAATTTGAATGATTGAGAAATGGTACAATTAAACTTAGTAATAATTACGTAACTATAATCTCAGTGTAATGTTGCTGTCAGGTTTTTTTAACCTTTAGTTTTGCATAGGCAAAAGGTGGTAATTAATAAGTAAATGCTAATCAGTTGCATTTAATATTTTGGGTTTCATCATCATGCATGTGAATCTTCTTGTTTGTAGTCTTTGGTGACATCTGGTGGACACAGACCAGAATTACAGACCTGCCAGTTAGGTCCCCCCTAGGTATTATATTCATGGTTGTCATAACACAAATATCACAAACATAGGCTATCACATAGAAAACCTTGATGATCTTTTTGTTTATTTGTAATCTCTGGGCTACTATGCCCCCTAAAATTACCAAAAGACTTTTTTTCATAAATTGTATGAATTTATTAATAGATCAGGATACATTTTAGGTGATGCAACAGGTCACTATTTCCATTTACATTTTTTTTTTTTTTTTTTTTTTTTTTTTTTTTTTTTTAGTAACATTTAGCTTTTTTGCAGTTCACATAAATATTTATATGAAATCACTTCTACTATCAGGTCATGAAAACTGTATGTACAGTATAATAATTATTTTTAAAAAACTGATTTTCACAGATGGAGTATATATTTCAACAAAACACTGCTCAGTTAAACTAAGGCATTCCTTCTGAAAGCACTTTTATTGGTTGTCACTGAACTGTCTGACACTTAAAGGGTCCTCAAACAACATTTAACATAACACGTCAGCAGTAAAAATAATCTGTGAAATAAAATGTGTTTCATAATCCATATAATAGATTATTAACACAAATGAAACGGATGCAATGCAGTCTGTGTACTGTACATATATGTTACCCATTACTTCTGTAGTTGCCGTCAACAAACAAGTTCAAGCTAGAGTTCAGAACATAACAGTTAAGTGCTGAGGTATAAGATTCTGTCTTCATCTATTTTGAACTCAAAAGAAACACTCAGTTAAAGTAGTCAGTTAAATAACCTTGACATGATACTTATATAAACAGGGAACTGATACATTAAAGTCCACGGTCTTGTTAAAACTCACTAATTTTTCACTTGAAAAGTTAGGGATAAAACTAAAAGATTAATCAGTCAGCCAAAAGCACAAATAATAATAAAAAAAGTAGCTATTTTCCTTATAAGCTGTAAAAAGCAGCTTCTGTCTGTTGGACGAGATTGTAGTTTGTGTGCTTTATTCCAAAACCAAGTAATCTTGAAAAAAATAAATAAAAAGAAGACATTTTACTGGCGTTTTATTAAAAACTACTGGCAGCTTGCTGTTTCTGGTTAGCTGACAAATGTGAGAATAATTACAAAAAAAGGTGTTTGCTTAGCTAATAATCCATGAAAACATGCTGTGTCAGCTATGTTCAGTCATGTTCTTGTTGTAATGCTGTGCGTTTTAAGACACTTATTAACTTCCAGGAGAGCTTGGCTCTCTAACTATGATGGTATTTCTTTTGACTGTCAACAGGAGGCGCTGTTTCCTGGTTATGTTCACCTGAGTACTGCGCTGCTGCCAAACCCTTTCCAGTTACAAGAGATCACGGCGACAGCTTTTTTCAATATAAAATGTATATAATGAGTTTTGTGTAAGTGCAACTCAACACACATGTCACAGCGCAAGAAATAGAGACACATTCACAAGCTGGTGAGCAAAAGAGAAATTTGTGTTGCTTATGTGTTTGTACGTGGTTTTCTCTTGGCTTTCCTGGCGTACAGGAAGTACATGGTGTGTCCCGTGAAAATGAACAGGACGGAGATGATGACAAGGAGGCCGAAGTGTTGTGGCTGGGGTGCAGAGATGACCATGAGGAAGTGCAGCAGGTCCATCAGGTAATTCATAGAACTCTGGACTCCATTCACCACCCCACGCTCTGATTCACATATGGTCTCCTGCAAGAGCTGAGTCACTGTCAGGTCGAAGGACCAGAGACCTGTAAAACATTGGACACTTTGGGTAACACTTCAAGGTGATATAATATCACTGGTAATACAATCAGTTATCATAGTATTCTTACTAAATTCAGTTTTCTTTTGTCATACCACATGACAGTTGGTATGACCAGAACTAATCTTGCCTTGTCATAAAAAGTTACAATTATTTGATACTTTGAGACACTTATTGACACACATCCAGAGGTCCACTCTATGTTTACATTTGCTGTTTTATATTTTATTTTTCATGCATGTTTCTGCATGTTGGTTGGACCACATGACTTTTTCAGTTTTTCAAATATTAATAAGCAACAAAATGGTTTTGTTAAAGTATTTTTTTTCTAAGAAATAATAAAAGATTATGGAAAACACGTATGTTTAAGAATTAAATATTTTAATAAAAAACAATTCATTAATTTAAATTAATTAAATACAGCTAATTTAAAATATTCATAGCAAAATTTATTTATAAAAAAAATATTTCAAATGTATGTACACCATCTTTGTTTTTACTTTCTATTCCTTAATGAATTCTGGGGAAAAAAAGCATTACGGTTTCCACAAAAATATTAATAAGAATAAGAAATATTTCTTATACAGCAAATCAGCATATTAGAATGATTTCTGAAGGATCATGTGAGACTAAAAACTGGAGTAATGATGCTGAAAATTCAGCTTTGTAATCACAGGAAAGATTAACATTTTAAAATGTATGCAAATAGAAAACATTACAAATTATTTTAAATTGCAATAATATTTCACAGTATTGCTGTTTTCAGTGTGTTTTTGATCAAATAAATGCAGCCTTGGTGGGCATTAAAAACATTAAAAAATCTTACTGACCCCAGATATATATTATTTTTAATTAATAGCAGCCATCTACTCACCAACTCGAGCTGTAATGACTCCAAGGAACAGCAGGATAATGGAGATGTAAGACTCCGGTTCTGACCCTGCTGGTGCGTTCTCAAACAGCACAGTGTTATTGGTCCAGTGAATGGAGGACCGGTCTGGCAGCAGAGGCTGGTTATTGCCTCCACGCAGTGGGTATCCGTGCCTCTGGTGACCTCCGGTCATTCCTCCCACATCTGACGCATTCCCCCTATTTAGTATGCTGAAGTCCATGGGGCTGCCGGGGGCGAACACAGAGCACACACAAAGCAACAGGCAAACTAGGTGCAGACCGCTAGAAATGACCCCAGTGTTGACCAGGCCATATGCTTTCCGCAGCTTTGTGAAAAGGACAGTACCCAGAAGCCCCGCCATAGCCGACACGCCCATCAGTATGCTGAGCAGTGAGCCGCTGACTCCCTGGGTGTAGGCGTAGCCAGTGGTGATGCAGTCAAAACCTAGCACTGTGGTGTAAAGGAAAGCCAGGCCCAGGCCGGCTAGGAAAACAGGCTGTCTGTAATATGCCCTCCATCCTTCCCGACAGGTGCTGAGGAGCCCACGCAGGCGATGGAGGCACAATGGTATTCGGGTTAGTTCTTGCAGGTTGCTGGTGCTTTCCTCTGAGATGGCTCCAGTTGTGCATGCTGAGGTCCTGCCTGAATAAAAGAGGATAGATTTGGTCAACATACATCTATCTATCTATCTATCTATCTATCTATCTATCATGTCTGTCTGTGCATTTGACCTATCTGTCGTTTGTTCCATCTATCTATTTGTCTGTCGTTCGTACATTTATATCTGTCTGTCTGTCTTTCTGTTGTTTGTACATTTGTTCTATCTGTCTGTCTGTCGTTTGTTCCATCTATCTGTCTGTCATTTGTTCGTACATTTGATCTATCTATCTATCTATCTATCTATCTATCTATCTATCTATCTATCTATCTGTCTATCTGTCTGTCTGTCTGTCGTTTGTTCCATCTATCTGTCTGTTTGATCTATCTATCTATCTTCTGTCTGTCTGTCTACCTATCCTGTCTGTTGTTTGTTCCATCTATCTGTGTCTGTCTATCTGTCTGTCGTCGTCGTATCTGTCTGTCTGTCATTTGTTCGTACATCTGATCTGTCTGTCTGTCTGTCTGTCTGTCTGCCTGTCTGTCTGTCGTTTATTCCATCTATCTGTCTGTCGTTTGTTCGTTTGATCTATCTATCTTCTGTCTGTCTGTCTGTCTGTCTGGTCGTTGTTCCATCTATCTGTCTGTCATTTTGTTCTATATCTATCTATCTATCTATCATCTGTCTGTCTATGTCTATCTGTCTGTCTGTCCTGTCGTTTGTTCCATCTATCTATTTGTCTGTCGTTCATACAGTTGTTCTATCTATCTCTGTCTTGTCTGTCTAATTGTCTGTCATTCGTTTGTACTTTGTTCTATCTATCTCTCTATCTGTCTGTCTATCTGTCCTGTTGTTTGTTCGAACTTTGTCTATCTGTCTGTGTCTGTCTACCTATCCTGTCTGTTGTTGTTCATCTATCTATCTATCTGCTGTCTGTCTGTCGTTGTCTATCTGTCTCTGTCTCCATCTGTCTGTCTTTGTTTCGTACATTTTATCTATCTATCTGTCTGTCTGTCTATCTGTCTGTCTTTGTTCGTACATTTGTTCTATCTATCATCTATCTGTCTGTCTATGTCTGTCTGTCTGTCTGTCGTCTGTCGTCTACCTATCCTGTCTTTTGTTTGTTCCATCTCTGTCTGTCGGTCTATCTCCCTATCTGTCTGTCTATCTGTCTGTCTGTCATTTGTTCGTACATTTGATCTATCTGTCTGTCTGTCTGTCTGCCTGTCTTTCTTCGTTATTCATCTATCTGTCTGTCGTTGTTCGTACATTCTATCTACTGCTCTGTCTGTCTGTCTGTCCTTTGTTCCATCTATCTGTCTGTCATTTGTTCGTACATTTGATCTATCTATCTATCTATCTATCTATCTATCTATCGTCTGTCTATCTGTCGGCTATTCTATCTGTCTGTCTGTCGTTTGTTCCATCTATCTATTTGTCTGTCGTTCAACAGTTGTTCTATCTATCTGTCTGTCTGTCTGTCTATCTTCTTCATTCGTTTGTACATTTGTTCTATCTATCTATCTATCTATCTATCCATTGTCTGTCTATCTGTCTGTTGTTGTTTTCGTCTATCTGTCTGTCTTGTGATTTGTTCCATCTATCTATACATTGTCTATCTGTCTGTCTGTCTGTCGTTTTGTTCGTACAATCTATCTATCTGTCTGTCTGTCTCCATCTATCTCTCATTCCATTTGATCTATATCTATCTTCTGTCTATATGTCTGTCTGTCCTGTCTGATTTGTCTGTTCATACAGTTGTTCTATCTATCTGTCTGTCTGTCTATCTGTCTGTCATTCGTTTGTACATTTGTTCTATCTATCTATCTATCTATCTATCTGTCTGTTGTTTGTTCGAACATTTGTTCTATTTGTCTGTTTGTCGTTTGTTTGTACATTTGATCTATCTATCTGTCTGTCGTTTGTTACAATCTATTTGTCTGTCAACATTTGTTCTATTTTTGTTCTATCTGTCTGTCTGTCTGTCTGTCTGTCTACCTATCCTGTCTGTTGTTTGTTCCATCTATCTGTCTGTCTGTCTGTCGTTTGTACATTTGTTCTATCTATCTGTCTGTGTATCTGTCTGTCGTTCGTTTGTACATTTGTTCTGTCTGTCTGCCTGCCTGTCTATCTAGAATGTTTTGTGTTCTATTTTATGCTCAAAAAATGTTACCTTCTGAGGATTTTCTTTCTCTTTTCTTCTCTAAATAGCTTCGATGTTCCATTCCTGGTGGTTTGATAGACAGAGCCGGTACGATACGGTAGACTCTGGAGAGGAAGAAGAACTCCACAATGAGGGACACCAGATTCCATCCTAAGATGAAGCCACAGCCAACCACATTCGAGGCCAGGGTCATTACCTGACCCACCGCCAGAGGAGCCAGGATGTTGGTCACCTGATCGATCCGCCTCATTGTAGCATTCATTCCTGTATCAGGAAGAAAAAACTCAACATATTTTTTTTCTGAATATTTGTGTCTGCGATGTATTTGTATGCTTATTCGATTATAACAGTGTTAGCCTAGCAACATGCTAACAGTAAAACTTGAAATCAATTGAGTTGTTTCTCATGTGTTTTTTGTTTTGTTTTTTTTGTTTTTTCAGCTTGTGGAATTGCTCCCTCACTTATGAGGTTAAAAAGTAGCTGCCTACATAGGCCATGACATTACTTGGTTTAGGAACAGAGCTAAGTCTGTCAAATAAGATGCGTATCTGCCTGCACATATAGACTCAGCAAAAAAAGACACGTCCCTTTTCCAGGTTAGGCTACTGTATTTTTAAGATAATTTTGTTAAATCCATTCCAAATAAGCTTTACAGATCTTCATTGGAAAGGGTTTAAACATTTTTTTTTTTTCATGCTTGTTCAATGAACCATAAGCAATTACCGCACATGCACCTGTTCAACAGTCCTTAAGACACTTTACAACAATAGTAGACAAGTAAGGTCACAGTCACAATATCTTCAGACAGTAAAGAGACCTTTCTACTAATGACTGAGAAAGATGCCCAGGGTCCCTGCTCACCAGCGTGAACATGCAATAGGCCTGCTGCAGGGAGGCATGACTGCAAATGTGGCCAGAGCGATAAACTGTATTGTACATTATACAGTTTATTTCTGAGTTTATTTAATGTGTTATACTGATTAAATGTTAAAACACCTTGATTTCCAATAAACACATATTAGCATTATGCGAACAGAAATAACGGTCATACCTGCAAGGTGACCACGGTTGTAGCCTGTGATCACCACTATCCAATCCCTCTGGATGGCAATGGTGAGAGCTGTGCTGGCGAGGTTCGCGCCACATCTGCCAGGACGATCACCACCGTATAACAAACCACCTTGTGTGAGTTGTGTGATGCAACAAGTTACTATGCTATGTCATAACAGCAGGAATGCTTATGTTAAGCAATGACCAGCCAGAGACAGAAGGCACACAATGCTACACTTAACACATGATTGCATTCTGAATGGGCAGATATTACTAACGCATTTTAGGATACAATGTAAGAGGGACTTACAGTTAGCCACCCATCCCAGATTTCCTCAATCCTCTTTTTATACGAGAACACCAACATGAGTACAATGCTGCAGATGGTCACTGAGATATTCTGAATGAACAGGGATGCATGGGCCACTGTAGAGAGAGACAGAAAGGAAATTATGATGCTTAAAATAATAAAACAATATATATTTTAATGACATGAAAAAATGCCACCCCATAATAAATACATTTTTAAATATATTTTTCCTTATAATTCTGTCATGACAACTCTCAGAGAGTTTGGCATGGTAATGTGCATGACAATGTTGATATGTTTGGTCTTGGTGGAATAGATCTGCTACGCTGCTGCTGCTTTTATTGCTGTTACACAACTACACAAGTACACAACTTGCTACTGCCAATATATACACGACACACTGCTGTGAGCAAGTAAGACATGCTGCTGTACAATATAGCATACATGAATTACCCGTAGCAGATCTATACAGGTGGAGCTGGGGAAGGTGGAGGGTTTCTGAAAGCGTGCTGCCCTATTAAGGCAATGCTACTCACGTATTTGAAGATTGAACACACAAGCTCAATACAGCAGGAACCAATCATCATGTCCTATAGATAGTGATGTGTTTACGAGCAGGTTGAGTTAAGGACCTATTAGCCTGCGCATCTAGAATTACATGACAGAACTTTGTATTTTAAAGAACAAAGCATGTTTTAATTGTTTTCTTTTGCTATTATTCCATGACAATTTTCAATACTTAAATGCATTCAGCTTTATTTTTTATATAAATAATCTATATTAATAGTTAATTAAGAATTCTCAATGATTATTTTAATATTTTTATCACTGTAATACGGTCAAATTTTAATGTCAGCATAAAAAGGAAAAATCAGCATAAAGGAAAGGTAGCACAATAAATACTATGATATATAAATTGTTGAGGTTTTTGAAAATTGTAAAATTAATTGTCATGAATATAACATAATTCAAATAATAATAATAATATTGTAAAAAAAAACACACACACACACATATACAACAGTGCTATATTTCTTCAAGGTAAATATAAATTATTTCTTTCTGATGACCCAGTATAGGCTATATATGACCCGACCCAGTCATGTTTATGACATCTCCTAATTAGATTACATCTTTTCAATGAAATAACAGAGAAGATTTTTTTTAAACAAATATTTATGTAATAATGCATCTTTCACCTTTGTTTCTTGGGTTGCGGTCAACCCAATCTCCAATCAAAGCCCCTAGTAAGAGCACCGATCCGGCCACCACCAGTCCAAAGATGCCAGTTAACAGCAGGTTACGACCATACAGCTCAATTAGGAAGACAGAGATGGCGAAGTGCCACATCCGATCACCCTGGTACGTAAAAAAGAGACGCTCAGCTCTAGATATCATACTTCACATTGCGTGGTCCTCGAAGCATCATGGAAAAAAATAATGCCAGAGCTCATGCCCTGCTTACTGAATGCCAGCATGGCAGATACGAAAGGGGCTCCTTACCCACATAGATAATGCTCCGCTCACATAGATGAGGAACTTGGGACCCTTGAGGTAGATGAGGGCTAAACCTATGAGATAAATGGTCATTTAGTCTGTTTCATGCTAGACAGCAAAAACAAGCAGAGTCTGCAGACTTATTATAAGCATGCATCTTCTAAAATATTTCTAGTCTTACCTTAAAATTCAAAGGGATAGTTCACCCAAAAATTCTGGCATCATTTCTCTCTGAACTCACATGACTTTTTTCTTCCGTGGAGCACAAAAGTAAAAATCATGAAGAATTGTGCTGGTAGCTCTTTTCCATGCAATTAACGACGAATGGGAACTGAGGATTTTAGTTTAGGCTTGTGAACCATAAACTTGAGAACCGAATCACTCTGATTCATTAACAAATCATTCATTTTTTTGAGTTCAACTCGAATGAATTGTTAATCAAACATGGTTAATTCTCTGTTAAGAGCTAAGAAAGCTTTACAATAATTGTTAAATTCTGATCTGTTTGTTACACAAAACAAATAATGGGACTTCAGAAAATTTGGAATATTTCACATGACTTGGATTACGCTTATAATGCATCCCATTTGATACTTGGGTATCATAGAAAAGCGTGACATTCATTTGAGTACACTGTAAACCCAAATAAGTTGGCAAAATTGAGGTAATCAGTTACATCATTTTTACATCAAGTTAAGAGATTCAAAGTTTAATTAAGCAGAACTGGCATATTTCAATTTTGTGTAAATTTCAAGTTTGGAGTAATTAAAATCTATGATTACTTTGAGTATTAACACTTAATTGTAGTATTTATTCTCCCTTTTGAGTGTCATGGCAAAGCATGCTGTGAAATTAAAATCCCAGTCCAGTTTCAGGTAAATTTAAATAAAAAAAACAAGTTCATAAAACTCAAAACAATGAAACAATTCAGCTTACTTAAAATGTGTCAGTTTAGAGAACTCTAAGTTCTAATACTCAATATTTAAGTTCAATATTTGATTGAACTAATTTGTTTAATTTGACCAATTAATTATTTTAGCTTTAGGGTTTACAGTGTATCACAGAAGAAGCGGTTTGGAATGACAAGGAATGTTCGATGAACACTGACTGAATTTTAAAATTTGAGTAAATTGTTTCTTTAAGCATATATTCTGTCAAGCAAGTTCTATAGAAATTCCACTGTTTAGTTATATGGAATATCACATACATTGAGTAGTTTGAAGAACAATTTCAGAGTAAAAAGCTTTGAATGTTTCTTTATATACAAAAAGGAGGATAAATAGTAAAGAAACATACGTGGTATGTTGGTGGCTTTGATCACAGGTGAATCTCTGTCATTATCATTGTCAAACTCCACAGCAAAACCACCACTCTGGGCCCCCTCTGTTCTGAGAGACATCCTGCATGAACAGCATGACTGAATTACAATCAGGTCTAGATGGTGAATGAGTGAATTATTCAAATAAATATATATAATAAATAAGCATTCGGTTCTAAAGAAATAGTTTTAATTCTAACAGTGTTTGCAGTTCTTTTTTATGGCCTGGTTGTCACACTCTAATGAGGCCTACTATATACAAACCTGTAAAAAATAATCAAACAAATATAAACAACCTAAAATACAACATTTTGATGATTTGAGTAAATTATTAATGTTCAGTTAATTGTGTACATTTTACTAATATTTACTTGTTTTTCAATGATCATACATTATTGGTAATGTTTTTAATAGTAGTCTCATATGCTCACCAAGGCTGCATTTATTTGATCAAAAATACAGTGAAAAAATAATATTGTGAAATTTAATTTAATATAACCGTTTTGTAAAATGTAATTTATTTCTGTGATGTCAAAGCTGAATTTTCAGCATCATTACTCCAGTCTTCAGTGTCACATGATCCTTCAGAAATCATTCTAATATGATGACTTGAAGAAACATTTCTTATTATTAACAATGTAGAAAACAGTTGTGCTGCTCAATGTTTTTGTAATAACCATGACCTTTGATAAATACAATGTTCAAAACAACAGCATTTGTTTGAAATATAAATATATTATAAATATAAATCTTTTGTAACATTATAAATGTCTTTACTGTCGTGTTTGATCAATTTAATGCATCCTTGCTGAATAAAAGTATTAATTTCTTTCATAAAATACATTAAAAAAATAAAATAAATAAACTACTGACCCAAAACTTTCAATTGGTATTACAAGTCTGAGGTGAGATAGTAAAAATGTTTTTTGAACTTATACATATATATATATATATATATATATATATATATATATATATATATAGTCAAACCAAAAATTATTCAGATGTTTTTGATATATTTTTACTAGCGGGTGCAGGACACTATAGTTCATTTATGTAAGTGAGGACAGCAAAATAAAGTAAACTGTGACATATTATACCAAAAAATTCTTCATACAGTGGACTACCAGTAAAATTGGACCAAAAATTATTTAGACACTTTGACCTGACCATGTTTTGCTTAAGTGTTATCTGACATAATTAAGATGAATTTTTTAACTCTGAGACCTTGTCATATTTTATTACCATTTTTTTTTATAGTGAATAAACTGTATTAATGAATGAAATGTTCAAGGTGTCTGAATAAATTTTGGTTTGACTGATATATATATATATATATATATATATATATATATATATAGTTGGGGACTTGAATGCACTGACACTATCGAGAACTGAATCTGCGTTAGAAGATGACATCTAGATAATTGATGGACTTTACACAGTTATTGAACTGAAATGTATCAACACTGAACTGATTTCACCTGAATAATGACAGTGCAATACTTTAATCTGTGTTGTATAAAGCACTTTACTGTATCTGTATATATAAAGATATATAATCAACAATTTGAGTGAGAATTTCAATCGGAAAATGAACATACATTTCATAACTTATTGTGGTCAATAAGTTTGTGGTCTCCCTTTTGCTTTAATGACAACAGCACTTCATCAACATCACTTGTGTGTAAAACCTGATAATCCTAAAATATAAAACGAACATCTTGAGCTTCAATGAAACCAAGAACATCTGACCGTCACATGATCAAAGTCACAATTAGATTGACCAAGAAGTTGTGCGAAATGAAATATTTCCTTGTTATTTTGAATCATAACAGTTACAGTTTTACAATATGTTCACTTTCAGTCGTTGTTCATGTTCTGTTCTGTTTTAAATTCAATTTTGATTCCCAGACTTTCAGCGTGACCTTCAGACCTTCAGACCCAGGTGTACACATAATATTCACATACATAAGCCAAAAAAGACAGGTAGAAAAACAAATCACCTGATATTTGACTCCTGGTGTCCTCCTTGCTATGAGTGTTTGCTGTGTCTCAAGGTTGTGCTATCCATGTGTCCCAGGTAAGGATGCTTCCATGCAGGCCTGAATTCCAGCAGTCGTACTGTGAGGGGCTTGATAACATCATAGTGCATGAGGGCACCATTGTATGAAACTGCCAGAAAAGCAGAACGAGTCACAGGCTGACAAAGGCAGCCAGCATATTCCACAGCACGTGACAGCGAGGGGGGACAATGTCACCGTTCACCCCCCACATCACAAAAAACGACCACCCTGTCACTCAAATCTCATACACATGCACTCACACACTCACACAGTAATAAAACTTATTCAACACAACATCAACATAGTGATGTTTATAATTAGATATCTGTTTATTTGCAGTGCCCTGGTATGATTCATTTTTGTAATCAATTCTTATTTAATCAGAATCAATTTATTATTATATATCAAATTGTTTTATGGCCATCATTGACAAAGCACTGTTTATCAACAATGTTTACAGATTATACAATGACCATCTGAACAACAGCTGAACATGATGCATCACCTTGAACCCTTCAGATTATGTATAATGAACATAATGAATGCTCTTTATCTCACTGCTACTTCAGATAACATAACAATAAACATACTTTATCAAATTAATCATTTTGACAAATGGTGCTGTTTATTTTGGTCTACGAAATTGTCTGTATTTTTATTATTGATACTATTTTTTTTTTATTTTTTGTGTTTGTGTATATCACCTCCCACTTTTAGCCCAAAGAAAAATATAATTCTAACATATTCTCAACCTATTAATAACCTAACAAGTGGATTCATCACTAGATCTTAGAAAAAGGTTCAATGGGATTCTATATAGAACGGTTTTAATGAACCCTTTACGTCAAAAAAGGTTTCATAGGGAAAAACATTTTAAATGATTGCATAATACTTTCATATTTAATAGGTTATTTCAGTTTTTATTATTTATTTATTATTTTTTTTTCTAGTGATAAAGCATGTAAGAGCTTACATGCTTTATCACTAGAAAAAAAAAAAAGTGTCACGAATTCCTGTCTGTGTCCATGGACTTTTATTTAGATATTCATTTGTCTTATTTTGCCTGTGTTCAGTTCCAGTGTGTTTAGTCCTATTTACTTAGTTGTCATTTATTCATTTGTTTAACTGATCAGAGCTCACATGTTGTGTATCATGTTCATCATCCTGTGTATTTAAGCCATTTTAAGTCCATAGTCAATAATTGTATCCATTAAACTCACCTTTGATCACCAAAATGACACATTTAAACATTTTTCCTAAAAAAAAAAAATCTTCATGTTAAAATAGTTTAAATGTAACTCTACACCCTTGCCTTATTTATAATACGAGGATCTATGAATATGCAAATTAGCCCCGCCTCCACTCACTCGCACGAGCTCAGAGATCCAGTCTGTTAACTTGAGGCAAACGTTGCACAATGGTATCGCTTTTTACAACGCCACACATAATGGTAATTAAAATGATTAGCGTTTTGCTTGACTATGTTATCAAACAGCAATAAAGTGTTGCTAATGTTACACAAACCATGTTCCCGTTCGCGAGTCAGACAGCTGTCTTCTAACAATCAGTATCCTCAGAAACGCTTTGAACACCTTAAGGTCAGTGGAGAAAGGCATATAGTTCTTCATAACATCGTAATATACATTATACACCCGCTATATTGCTAAATCTGCCCTATTTTTTATATCAACAGAAAAATATACCGTGATATATTCTCTTGAGACTCTCCTGCTTCAGAGCGGTCATGGTTAATGATATGCTAAAGCCTGGCGAAACCTTGAAGTGATTGGTTACAAGGTAGTTTTGTGACGTCAGAAACACCAGCGATTTCAAACCTTGGGTTTGAGACGTCTGTTTTTCACTTCAGTTTTAAATAGAAAACTCAGCAATGGTGTTGATTTATGAAGCTGCACATGGTTTGTCTTAAAGCATATTAAAAACACCACATAGACAAACAACTTTAAAAACTTGATTTCCACCACAGGGGGTCTTTAAGTTTCTTCAGTTATTGTCTTTTGTTACAGCATGTGCTGGTATGTATCTTTGTTTAGTTCCTGCTTATTAAATGTTATTCCATCGATCATCTTTGCCAAGCCTCATTGTTCTGGATCATTTAGTCAAGCCAGCGCAGTATAGCTTGTAAAGCATGATAGAGCTTAATTCATAAAATGTAACAAAATAATTAAAGCTAAATCCATAAATGATCCCATGATGGGAAGGGTTCTATGTGAAGCACCAGAACCATTTGAGGTTGAGTGTGCAGATGTTTCATGAGAAATGGGAACTTATCTTTATTGCTGCTACACTCCACAAATAGATGTGCTGTACGTGTTACTTAGAAAACCATACACATAGCCTACACAATATGGTACTTTAAAAACAAAATTCATATTATATATATATATATATATATATTATATATATATAATAAAATGGTGTGATGGGATATTTTAGATATTTTGTTTTTATATAGTGCTGTATATTAATATATAGCTTTGATGTTAATGCTTTCCTAATGCTTAATGTTTTCCTAGTACATTTTTTTTCCCCCAGGAAGAAATCTGTTATCAAATGTTTTTGCAGTTAAACTGGTTAAAGATCACTCATTGATATTGTCACGAATCCTGTCAGTTCCGGACTACACTTCCCATAATCCTCCCTGCCAGTCACATGCACACTCCACACCAATCACCTGCTGCCACATACAGCTTAGCACATTATCTGGACTATTTAAGACTCACTCACACACCACCTATTTGTGAAGTCTTGATTCACCTTGTGTTCAATTCCGAGCGTTTTCCTGTATTGATTGCCTGCCTGTTTCTGATCCTGTTTGCCTTTCGTGTACGACCCTCTGCTGCCTGCCTTTGGACTGTGTATTGTTTCATGACCTGTGAGTGATATCTGCCTGTCCTCACTACTGCCTGTATCCCGACCACGATTCTGCCTGTCCCTTGCTGTTCCTGTTTGCCCCTGCTTTGACCCTGCCTGTACGACCACGCTCTTTTATAATAAAGCTTGCAAATGGATCTCTGCTCTAAATGCAGATACCTGCTAATGTAAGGGCTCTTTCTGCAACCTTGGGTGCTTCAGTGGTGTCTCAGAGCCTGATGTTTGCAGGTTTTCATTTAATATAAATGGCCAATAGCTGATTCTGACAAGTATGAATAATTATTATAAATGATTATGAGCAAATTATTCAATGAGGAAAGCAGGCGTATTTATTATTATAGATAAATATTTAATGCACTTGCAAAAAACATGGGCAATATCCTCTCAAATTCATAGCAGAACATCTGTATTGGGGAAAAATTGGGTCAAATATTTTAAAAAATACTCTACAGTTTCTCTATAGTCAAAATTCAAATTAAATGCCATTATTTGTTATAAAAAAATAAATACACTAACTGATCTATAAAAACAAATAATTGCCTGCCATAAATTTTATATCATTATTTTCTCTTATAACACTTTTATTTTGCTATAGTGAAATGTATGTAAAATTACATGTATTTCAAATTATATATTACTAATATAACGAGCAAATAAATCTCTTCAATTCGGCAGGCTCTAAATTAATTTCTTAATTTTATCCACAGCTGGTAAATGTGGTTGTTTTATGGAAATTTGGAAACAGAACACAAAAGCTGGAACCACTAATGACATTTTAACAAATAGACAAATATTTTGAAGGGCAAAAATTATATTCCAGCAGTTTCAGAAAATGCAGTTATTTAATCTCTGAATGTATGCATATTCCTTTAAAACTATATAGAACTTTAAATTGGATATCATCTGTAGAACTTTTGGTCAGATTTCTGTGAATTTTGTGACTTGATTTCTTCATCCTGCATATGAACTTTGTAAGATACAGAATGAAGTTCTTGAACTGAGGCACTGGGATGTTTTTTACAGCAGTGTTCTCGTATGGCTCTGAAAACAGCAGTGCCGGGTACAGCCAAAGTAGGGATCCCAGCCAGGAGAAAGATTATTACATAGATCCAAGATGGATATGGTTTCTTCTCTAGGGTTGGGAAATTTTCCTATAAATAAGAACAATATTTTAATTAACTTCCAAATTAAGAGCTTTGCATATTACAGTTTCAGCTAATGTTAATGTTTGATAAACTGTAGTTCACCGATTCAGGGTCCCAGGCGCTGTAGAAGATTTCCTTGGTGATGTGGTGGAAAAGTAGAAGATGAAAATGGCTAACATGATGAGGGGACTAATGACTCTCCATGTGGCTTGCCAGAAGATGTTAGGCTTGTGTCCAATCATAAATATCAGGTCTTCATTGAACCTGTTCATAAACAAGAGATACCATCATTATGTGGCTGATTTCAGTGAGCTTTATCTAAACAATAAAGTCATAAACTAGTTGCTGTGAAAACATTCGTGAATTGCTCTTCGTATCTTCTTTTATGTCCTATAACCTCATTTAACTCATTTATGTCCTATAACCAGTTCTCATTGTCTCCTTCAAGAAGTGCTGTAAGAGTTAAAAACCGTTTAACTGTTAGGCTCTGACCTACCTGTCTATCCCATAGACGTACACGACTCCAATCATCTCAGAAAAAGCAATGATGAGGAGAGGAATCGAGCCGGCAAAGCTGTCGAACAGGGCTAGCCAGTAGTTCCCTGAGCCCTGCACAAATATAAGCCCAACCAGGCAGCAGACCAAGCACGTCACCCCTGTCATCAACAATAGAGTGAGGATGAATGAATGTCTTACAGGTTTGGAACTACATGAGGGTGAGTTATTAATGACAGGATTTTCATTTTTGGGTGAACTAACCCTTTAACATTTATAGAACCTTTCCATTGCACAAAAGGTTCTTTATAGGGGTGTGACGAGACAGGTATCTCACGAGACGAGACAAGACTCGAGATTGAGCTCACGAGACGAGACGAGACAAGATTTTTACACACTATTTTTAAGAAATCCTCAATGGCGAAATACATGACTAGAAAAAATATTCTGCAGGTGTATTTGAAATGTTTTAACTAATCATCTTAATGAATGTCATTACAGTTCTTCTTTCTGAGTGTGAATTATCATATGCAGTAAAAGACAACAATACTCAAGCACTGTAAAAGGTTTTGCCACAAACTCAACTGACTTCTCTTCTGTATGATTTCAGTCTCTTCAGACCTTACTGTACTGAATTTATGAGCTTCAACAACTTTTGACCTCCTAACTGAACTCCTTTCCACAAACTGATCATAGAAATAAAAACAGTATAAATAAATATGGTTACACTTTACAATAAGGTCTCATTTATTAACATTAATGTATTAACCAACACAAACTAACAATGAGCAATATCTTTGCTACAGTATTTATTAATCTTTGTTTATGTTAGTTAATAAAAATAGTCATTCATTGTTAGTTCATGATAGTTCACAGTGCATTAACTAATGTAAACAAATGAAATATTGTTTGTGCTTAATAAGATTAAGAGAAAACCCTTATTCATTTTTATGGTAACACTTTTCAATAAGTGCAACCATAATCGCACTCTCTCAATATTCAAAGTGCAAATAAGACCAAATTTTTCTTTGATACAGAGCTAAGAGAAGGTTACAGCTACACTGCCCAGCCTAAAATAGCTTTCATATTGAGAGATATCTGCATTCATCAGAGAGCCGCTTTCAAAATGCGGGGTATTGAAATCGCGTTTGAATGCGCGCTCGCGTTTACTTTCACTTTTACGATCGCGCGTAACTCTGTAAATATGGAGCAGCGGCAACCATTATCCCACTGAATTAAATGATTTTTATTTAAATACAAAGCAAAACGACAGTGGAGGCGTAATGTAAACGGAGCGGTGGCATATTCTTTCCTAAACATCCTAACACTCAGTCATGGCAACATCAGGAGACTACTTTTCGCCTCGACGAGAAATCTCGTCACATTATTAGTCTCGAGATCTCATCACACCCCTAGTTCTTTATAGTGGAAAAAGGTTCTAAATGTTCTTCACACACACACACACACACACACACACACACACACACACACACACACAAAAAGGTTCTTTAAAGAACTGATCACTGAAAGATTCTTTGGAGAACCAAACATGAGTCTACTTTATACCTGAAATGGCCTCTTTTGGCCAGCTTTTGGGAAAGACCTTCAGGTCTTGCAGGGGAACCAGAACACCCTCAATGTTGCCAAACATGGAAGACAGGCCGAGGCAGAAGAGCATGATGAAGAACAGGACGGACCAGAGCGGAGACAGTGGCATCTTAGTGATGGCCTCAGTGAACACAATAAAGGCCAGACCTGTTCCTTCCACACCCTGTGAAAGTGTGAAAATTACTGGTTATTTCAAACCCAAAATTACGGGGGAGGCGATCGCAAAGGGCACTTTCACGATCAAAGGGGCAGGGGCTCAAAAGTTTCGATCTCTGTATAAGTAGCCTGTTTTATAAGTGCAGCGCTGCTTTGTGTACAGCGGTAATCAAGGAAACGCTATATCGCTGCTGTTCCACAAGCACCACCTACTGTTAGAGAGTGAATTTGCATTAAACTGTTTCAGACACTGAGAAAAGAGGTGATGTTGCAACATATTACAAGAAAATGAAAGTGTTTTATTTATTTTTTTAACCTTGGATGCATGTAAAACTATTGTATAGTAGGAGATCTCAAAAACAAAATTAGGAACTTTTAAAATATTATAAAAGGGGCATGAATCGTTCACAGTTAGATCGCTGTAATTTCATCATCTGTTATTCATGGTACTTTATATTTACAACATTAGAAGTTTGTATAACAATAATAATAATAATCTGTAGATGTTGTTCATTACTGTTAACAAAAAAGATATTTTGATGTTAATAATAATGCTTTTCATATAATGGTAAATGAGTAAAATTAAACATTGTATATACATTTCATTTATTAGAGGTATCAATGTTTCACCGTATTAGTGATATTTGTCTTGGAAGTATTTGATATTGGAGTTAATAAAGTGGCATCACCCATCCCTATACTGTACCTCACTAAGGAAGCTGTTTAGATCACAGGTCTTAAGGGCGAGGCCGCTGATGATGTCAGGGTTTGTAGTATTAAGGCTCTGGAGAACCTCTTGATAGTTGCTCTGATTGATGTTTCCCTCTGGCAGGTCAAATGTGTTCAGAAGTGTCAAGATGTTCCTGCATTATAGAGGTAAGATGAGTGCTAAATACATTAAAACACTTTACAATAAGGTTTAAAATTTTAACAAAAGTTAATGCATTAGGCGATGTAACAACATTTATTAATCTTGGTGTTAGTTAATTAACTAATATTTCATGTTAAAGATAAGATGTATGAACATGTATGAATAACATAAACCAAGCTTAACTAATGCTGTAAAAGTGGTATTTAGTTAGTTTATATCAGGGTCATTACTACAGTTCAGTGGATTTTATGTCCCCATAAAACAATACTGCATATTTTACATAAAATTTTATTCAACTTTCATGCCTCATAGTTTTCCATGCATAGAAATATCCCATTAACAAAAAAAAATCATCATGATTAGTAATATAAAAATAAATAAATTAGCCATTCTGAGTATTAGTAAATACATTTACTTATTCTCTTTGACATAAAATACAATTTATTGTGATATTTTTTGAATGAATGAGTGGATTGTGTAATAATGTGAATCGTGCAATGTGAGGATGTGCAATAATGTTTGATGGTTACAGTGTATTTTTTTTTTTTTTTTTTAATATATATATGAAATGTATTTGTCCATGTATTGGCCCTTTGTGACCCCAGCCCCCGGGACAACGGATGGAAATTAGCCTTCGGCTACAATCCGGTGTGTTTACATTCATGTACAATCATGTCTGTCCATTAACACACACTGTCCCTATCAAATAAATAAATAAAATAAAATGCGTAAAACCACTAAATAAGTTTGTCTCTAAAACTCCAATCCACTCTGTTACTTTGGTCCTACTAGCCCTTTAAAAAGTTAAGCATATGCCCTACATCACGTGACATGTTAGAAGTGACATCATATCCTAGGAGGGAAAGCAACTCTAAGAACAAAGTAAAGGTGCATCTCAATCAGCAACTACTGCCCTGGCATACATAGTATAGCGTTTTTAGTCGTTTCCACGGATCCGTGTGAACGGGGATTGTTTTAACAACATTGTTGCCTGTACTTCAAACTTTTACAAAATGCAAAGGAAAAACTTTTCAGTTTTTGGTACATTGTTGTCATGTAAATGAACCCTAAGTAATAAACATTTCTCTCTTTTCCTCATTTTTAGAAGACTTATCTAATAGTGTAAAACACAGCATGTCCACCCTGTTGTGTTAATTTATACTGGACATGAAAATGTTTCTTTAATTTTTAAAATAGATTTTATATATCTATTAAAAATGTTAATCTTCAGCTAGCATGTTCTTCTTCCTTAGCTAGTAACGGGCTTCATAAGCTTAAAATCTCCACCCTGTTACATATTGCATTGTAAAAATGTCATGTAACAGGATGGACAAATCTCCTATACCACATATGAAATATTTAGTCAGGATTATTAGGTTATACTTGAGCTTGATGCCTGCAGCTTGACCAGTGTGTTTTCTGACAGACACATTCCCCCGGTTTCACAGACAAGGCTTAAACTAGTCCTAGACTAAAATGCATGTTTGAGGTTTTTTAGTGGAAAGCACCTTGCATTGACATTTCTTAAATTATGCCAGTGCCATTGTTTTGTCTCAAGATGCACACCAGTAATGTTTTTTTTCTAAGTCACATTTATAAAAGCTACTTAAATGTCCTAATTTAACTAAGGCCTAATCCTGGTTTAGGCTAAGCCCTGTCTGTGAAACCGGGCCATTTTCTTCCTCTGATAAGATAAACTGAATTTTAAAAATTCAAAATCCACTAAAATGTTTGAATGACCCATTAGTTAGTTCATATTCACATTAGTTTATTGCATTAACTATGTCAAAAAAAAAAAAAAAAAAAAAAACTCAATGCCAAGAGATACCAAAATAATCTTCTGATAATATGCCCCTTCGTGGTAACAACAAATGAGTCACTGAAATGAGTGTCTTTACACTTATCCGATTCTGTGGAATTTTTATGAATCACTTTTTCCCCAAACAGAATAGAACACTAATAAACACTTACCCATCTAAACAGTCATCAAATCTCTCTGTAGCTCTGAAACCAATGATGGTGTAGATGACAGTGGCTGCGTAGATTGAGGTAAAGGCATTAATGATGGAGATGATTACCGCATCTTGCTCACAGTTATTGCTGATGGAAAGAGAGAATAATTATTAGATTGTTAATCATTAAGGTTGTGGCTCATAAATTTACTGTAAGAATAAACCTCCCATAGACAAATATGTTAATTTTACACCACAATGAATAGCTTTATTCTACAAAAAAAGAAGATTTTTTTTTTTTTTTTTTACATGTATTTAGTCACAGAAAAACGCTAAAACAAAGAACTTACTGCACAGAGTTATAGCTGGAGAAGGAGATGAGACCTCCAAAAGCTAGAGAAAACGAATAAAACACTTGTGCACCAGCATCCAACCATGTGGTGGGGTTTGCTAACTCATTTATCTGCAAACAAGCACATAATTTCATTTTTTTTTTTTTTTTTTTTTTTTTTTTTTTTATGTGGTAAAACTTTTTATATGTTATGAAAGTAAATCTCTTTTGACTTTGGCACTCACATCTGGAGTGAAGAGGAACTTAATGCCATCAACGGATCCTTTCAGAGTCAGTCCTCTGATCAGGAAGATCGTAAGAACTAAGTACGGCAATGTAGACGTCACATAAACAGCCTATGAGGAGAGGAAATAAAATCTGATGATAAATACTTTAGCTATGGTACAGTGAGTTCAGACTTTAAATTGTGTGGCTCTTGATTAAGAGATAAACACTTTGGACATTCTGGAATTATAAACCTTTTTATTGCAACAGCTGAAACAAAACCCATTGTTCAAAGAGTTGTAAAGCTGTAAAACTGTTCTGTGTTGAAGGTCCTTACGATACATCACAGTGATTCTTTATTTCAACATTGATTTATAGCATTCTCATAATATAAAAAGGTATAACCTTTGACAACTGTATTGATTACTGTTTTACAGGTAAACCTGTCTTACTTCAGCACTAATGATTGTAGATTTACACAGCATTGTCCAAACTTTTTAAATATAAAATATATACTTAAAAAGTAATATATATACTTGAAGCATCCCTGAGAGTTAACATTTCGGTAATTTAACATAACATTCGCATGTTAAAATATTTAATCTTTTTAAATGTTGATTATATTATAATATTTGTCAGGTTTTTTGTTTTTGTGTTTCATTGCAGTTTAGTTCTTGATTTAACATTATTAGTTACCATAGTTACTCATTAGCATCACCTGTGTCTAGTTTAGTTGCTTTTGTATATCCTCTGTATATATAAAGCTACATTTTATTTGTTCCTTGATGGTTATAGTGTGTATGGCTTAGTTATTCTCCTATGAATCTCCTTGTTCATTAAAGGCTATTTGTATTTGTTAACTAAGTTGTGCGTGTTGGAAAGCCACACTACAGAACGTGACAATATTTCGTCCCCTTGGAATTATAAGGTTCTATCTGACATTTTTTGTCAAAATTAAGTTATTCACACATTCTTATTCTGTGACAACTTATTTACATTGTGTGATTTTTTTAAGTTGTGTACATTTTATGACTTTTTTTTTAGAAAACAGAAAGGTTCTATCTACAAAGTTGAATGGAATCCAAAAACTTTGAAGCTCAATATCTCAAAACCGCTCAGAATGCAGACAGAACCTTATAATTCCATTTGGACGATTTAGTAACAATACTAATATTTATGTCTTATTCTTTACTTTCAAACATTCAAATATTTGAGCTTTTATTTTGGCGCGAATACTGGTGACATGCAGTAAATTTCTATCCACAAAAAATTGTGTGAATATGCAAATAAAGTGAACCTATGAAAAACATTATGAATGTGTTTTTAAAAGTGCTACTATGGACATTACTTCTTCAGTTCGAGAGACATCCGTGGATTATGAAATCTTTGAGCTTTTATTTTGGCAGAATACTGGTGATATGCTGTAAACTTTTATCCACAGACACGCGGAAAATGAACCTAGCGCATATTAAGGGTACGTTTACACAACAACAATGTATTAAAAATGGAAAAGTTTTTCCTTTGTGTTGTTCGCTTACAGACTACAACGTTGTCAAATGATCCCCGTTCACATGGTTCCGCGAAAACAATTTAAAACGCTGTATTGTGCATGCCAGGCCAGTAGTTGGCGATGTCACTTTGTAGAGAAACACTGTATGCCTACAATATAGACTGAACACACATGACATTACCGTTTTCATAAATTTGCATTTTTGTAGTTTACACGAAGACAATAACAATTGTTTTGCAAAGACTTGCATTTTGAGGTTTTCAGGCCCCCAAAATTATGTTTTCATGTAAATGAAAAGCCAAAACACATTTTTAGTTGAAACCGATGTCATGTAAACAGCCCCTGAGTTCCCAAAATGCAAAATTAACTCACTGCGCAGAGATGGAGTTCGTGAGTCACAGCGTTTACTGAGAACTGAAGTTCTCTGATGCTGAAAACACTGTACGCTTATTTTAAAGGTGCTAAAGAGGATGTTTTGTTTTATACATTTTTGCAATATTACTTGAAACTGTCTTTACTAACTGATAAAAGACTATTTATTAGGTGCACTGAAAGGAATAATATTAATATACATCATCTGTGCACGAGGTAGGGCCTTAAAAACATCAGCCAATCGTTTACGGCATCGCGTAAACGATTGGCCCTCTGGCTTGTCAATCACTGCCATTACGTTCCTTGTGAGAGATGTGCGCGGCTGCGCGCTCCAGTAACTTTCCACACTCTACAGGCGCCGCATGCAATGTTTTTGTCAGGAGACAGGAGTAACAACTGCAGATTATGAGTTACCTGCGGTGAGTCCGACATAATGAATCCACTAACACGACACAGCGAATGCCGGTGGTAAACACTCGTGTTCCAATACTCGTGCACGAGTTTTGGGAGGCGTTCCCTCGAAATGAGCTGTGAAGGAGGGGGGTTGTCTATACGCATGCGCTCATTTCAAAAACTCACTAACAGTCTTTGGTTTCTCAGTCGACGAAAAGATCCTCTTTAGCACCTTTAATTATTGGCTTTTCATCAACTCAGAAACCCCCTGCAGTTCCTTTACAAACACACATTTGGGAAACCCTGGAATAGCAGATTAACAAAAACTATGGACGTGCCACCATTCTGAAAAACAGTGGAACTCTGATTCAGTGTGTAAAATACTCAGTGCTGTTATTTGAGCAGCTCTACCTTTCCAGTGGTTTCGATTCCACGGATGCAGCAGATGTACAGCACTCCCCAGGCTGAGATCAGACAGAGGATCATCCACCATTGCATACCTCCTGTTTCATCTATGGCTGGAGACGTGTTAAGAGTCTTCCGATACCAGAAATAATCCACAGGTGAGCTCTTCTCACACTCGGAAATGAATCCTGCAAAAAAAGAACAGTCATTAAATTTTGAACAAAATAGCACTTTTAGTTCCTCCTCAGGATGTTCACATACCTGTCCTGTTTTCATTGATGGGACACTGGCTCCAAGGCAGAGGGTCCTGGAAGGAGTTGAAGAAGTACCACATGACCCACGCTATGATGGTATTATAGTACAGACTGACCAGAAAGGACACACACATAGACGCAATACCTGTGAAACAGAACACGTTGTTAGCTTGTACACAGGAACTAACATGCAGTTGTATAAAGTATTTGAGTAATAGTTACTGTACTAAAGTATCTTTTTGGCTATACTTTGTATCAAGGATATTACCAACCTCTCTTTGACTAAATTTTTAAATTAGTATATATATTCTTTACTATAATACATTTTTAATGATTAATGCAATTACACATTACGTTTTGCATGACACCTAACTTTTTTCTGCAGCAATTTATTTCTGCTACAAAAGAAGCAATATCGCCATCTACAGGGCATTGAAGGTACTATATCTTGTGCGTTTTGCCCTTACTCCACCAAACTTGACACCAAGGCTACTTTGGTAGTCGTGAATTGCAGGTGTTTTATATCGTTTAAGAGGCTGTTGTGTTTATTGCTATATTGAGGTGTTCAGTTTTATTTCGACTTTAGAAAATAAACATGATTGCTCTCTTCACAAATCAACCGATTCTTATTATTCACTGACATGTCTCTAGGAGTAGTGCATCTTTGAGCCTACATTCAGTATGAGTAAAATACTTAAGTGTTGTTAAGATCAGATACTCTAAGGCCCGGTTTCACAGACAGGGCTTAGATTAAGTACCTTAGAAAAAAAATATTACTGGTGTGCTTCTTGAGACAAAACAACGACACTGATATATATTATAAGATATGTCAGAGCAAGTTGCTTTCAGTTAAAACAGCTCAAACATGCATTTCAGTCTGGGACTAGACTTAAAGGTGCTCTAAGCGATGTCACGCGTTTTTAGGCCAAAACATTTTTTTGTCACATACAGCAAACATCTCCTCACTATCCACTAGCTGCCTGTCCCCTGAACACACTGTAAAAAAACGCGGTCTCTGTAGTCGCCACAAGCTCCGAAAACGGCAACAAAAACTACCTGGTGCAGCCTGGACCACAAAACATAATAAACATGCTCCAGCCAATAACCGACAAGAATGATTTTAAATGCATGTTCATGACTGTTTCAGGAAGCACGGAGGGGAGGGGGAGGGGAGGAGGAGGAGGAGGAGGGAGGGTCTAGCTCTGTTTTGTTTGACAACACTTCGAACGTCAACAGGAAGTTACTCCACCCAGGATCGCTTAGAGCACCTTTAAGATGGGAGGTAAGACTTTTACTCAAGTGGCATCGAAATTGGTAACATGTAACTTGTAATGGAATCATTTTCACTGTAAGGTTTCTGTACTTTTACTCAAGTATGGTTTTCAGGTATTCTTTACAGCTCTAGTAAGATTTTAAATATTTATTTGATCAAATACACTAATCAAGGACAGTAATTTGTGAAATATTATTTCAATTAAGAATAATTATTTTCTATTTTAAAATATTACAAACTAAATTATAAATCTATCTATCTATATTTTTTTATTATATAAATGCTATACTTCATATTTTGCTCACCAACTCCAAGCATGTAGGGGTTAATAGTTCTCCACACCCCCATGCTGCCTTTCCTTAGCCGCTGACCGATGGCAAACTCCAGATGAAGAAGAGGGATCCCCTCAAAAACCAGCAGGATTAAGAAGGGAATCATGAAGGCCCCTGAAAGAAAAGGTCTTTATATTTTTATATCATTCACATGTCATTGATCTAGTGGTTTTGTTTTTTTTTCCTGCTACAAATGTGTCACAATCACAAATACAAAACTAATCTTCATCATTTCATATATATATATATATATATATATATATATATAAGGAAGTCTTCTCCTCTGCGCTTTTATCTTATATAGCATATGACGACAGCCGCTGTGGTTTTTCCTTGATTTACAAAAGACTTACAGTAATAGCCTTAAAGTCGGCACAACAGAAAAATTGATCCCTATTGTGAAACAGCTTCTCGAACATGAAAAAATCTAGGGCAGGACTTGAAAATACTGCAATATTCCATAAAACATAAGAACTGAGCATTTTGATTTTATGGTGACTTTATTTGCAAATTGTAATTAAGACTGCCTTAGATCTGATAAAATCATAGGCTATGTTAAACATAATATATAATTTCTCATTCTGTTGTAAATTTCCATTAAGGCCCTTTTTTTTTGATACTTAAAGGAGCAAAGTCATTTCCAGAACAGATGCCATTGTCAGCCATTTTCACCGTAGTTGAGTTAATGGTTGGCTGCGACGCTGTGACCCTTGGAGGTTTTCTCACTTGAAGTGATCTTACCATTCTGTCTAGTTAACCTTGAGCTGACGTATGTGATAAAAAAGTTACATTTATTGCATGTACAGGACACCAGTGAATACTAATATGACGCTTTAAGAGCCTAAGTTTTGATAGCATCTCATAAAAGAAAATCCATTACACAAATTTGTTCCAGAGTAATCATACTTTATAGCCATATCAAAGAACAAAGACACTATAGTTATTGTAACTATACTGTAAAACAATAATAAATTAATGCAGGATCTTCTTCAAACAGATTAAGAAGCTTTCAGAATCTTAATTTGTTTAATTTTGAAGCAATAACTTTAATAACTAAAGTATATATTAGAAGCTCTAGTAATCATTGTACACTTTAATTAATGTTTGTATTTAGGGGTGAATTCAGGGAAATTGGGGCACTTTTTTCCATTGAGAAAAAATTAACCCTGAATTAACCCTATAATTAATATAAATACATTTTTATGTTATTTTTTAACATAAACATTTTATTTTTTCATTCTTTACAGTACTTCACACGCCAAATGTCTCATATTTTGTCTCTGGCGTGCTTTTTATTGACACTGTTCTGGTAAACAAGACCACTAACTTTTGAAAAAACTGTTGGTTGTGGTGAATGCCACAAGTGAGGAACATAGTTTGTGTAAAAGTTGTAAGTAGCCTAATTTTCACAGCAAATTTTGAAGTGGTTTATGCTTATTTTAGTCATTTGTATTTTTCATTTTTTATGATGTATTTTCATATAGTTTAAGACTGAAAGTCTGGGTCTGGGACAAGGATAAAACAATAAAATTTGCTTATAAAAGCCATTTGAAAAGTTGGGACTGTTAAAGAAAACTAAATGACAAAAGTATGCCAAATGGTTCCCAGGACATTTTTAATGTGAGGTTCATATAATAAAACAAAAAGAGCAAAGTTGAAATCTGCTAGTTTTAACTGTATACTAGCTGGGTATGCACGTTTTTTATATGCATTTTCAACTGATGCTTTTACAGTTGTGGTAATATACAGTTTCAGTAGGAAATGCAAATAGATGTTGAACAAAGTCCAAGCTGATTTTGTATTCCTTATTAAAATCATTACCTCCTACAAAATATATTATAACAATATTTATTATTATTATATTTTATTCTGTTCTTTTGAGATGGCAATAATTAATTTTAGTTAGAACAGACAAAACAAAACTGTAAAAACAAATTATTAATATAAATGATTTTTTCTACTACTATGGAAACCTTAAAACATACTTTTCTTACTCTCACTAGTTTAATTCAATCACACGAGAATTATACTTTTTTTCCCTTTGTTTTTCTTAACTCGATAAATTAAACTGATCTAGAACATTTAACTCAACCCATTTTCCCATAACGTTGTATGGGTGCGAGAGCTGGACACCAAGAAAGGCCGATAACAGGAAAATTGATGGATTCGAAATGTGGTGCTGGAAACTGTTACAAATACCATGCAGCCACAGGAAAGCAAATATAGAAGTACTGGATCGCATAAAACCAAAAAGCTAAAATCACTACTTGCTTTAGCCAGGTTATATGTTTGCAAACTCGCTCAAGAAGTCAGTAACGTTGGGAATGGGCATTGGAATCAGAAGAAGGGGACGGCAATGAGCTCACTGGCTTGACACCATCAAAACAGATACCAATATGAACATTAATCCTGGAGATAGCATGAAGAATGGGAAATGGTTAGAGCACAGATCCACCCTACTCAGAAAGTAAGCACTCACCTCCTCCATGACTCTGACACAAGTATGGAAAGCGCCAGACGTTGCCCAAACCCACACAGAAGCCCACGCAGGTCAGCATATACTGGGCTTTGTTGTCCCACTTGGGTCTGTCTCCAGCCTCTTCCACCTCCAGCCGTTCCAGCTCATCGTGGCTCAGAATCCGGTCCTCCAGGCCTGGGTTAGGCAACTTCAGCTTCATGATCTCCTCGGCTCCCTGCAGGTTAGCAGTGGGTATCTGTGGGTGAATCTCTGATGGTGTGGACTGCAGGGAGCTGTGCAGAGATAAGGACTCTCTGAGTGGATGGACTGAGTATATGTAGTGAACTTTGGCATCATCCCACCAGGCCAGTGAGTCACGGTGTGTCTTGAAGATGGGGAAAAAGTCCTGTCAGCTGAATACAAAGGCTGTGACTGAGACTCTGCGCATGCATGGCAATAATTAATGTCTTATCAAAGATTGAGAATCTGATGACCTGCACATCCACTGCACATGCACATGTCTCTTCATACCCATTCTTGTGGTTAATAACTAAAGATAATGATCTTTATGACACGGAGATAAGTCAGTACCCTTCAGTGTCAAAGATCCTTAACAGTCCCGACATCGCACAAAGAGTAGAAAAAGTCACATTACGGATAATATATTTAGATCTGTTTCAATGAGTCATTCAAAGCAGATCACTTAAAACTAAAACTTGATAATGGATGATGTTTTTGTGATTATTTCCTGTGATTCACGGGACATGAGAAAAACACGTGTGTTAGTGCGGGACTGCGGTTTGTGTTTATCAGCAACCTTCAAATCACTTTTTTTCTTACTTGTGTATATAGAAATGAAGGTGGGATGACAAATTCTGTTTGTTTGTGCTGAATTTGGCAGAAAAATTTTATACCACTGATGTTTATACTGCTTTTCATCAAGGTCTTTAATGTGTACAGGCCAAAACTAAAGCATACATATGCTTCAAAACCTTCCCTCTCGGTTTACTGCAAGGAATGAAGGACACACACACACACACACACACACACACACACACACACACACACACACACACACACACATTCTAAGAAAAGTCCATAAAATAGGACCCAGTGTACTGTGTTACTAAGACGGTAAGTTCTGTATTGCATTGTGTTTTCATAAACTTAACAGATAATGCCCTGCCGGAAAATGACCAGTTCTTCTACAGATAAATATGTTTGTATGGATTTTTATCGTTATCTGGAAGTTTTGACATTGTTGTTGTATGACTGGGATCAGTTGTATCAACATTGTCTGATGATTTGATCTTTTTACCCGCAGTTGAAGAGAATAGTGACAGACAGGGAAACCCGAAAGACCATCTGCAAGAGCAAAGGTGTTGTTTTTAGGAGCTTTTATCAAATATTTTCTAAAGACATTGCTTGAGTGAAGATTAAGCATTACTGTAATGCAATTAATCAATTATCTGCTGTAGATAAGTTACCAACTAGATATAAAGTGATAAGAAACAAACTTTATGAAAAGATTATGAAGATTATGAAAAACACAGCATCTCAGATGTCTCGGATATAAACACAACACACACACACACACACACACACACACACACACACACACACACACACACTGCTCTATATATAAAATATTAAAACTTGTTTTCACTAATGAATTACTTGTGTTTTCTAATGAATTATTCATTATACTATATTTATATTTACATACATTAGTGCTTTCAATTTACTTTTTTATTTTAATTGTATAATTACAATTATAATTTAATTGTAGTTTCTTTCAAATACTTACATATTACAGTGTAATATTCATAAAGTCTTGTACGTTATAGATCCGCTGCAGTTAATTTGGATAAGATAAGCATAGGCCTACTACAATATTTGAGAGTTATTTTATTTAAAAAAACAAAAAAAACAAAACCAAAAAAAGTTTTCATTTTTTCTGTTCGTTTACACTGCCACCTAGCGTTAGTTGTGGCGGTATCACAATAACCACTGGACACTGCTGAGCAGGTGGTCACTAGTTAAACTCTGATTCGCGCCACATACTCCTCCCAAATACGTCAGAATACGGAAGTTGGGGAGCCTGCCTCCATCACGAGCAACGATTGAGCAATTGGCAACAATCTTAATCTGAGCTTTGGATGGACTTCGGTGCCGGTTATTAGCACTTTTTTTTGACTTAATGCGGGCGTACTCCCCCGCAATCCAATCAGTTTATTATGTGAATTGTGTGCACCTGATTCCATCTGCCCCCACCGTTTACAAAGATTAACAGTAATCATGTGTCATTTCTTGAATGATTCTGCTTGTTATTTTTGTTTTATCCTAAAGCCTATATACTTTTGATTTTGTGATTTATGATATCGGCAGGAAAAATATTTAGGCTATATTATCATTACCTAAAACCAAAGGAGCGCCAACACACGAGAAACGGATAACAGCCGCCGCACGAGCCACCTGACATGATTCAGATACAACACATTCAGCGGACGAGATGTTAACACAGAACATACAATTTCTATCAAATGGAGATGTTCTTCTTTTAGGTACAGTTATCGCCGAGTTTTAAATTAATTTTTGAGACGTTTCAGAAAGATTCTGCAGACAGAGAGCAGCTGAAAGCGCACCCTGTTTTTATTATTATATTTTACAAAGTAGCTCAAGGGTTGGTGTGTGTAAATATAAAATAAAATTTAAAAAAGTAGACATTTGCAGTCTTGCACTCATCTGTAGGCTATGCCCAAAATGACGAAATGCCTATTTTAGTCGTTCAGCTGCCATGAGGAAAAAAAATCCATCAGAACGCGCCCGGCGCATTCGTCGGCCAGAGGGATAAAAATGTAGCCAATTTAGTTTCATATATATTTAAATATTGGGCTATAGCCTAATTTTTTTTTTTTTTTTTTAAATGTAACCTATGTGATATGAAAAGTGAATAGCATGAGGATTGCGCAATGTCGGGAGAGATGCAGCGGGTAAGACACTTCATTAAGTTTTGTTTTATAGTAAGTCTTTCTTAAAGTGAATTCGTTTTTGTAGAATTGTATCTTTAATTTCAATCAATGTTCTCAACCAATGCCTATATTTAATAAATAGGAAGAAAACCAAGAGCGTCGGGTGTGGAATGATTGCGTAACAAACGAATCCTGTTTCCGCGGCCTTTGAATAAGGCTAAGCAATAGACGTCTTTCTGTTTTATTAATTTCTTAAATACACTGTCTTATTACTTAATTAATTTATAAGATTTTTGGGTCTAACAATATATTTTAGCTGGTCTAAATTCTAAGTTAGACACAAATTGCGCTATGTTCCCTTCTAGACAAGCGTGTAATTGCTGTTTCGGTCGCAAATTTCAGTAATTCGATCGTGCATCAATGATGTATAGGCCTAAACTAAATTCATGCAGTTACAGTAAAAGAATAAAGAAATTATAGACTTATTGGCTATAGGCTACATTGGGAAAAATAACTTCAGACATTCCGGTAGCTGACCATTAGCAGAGCTGGCGATGGGGTAAATACGTTTGGGCAATATATAATAATATAAATAATAATGTCTCAGCAAAGATCCACCGAACATATTTATTTGTCTCGGCCACATCCGCTAACAGTAGCACAGCGCCATCAAGGCTTGCTGTTTTTTGGTACCTAATAAAACGGCGATGGAAACAACAGTGATGAATTTTTTCCTCTTTTGTGGTAATTTAGCACTATTTCTATGATCTTCTGCTTGCATTTTTGGGCTTCAGTTGGATGCTTTATTTTCATCTTTAGTCAATTGAGTTCAGTTCTAAAAAAAAAAGTAAAGGCTATAAAGTAATCTAGCTAAATAGGTGAATCTGCGACGGGGGGCCATCATAGGGTAGGGGCCCCCACGCACGCGGGGGCTGCGGGGGTGTCCCGTACGCCACTGCTTATAGGGATAGTTCATCCAAAGATGACGATTCTGCCTACCCACCCTCAAGTGGTTCCAAACCTGTATGAATTTCTTTCTTCTGTTGAACACAGAAGAAGATATTTTGTAGAATATGGGTAACTGGATGGGCCCCATTGACTTCCACAGTATGGAAAAAAAAAATACTATGAAAGTCAATGGGGCCCATCAACTGTTTGGTGACTGACATTCTTCAAAATATCTTCTTTTGTGTTCAACAGAGGAACGAAATTCATACAGGTTTGGAACCACTTGAGGGTGAGTAAATGATGACAGAATTTTCATTTTGGGGTGAACTCTCTTTTTAAGTGTACCTAGAAAAAAAGAAACTTTCTTTTACTTTCACTTAAAAAGTGCACTTTGTAATAATATCAAATTAAAAGTTTTACTTTAAAGTTTACGAATATGGTAGGCTATACATTTGATATATAGTTTACCAAATGCTTGGCAGTACATTCGACAGCATGGCTACAGTTTAAACAGATTTCAAAGACAATAGAAGTAATTATGAAATACATACTACGTTTAATTGTAAATAAAATAATTGTTTAAAAAAAAAATTACATTCAGTTCACACTTCTTTTAAAGTATGCTAAGTGTACGTTTTCCCAAGGGGAAAAAACAATAAATGGACGATTAATTTAGCATAAAAGCGCCGTGTTGTGATATAAACTCCACCTCTAGGTGTCGCCAAAACTCCGGCTCTTTCACTCATACCTTCACTGTTGTGACTGGAGGGAGTCCCCCAGTCCCGCTCACGTACTGCATCGCTGTAGACATCAGACAGGCTGTAGATGTCCCGTCCCGTCTGCAGCAGTCTGCCTCAGCACCTTGCCTGCCCGACATGCCCTTGGATATTACCGGCCCTTCTCTTGCTATAAACTACTGCAGAAATATAGAAACCACTAAACACTAGCAGAGGACATCGGAGTAGGACGGAGTGTACCTGGATTTTTGACACTTTTACACTGCGACTGATCTGAAGGATTTTTAGTCGGTATACTTTTTTGTTGTTGTACCGACTTTTACCAAATCGACGTGTATGGATGTATCATGGCTACGTTTGCATGCAGGGTGCAGTTCTTAGATGATACTGATCCATTTAATAGCACAAATTTTCCGGAGCCGACCAGACCCCCACATTTCACATTCAGAGAGGATATTCCGCTCATCAATCAGATCGCTGGAGTTCACAGACTTCTGAAAGCACCACACAAGGTATGACACCCCTAAAGCAAACATAGTTTTATTCACTCTCTTTACATGACTGTTTATTAGTTGTATTTACACCTATTTCTGATGCACTGCAATAATGTTATTGCAGTAATTCTGTAGGGCATCATGCAGTTATATGGCAAGCCTTTTTAACATTTATTCCCTAAAACTTATAACTAGCAGCATCTTTATTTATGGCTTTTTAATTAAAAGGAAATACTCTAATGGTAACTAGAATGTCAATTTTTTTATTAGATACTAGTTCTTGTTCTTTAGTTACTTGCAACTATTCAAATATTCATTAGACAGTACACTATAACAAATAGCATTCTAGTAGACTGGTATAATATAACTATTAAGTGGCTATTCTTAGTATTAATTTGTAAAAAAAAAAAATTGTAACTAGTTAGATAAGAAATGTTACTAGTAGCAATTTAAGTAGATACAAGTGTTTACTAATTTATTAGTGTTAATAAATGCGTACAAGTCTATTATACCAGTACTTGGAATGGACACTATTAACTATTAAAATAATTACATGTCACTAAAAATACTAGTACTTAATGAATAGTTACTAGTAAAACTGGTATTTGAAGTCTGAATTGAATAGTTGATATTTAAACTGTGGTTTAAATATCAACTATTCAATTCAGACTTCAAATACCAGTTTCAATTTAAAAATCATTGACAAAAACAGCAAATAGTTATCAAAACTAAATGATAGTTACTTGTATTAATTACTTGTATTACTAAAATGTATTAATGACTAATCTAAAGAGATACTAGTCACGTTGGGTTAGCTAGTACACTGTCAAAAGTGGTAACCTGCAATTGTTACATTAAAGAGCTATTTTTTTTTTTTTTGTTGGTATAAATCTATGTATTTTTGTTGATTCGGTGATGTTAAATACTCATTTTGACTTAAATTAATTAGTTAATTTAGATGTTTTCATTTTTCTTCAGTGTAATTGAAAATATACAAAAAATAAATACAAGTGAATGTAAAAGATTTAATGTTAAAATGACTTGCCATAGCATTTATGCAGTGCAAAGGCACTGTTAGGAAGAAGTGATATGATGTCAGGATACTTCAGTGCGTCTTACTCCGCACTGCACCAAGGTGGTGTCCTGTGCACCCAGGGGGTTGTTTGTTATTGTCAGTGCTTCTAAAAAACATCTTTTCAGGCTGGAATAGTTAGTTATGCTGGTCTATTTAGAGACAGTCAATAGCTGCTACTATATAGCTGCTACTATATTGTTTATAAGCAGTCATGAGTAATCAATTTTCCGATGTCATAATAGGAATGACAGGTAGCTGGCGTTGATGTCGTGGATATTCACATCCTGTCTCTTCTCACAGCCTGTAATAAACCTCACCTCTAAATTACCCAGCTCTCCTTCATTACAGGCATGACCCAAAACAATCAAGGTTCTTCTCCAACTGTATAAGATATAATTGTTGTCTTAAACTTGCTTCATTTCCACCACATAAACAGTGTTATCCCTTAAGCAGGTTTTAGAAGCGCTGTTATTGTGGTCTTAGAGGAATGCACAGCAGCTGAGGGCCATACTTGGGTGGACTGAATGCTCGAGCATGCCATGTCTATATACTCAGGAATCTTCAGCTGTCATTAGCACTGTCAGTGATGAACGTTCAGATAAAAAGGGTCCTCCAAGGGGCCAAACCTTCCTATTGTTTGTATAGGAACATTATTGTTCTCTTGTGTACTCAGAGTTAGACTGTGGTTTCCAAACAGGTGAGCGTCAACTCTGTGTTGCCATTTGTTGGTTTGCGAATGTTCACAAGATAAAAGTAAATGTGACTCACCCACTACCAGTCATCAATGGAACTTTTAGAGCACATCTGCTTCATTATGAGTGGACCATTTCTGCGATTTGGAGTACTAACCTTTCCAAAACAAACATGCATGGAAGTATTTCTGCGACTCACACTCAATCCCAATCATTAAGACGGTTCCTTAAGCCACTTTTTATAAATGACGAAACATTTCCAACAGATGGATAAACAAGTCCAGGTGCTCATTAGTTATTTGACTTTTGTTTTATAATTAGAATTTTGTACTGCTTCATACAAATGACCCTAATGACTGAATGTCTTCATAGACATATTTTCAGTAAAACGTCATGAACTGTTGATTCTGTAGTCCAAATATGGGACAAAATTCATAAAGAATTATATCATTTGATCTTTCTAAGCTCTATTAAGGGATGAATACTGAACAAAACATCACAACATACTATATTATAACTTGAACAAAACATCAAGTTATAATATAGGCCTAGTATGTTTAAAATTCAAATACACTCTTAAAAATAAAGGTTATTTATTAGCATTTATGGTTCCATGAAGAATCTTTAACATCCATGGAACCTTCCATTTAGTCATGTGGATTTGCTGTGTTGACCAATGTGCTGTGCTTCTTATATCGCTACACTATTAAAGGGTTAGTTCACCCAAAAATGAAAATTTTGTCATTTATTACTCACCCTCATGCTGTTCCACACCCGTAAGACCTTCGTTAATCTTCGGAACACAAATTAAGATATTTTAGTTGAAATCCGATGACTCGTGAGGCCTCCATTGGGAGCAATGACATTTCCTCTCTCAAGATCCATTAATGTACTAAAAACATATTTAAATCAGTTCATGTGAGTACAGTGGTTCAATATTAATATTATAAAGCAACGAGAATAAACCAAAATAACGACTTATTTAGTGATGGCCGATTTCAAAACACTGCTTCAGGAAGCTTCGGAGTGTTATGATTCTTCTGTGTCGAATCATGATTCAGATCGCGTGTCAAATTGCCAACGGCTGAAATCACGTGACTTTGGCGCTCCAAACAGAAGATTCGATACGCTGATTCATAATGCTCCGATGCTTCCTGAAGCAGTGTTTTGAAATCGGCCATCACTAAATAAGTCGTTATTTTGTTTTTTTTGCCACACCAAAAATATTCTCGTCGCTTTATAATATTAATATTGAGCCACTGTACTCACATGAACTGATTTAAATATGTTTTTAGTACCTTTATGGATCTTGAGAGAGGAAGTGTCATTGCTCCCTATGGAGGCCTCACAGAGCCATCGCATTTCAACTAAAATATCTTAATTTGTGTTCCGAAGATTAACGAAGGTCTTACGGGTGTGGAACGGCATGAGGGTGATTTTGAAAGAAAACATGTTCAATCGTGTAAGATCCGGTTCACTTCTGAAGGCACCAGATCTGAAGGATTCCAGCATCCACTGGAACTTTAAATTCAAAAGTCACTATTTTTCTGGTGCCCAGTGCAGAGAGTGTAGCCTACTGTTATGTTTGTTTCAGGCATTTGCCATATATTTCAAATATGATATCAATGACAAATATATTTGATTCAGTACAGTAGGCTGTTGGGGTTGCCAGTGCACCACAATGCAGTAATCCAATCTAAGAAAGCAACAGTATTGTAATTAAAATGCAGACTATGGGCCAAATTTGTTCACAACCTTTTTCCAAAGTAAGATCAATGTAGTTATGATTCATACAAGTAATCTTAGTATTTCCATTATGATTTCTAAGTTACTTTTATCCAGCAAAGGAATGAATCCTCAGGAGTTTTCCCTGGTGCATCAGATGGTCCCAGGCCAGCAAATTTTTCAACTTTCCTCCACACAATTTTCAGTTTAAAACTGTTAGCAGATTAACAACATGAGATATGATTTAAACTCTTATATACTCTTAATATACAGTTTGTTTTCCCAGATTTATTGCAATTAAGCAATCGGTATAAGGAACCCCAGAGATAAAATAAAGCATCAGTGAAGTAAAGAGCTGGTGACCAGTGAGATCGAGAAAGTCAGAGAGAGAGAGAGACACGGAGGAAAGGGGATGTGATGAGCTGGCATGCTATTTAACATCAGCCTGCAAATGAGCCAGTTGGATTCGTTCAGTTGAACACAGTCCATCTTTGTCTTGATTGTCATTTTCATTTACAGCAAAGAGCAACAGAGTGACATGTTTTATTATGTGTCCAGGGTGTCATACAAGGCTGTCGTAACTTATGTTGTTAATCAAAAAGTGCATTAGTAGAGTATTTTATAGTTATCAAACAATTCCATCAAGAATTTGGAACTTGTTTATAAAATGCCTAGGACATATTTGTCTGTTCATACTTGAATAACATGAAGACTAATTATAATATTTATATGTAAGATATACAGACATGTTCTTAGCAGCATTATAAATTGTTTATTCCGGGTGCAGTGATAAACATGAACCATATGGTGTAACACTGTTGTTGGTTTTGATTGTTGGAGTACTTTGTGGTGAAGAATTTTAAAGGCACAAAATGTAATTTTTCACCGCTAGAGGTCGCCTATTCAAAACAAAGGCGTAGCTTGATGAATCATCACCTCATCTTCACCTCACAGCCGGTGGAAAAGAATCCGATTTGACTTGGGCAGAAATCATGTTCATGGATGAGATTATTAATGGCACTGTAGTATGAAGCAGCGCATGGAGCGATTGCTAATGTGAGACGAGCGCGACACACGGCTCGAGAGCAGCGGAACTTTTATTATGCCGCAGCTTCTGCTTTTTCTGGTCAAGCGTATGTGGGGTGACGCAGCGCTGTTTATCATATAATTTTCAACACACTCATGTGTTATAACATACAGTGTATGCGTTCGCTTGGCGGCTGCTATGAGACACTTGTTGCACACTGCAGTAAGCTACATTGATATTAGGATATATCATATTAATAAATACTGGATGGCTTGTGTTGATAAATGGCATGCAGTTAATTTTAAAACATATTGTATGATGGAGAAAATGCTGTATTACTGTTACTATAATAAAGCTGCATCTGATTATGCTATGTTAGCTACTTCACAAAATAGTGTTTTTCTCTGAGGCATGGTAAAGCATGGTACTCACGGTAAATTAAGAAAACGAGATTCAAACAGTAAGACTAACAGTGTTGAGCTATATAACAATGATTATTTTTCTGTCTATAAATGTATCCACAGTTGTTCGCTTGTCTAATAAACATATAATATATTAAAGCGTCTTTGGTGTTTCCATGGTTTTTACAAAATAAAACCGGAAAATCGAAGGGAACGCAGGCATGATGTCATTGATAGGCGGCGTGTCCTGGTTAAATTGCTTATTTCTCTGGATTTAAACATTCTTGGAAACATCTGGGATAATTTAAGTACACAAGTCAACAAATATAACACCATTCTAGTGGTTTTTGGATATTATAATCCAAAAATCTTACATATTGTGCATTTTAATATATATTTTTCAAGGTACCTAGTATGTGCAGTGCAAACTGGTGAAATGTTGTGTCAGTGTGTCATCCAAAATATAGTGTTATGGTTTGTGATACGTTCTGACCTTACTGGATAGAATGTATTTTCAGATGGTTTAGTTATCTTGTGTCTAGATTGATTAGTCCTAGTTAAGGACGTACTCCATTTGTAAAACATCTGATCCAAATGCTACTTTATTGCAGAAGATTGAAACTTCCACCAAACTGATAAAGTAATATAGAGCACATTCTTGTGCTTATTGTGAACAATTTATCACTGCATATTATTCCAAAAGGAAAAAAAAAGTTTAAATTTGTAATCATTAATCAAAATGTAGTTCATCTAAAACAACTTTGACTGTCTGCTGATGTCACTTAGGCCAGGCGGGCTATTGGATAATGTTAACCAACAGCCAAATATAGCTATTAAGGCATTATTTTGTTGTTTAAAGCCCACTTTTCATGATCAAATCAATTCTTGATGGATAAAATCAAGTCTCACCAGTCATTTTTTTTCTCATTGAATATCTTATTTCACTCTGAATGCATTACAGAAGTAAAATTCACATATTTACATTAGGATAAATAACTGTGATAAGGACAGAAACTTTTCATCTTTTTTCAATAATCTGATAAAAAGACATTTCTCACTTTCTGTTTTATCTCTCTCACACACACGCACAAATACACACTTGCACACACACACATCTCTCACTCATACGCTTGATGGATGCGGGTCTTCACTGAGTTACTTTTTTCGGGAAGCCTTTTCTGTCTGCGCATGAATTTTGCCGAAATTACAGAGTCTGGTAATGAGAAGTTATGCTAAATGCTGTAAAATATAGGCTAGCCCTTCACATCTGCGGCTGAACTCTGGATTAGCCTTACACATTGTTATGCAGAGTTGAGGTTTTTGCAGGCCAGTGACTTTTCCTCTGTATTTTTCGGCAGAGTCTGCAAAAAAAAAAGCTCCACGTTTCTCGTTGGCTTCGCACGCCTCTGAAACACAAATGATTGCTGTTGTGGTCCCCATACATGTGACAAACCCTTCTTAACATGTTTGCTAATTGCGTACTGCTTATTTAGGAAGCAACCACAGACACTGGTATAATTTTAAAATGGAAACAAACACAAAAATACTTATTGCTAACACACATCAAGTGGATGAAGCATGTCAACTAGTGATTCATTTTGCCGCTGCACATTGTTATGTCATTTAATTACGCCTTTGATGTAGAACCAGACTTTCTGGAACACGCAGACCGCTGTCGGTTTCACAGTCCACAGATTTAATAAAAGCAACTTGGTTAATATGCTACATTGCAGTTAGGAGGATGTTGTTTTATATTTTATTCACCATGACCTGAGGAGTTCAGTCAGGGTGACTGTGGCGACTGAAAAAGAGTAACTTTTCTGAATGAGAAAAGTTTATTCCCTTCCTACACTGGCTAAAACTGAGCTTGGAGCTGAAATTGAGGATGAAATTTTTGTGTGTGGATTTGGAAAGCGATGCTAGTTCCCAGTGAACTCTTATTTTTAGGACATCCCCAGATCTGTGCTTGCTTGCCAGTGCTGTATTCTGTGGTTGGAAGAGGAAGGCCAGGCCCGGCTTTCCATCCTCATGACCACAGGGTCACCGGGTCAGTTGCTGGGTGGGGAACCATCAGTTATACTGTTAATCCAGGAGCTCTGCGCTCAGATTAGCTGCTCTCCCAGACCTGCAGCCTTTGCTACTGCTCTAATCCTTTGCGCTACTGTTTAACCTGGAGCTTGTTTATTTAACCATACAGTACCTGTATACTTTGAATATTCACATATTGTTTTATGTTAGGGTGAGTTCAGTCGCTTGCCCAATCGGGTAAACATTACATCTTAAATTTTTGATTTTATTTATGTGCTTTTTCTGTGTCAACTTGGCTAAGCTAGCTAAACTTGCACCCTCAGCTAACATAAGTTATTAAAGGCACACTATGTAGTTTTCGCCTCTAGAGGTTGCTTATTCAAAACAAAGGCGTAGCTTGATGACGCCTTTATTTCGCGGAATCATGGGAGGTGTTGTCATCACGTCTACAGCCGGTGGAAAAGAATCCAACGAGACTCGGGCAGAAATAATATTCATGGATGAGCTAATGTATTAAAGATTTCTTAACATTACTGTAGTATGAAACAGGGTGTGGCTGAAAACCGTTGGAGCGAAACGAAGCCACTGGAGCGATTGCTAATGACAGACAAGTGCGACACACGTATCGAGAGCAGTGGAGCTTTTATTATGCCATAGACGAGCGCTTCCGCTTCTTCCGGTCAAGCGTATGTGGGGTAAAGCAGCGCTGTTTATCATTTTAGATACATTTGTGTGTTGAAAGTTGTTATAATGCTACTCTGTGCATTCGCTCAGCGGCTGCTATGAGACACTTGTTGCATACTGCAGTAAGCTAGATCGATATAAGACATGGTAATCACGGTAAATTAAGAAAACGAGATTTAAACAATAAGATTTGCTGTCTTGAGCTATATAACATGATTAGTTTTCTGTCGATGAATGTATCCAAACAGTTGCTCACCTGTCTAATACAACATGAAAGTGTCTTTGGTGTTTCTTTGGTTTCTACAAAATTAAACCTGGAAATCAAGGGTAACGCAGGTATGATGACATAGGCGACACACGGACACGGTCCGTTTCCTACTTATTTCTCTGGATTACATACACATGTACATATTGTGCCTTTAATTGATTTTTTTTTTAAAACAATTTCTGAATGTTTTGAAAAAAATAAAACCCAGTCAGTATTTATTGATTTATTTTGCCATGTATGCCATGTATTTCTTTATAATGTTAATATTATATATATATATATATATATATATATATATATATATATATATAATATATATAATATTAAAATCCATCAAATGTTAATTTTTGTCAATGTCTCGTAAATAAAGCATGTAAATAGTATACATTTAAATACAAAATATAATAAAATTTCTTTATAAAGACTCAACATTCTATATAAAAATTCATCATTTGATGATAAAAATGTAAAAAGAATAATATATTTTTAATATTTTAAAAATATGATAGTAAACATTCAAAAATAGAAATTTAGAGATAATAGAAATAAAGAACTAAAATAGAAATAAAGAACTTAACATTTGACAAAAGATGTAAAAAGTAAGGTATAATAATTTTTTATCTCTTAAATATCTACTTTACTAATTCAGTCACTTTAGATAAAGGACATATCACATACATAAATTACAAAAAATACCTTTAAGCAAAGCTACTTAAAAAGGTTTTTTGATAAAATGTATATGCAAATAGTATCCATTTAAAAATAGAAATGTACTTTTATTAATTTAATTTTATATTTATAAAAGTTAAATACTTCATTTTTTTTTCTTCTGTTTTTCGTACATTATTTTTTTTTTTTGTAATTAGACCGTGTGTTCCAGTCACAAGAGTGGTAAATGAGTGAAAATGAGTTTTCAGATACAGTCACCTCCCTGTTAAAGGGGCTGATGTCATTCTGAAGAAAGGCTGGCAAATCTCACACCATCACTGTGAGCCTTACGAAACACTCGATGAAGGACACAGAGAGAGTGAGATTATAGAACTGACCATTGAAGACCATTGAAGGGTGACTGTTTCCCAAGAAACACCAGCACATTATGGTTAAAGCTGGCCCTCACCCTCTCACCGTCTGTTGACAGTAATGCAAGGCACCTGGCAGTCAGCTCAGCGGCAGAGCGGAATGCTGTTAGCTGCTGCAGTCTGATTGATCCACGGTACAGCTGACATGAAAGCGCATGGAACGGAGCCCACCGCTGGAACTCCAGCGCCGACCGGAGCGAGCACGCTGGAGGCCGCATCCGTCTGATTGTTATCAGTGTCCCCGACTCGCTCCCGGCCGGGTGACTAATCTGAAGTACCTGCACGGGGTCTCTTGCAATGAAATATCTGGGTCAATCTGAGAAAGATGGAGCACAGCTGGAGACCGCGAAAAAGAGGAAAAAATGAACCAAAAATGTTTTTTCCCCGCTCAATTACCCTGCCAAGTTCTTAGGAAGCAATCTACTTTCTGCCTCTTGAAGTTGTAAATACATTACAACTCTCGAGCCAAGACAAGGGAGTTCTGGCTCGAGAACGAAGTGCAACACTTTAGTTTAAGGGTCTAACATAAGGGTCTTATAACAACATAATGGGCTATATATAATGTTTGCCTGAGAATTTATATCCAGCGGTATCAGGCACTTTAATGTTTGCAATGTTTTAAAAGGAAGAGTTTAGTCTTGGATCTAAGTCTGAGTTATTTTAAGCTAACGGAGTCTGAAGTTATGAGATGATTCAGGATCAGTTCTTGTTACTTTAGAAAGAATAAAATGAGTTCAAGTTTACTCAGAAATGAAAATGAATTTACTCACCCTCATGTTGTTCCAAACCAAAAGACAACATTTTAAAGAATGTTGAGATCCAAACAACATTGGACCCCATTGACTTTCATAAAACTCAGACATAACAAAAAAAGTCACACAGTTTTGGAACGAAAAATAACAGAATTTTAATTTTTGAGTGAACTATCACACTATGTTCCAATCTTAATGGAATTCCTGGTCTATTCTGTAACAGAACCTCTCTTAAAGGGATAGTTCACCCAAAATAGAGTTGTCAAAAGTACTGACTTCGGTACCAGTTGGTACTGAAATTTTAAAAACGTGAGGCTTTGAGCGCTGTTGAGCGGATTCGTAAACAGCTCTGATTGGCTATTGTGTTGACGCGTTCATTGGGTATGTCTGTGATTGGCTACAATGATCAACGCATGGGAGCATTTGAAAGCACACGGAAGTGTTTAAATTTGAAAGTGTTTTGAAAGCGGGAGTGGGAGCATTTGAAAGCAGGCATCTATCAGCAGACTAGTCCATGGTAGACGCTTGCTTTGAAACGCTCCCATGTGTATCTGTGTAAGTGCTCAGTGAAGAGCGTCATTGATGATTATTTACAACATGTTTTTGAAGTATTGATCATGGAAGCCAATCACAGACATATCCGATGAGTGCGTCAACACCAACAGCCAATCAGAGGTGTTTACGAATCTGCTCAACAGCGCTCAAAGCGTCACATTTTTTAAATTTCAGTACTGATTTGGTACCAAAGTCGGTACTTTTGACAACTCTAACCCAAAAATGAAAATCCTGTCATCATTTACTCATCCAAGTTGTTCCAAACCTGTATGAATTTCTTTCTTCTGCTGGAAACAAAAGAAGATATTTGAAGAATGTCGGTAACCAAACAGTTGATGGGTCTCATTGCCTACCATAGTAGTTTTTTTCCCATACTATGGAAGTCAATGGAGCCCATCAATTGCAAATCATACCCATATTTTCAAAATATCTTCTTTGTGTTCAGCAGAAGAAAGAAATTCATACAGGTTTGGAACAACTTAAGGGTGCGTAAATGATATAATTTTTATTTTTGGGTGAACTATCCCTTTAAGACAGCAAGTGATAAACCTGAGATATCGCTTCTGTTAGTCTTCTCTTCTGTTTTTCCCAACTTAAACAACCGCACTGTGCAAAAAAATAAAAAATAAATAAAATTCTCGGTAAATGGGTTTCTGTTTTCATCGCCTTGCCCTAAATAGCCCCGCCCACCCTGAAATCTAATTGGCCTAAAATCCTTTTTTACATAGCTGTATATCGAACGTTAAACAACTGTGATTTTGGTTTTTCGTACAGTTCTTAGATATGTCATTTTTGCATTCATTTTTGAAAAATTATACAATTTTTTTATCAAAAATGTTCATAATTTGTCATGTGGTGTAACCATCAAGAAAAAAAAAAAAACATATTTTTCTTACACCTTGAAGTTTACACATCTTAATCATTATTTTTTAACAAATATTATTGATTATTCTTAAATTAAATATCCTTTATGTACTTTTGTTGGGGTTGTACCGAATGATCCGTCAAACTAATTTAAGGTTTACAGTAATATAAGCTCTTAAAGACAGTTATGTCATTTTTGACTTCATGCCTCCTTCATGCTGTAAATGGCTTTAAGACTGATAAATGAAATGAGAATGAGTGAAATGTCCTTGTTTTTCTTTAATTTTTTTTGTCATGATTACTTTCACATCGTATCACACCCCACCTATATCTCTACCAGACAAGCCTCTACCAGGTCTATGTGCCCTAAATATAGTCCGACTTTGGATTGCTTGGCTGGATTTCCTGTGAGCTTCAGATCTGGGCTGTAATCTTATGTAGCACTCTTCCTATCTTAAGGACATGTTAAATTAAACTCTCTCTATTTGTAACTACCCTCATCCTTTTCCTTCTAGTGTCATGCCTCACTGAGCTTGTTGTCACAAGAAAAGTTGGGCATTCTTTCATGGATGATAGGAAATGAAGACCCTTGAGGTAGAAAGATGAGGCAGTGTAGTCACCGTTGCCATGGTTGACCACATGTTGTGTGTCGTTTCTCCAACATAACATGATGTTTGGGCACCACCAGCTCTCTGAAATGAATAGAGTGGTCATGGGATCAAAGCTTTTCAACCCTTAATGCCTTTACCAGTTACAGTAGCATCCTCGCTCGATCAGTTCACTCTTTCTCTCCACTTTTAATTAAATTACTGTGATTTGTGGCAGGAAATTGAATGACAGAGCCTGTTAATGGATAATCTGAAAACCAGTCAAGTTGAAATGAAATGTTTTCTGTAATGTCTTTTACTATCAGAATTTGTTTTTATTAACTTTATTTACAACTTAGGATTTTTTTATTTTTTTTATTTTTTTTTTTTTAAACAGTGTATTCCATGTTCACATATTGGTCATGATGTTGACTTTTCATCCAACCGGGGCTGTTGTCAAAAAAATCACTGTCTCTATAGCCATACGCATTGTCACAATTTTGGTTATTGAGTCACATCATCTGATTTCTTTTGACTGTCCCGCCATGAGCTTTGTCAAGTTAAAAATAGTTTGACTTTTAAAAACACGCCTTGAACATTATGTTCCATTTTGTTTTGCTTCATCAAGAACACATCTTATGTAAATGCCTCTAAGAAACACATCCGATCAGGTTCAGTTTAAATTGAAACTAATTATACAGAGCTTTCTTAAGACGATTAGTGGACTAAACATTTATACAACACAATAAACAGTCGGTTTAAAAATATGGACACGTCCCTAATATGCACATCTGGAATATTGACATGAAGGAAAGCGTAATGTCCAACTTAGGTTAAAATCTTTTCAAAATGTAACAGAAAAAAAAATTGGCCAGACATCATGTAAAAAAATAAAAACACTTTAAAATCTGGTCATTTATTATTATTATTTTTTACTTTAAATCTTTTTTTAGTTTTCAAATATTTTTGATTTTTAATTTTTAAAACGGATGTTTTTAAAAATATATATTTAGTTATAATATTTGATTCACAAGTAGAATGTTTTGAATATTGTGCATATTGGCACCATCCTAGAACAACTGAAACATTTTTCAGCAAATCAGTTTGCACCCATTGTTGTCTTCATTTTTCCCTTTTTGTATAGACTTTCTTCTGCTCCTTCGATAGTCAGCCATTTAGATCTGGTCAAAAATCCGCAAGCACAGAATACAAGAAAGCTCTGACAGTGTGAATGAACAAATCCCAATATCAGAACAGTTACAGGAACAACTTTTCTGGAATCTCTGTGTAAAAGAGGCTTAAGGTTTCTAGCTGCCACACCTAATGGTGTTCACTGGTGTGTAATTCGCAGCAGACATGCAGTCAAAGGTGTTGGGAGGTGGGGAAGAGCAGTAATCCTGTTACCGGGCCTCTTGCAATCTGCTCAAGAGTCTGTCGTCTTTATCTCAGTGCTGCCCAACTTTATATAGAGGAAAAAACGTAGACAGTGGATTTATGGAAAACATAGACCAAAACTCTGAGGTGGATTAATAGTTTCAGAGGATGTAGTTATTTGCCGACAGAGTCAGGTTTGGGCAAGGTGCTCCGTTCAGGGTAGCATGTAGCCTATAATATAAATGGGTCAATGACATGATGCTAATTTTTTTTATTTGTGCAGATTTTTTAATTTATTCAAAAATATATTTAAAATACAATTCATACATAGTCATTTGAATACACCACCTCTATAATGAACATATTTTTTAATTTTTGAATTAAAATACATTGTGATATTTCTTTGGGAAGGTAAAAATGTCAGAGTGAACTCTATGACTATCATACTGAAGAGGAAATTCTTGAAAAGAAATTATATTTGGAAAAAAAACTAAACAAACAAAAACCTTTGCCAAGTCACGTGGTGCGACCAACTTGCAGAAAAAACAAAAACAAAACAGGAAATGACCTTTATGAGAAGTCAAGGTCAACAAGTCTCCAAAACAATCAGATCTTTTGACTATTAAATGAAAGGCAATGTCATGTGGAGCGCCCCCCCCCCCCCAAACGTTATGATATTAATGCATTTATAATTCACTGTATTGTAAAACATACTGTTTATCCTTGAAAAAAATCTTAAAAATCTTTAAAAACTTTTTTAAATAATGATTTTGTTTTATTCGATGTTTACACACTGCATGAGGCATTAATCGCAAACTTTCTTGAAAATAAAATAAAAGTTTTCCAAAACCATATAAAAAGTTTTTTTTTTTTTTTTTAAACTTATGAAAACCAATTCAAATACAGAATACATTCTTAGAACTTGACATATGTGTTTTAAATTCAGTTGTATTTTCTTTATCGTAGATACTGCATTTTTGTCATTGGCACAAATTTTATCCCATACCCCACATTTAAGCTAACCCTCAAGTAGTTCCAAACCTGTATGAATTTCTTTGTTCTGCTGAACACAAAGTAAGATATTTGGAAGAATGTCAGTAACCAAACAGATCTCGCCCCCCATTTACTACCATAATAGGGAAAATAAATACTATGGTAGTCAATGGGGGATCTGTTTGGTTACTGACATTCTTCCAAATATCTTCCTATGTGTACAGCAGTACAAAGTAATTCATACAGGTTTGGAACTACTTGAGGGTGAGTAAATTGTGACAGAATTTTTCATTTTTTAGGAGAACTATCCCTTTAAATAGACATGCTAACTCTTGCACATACTACTCCTTAAGTAGCTTTATGGTAATTTTAGCTAAATCAGTTGTCCAAGCATGGATTCCAAAGATCTTACAGGTGGGGACAGAGACTTTCAGCAAAGACCGCTTTGGTATTCTAGACATGCTGGCAAAAGTAAACTCCACTTGGTACCAACGCATGAAGGATATTCTTGCCTGTCCCTGGGGCTGGATGTGGCTTGGTAAGCCAGGCAGGGGCTTAAAGGCCTGATCTGGGGCTGGGGGGAGTCAACTGGGAACAGTGCGTGTAATTAGCATGTTTAGAGTCGCGGGTGACCCTGCTCACACGTTGATTGACAGTTCACGCTGCTGCCTGGCAACAGCCCCCTGGGAGGTTTCAAATCCCATCGCTGGGCCATAATTGAGTGTCAACAAACAGGCAGGCCTCCAATGGAGCAGACCTCTCTAGACTGTTGCATATCTCCAAATAGTGTGGATGGGCTTCTCACAACACTTCTATAAATCAGATAGCCTGAATGCTTTGAATAAGAGTGCGTTAAAGTTATGACAAGTTCTTTTGATTCCTCAGTTGAGATATTAAAATGAATCTGACACGTTTTGAAATAACACGCCCTTTAATGAAGGTAGTGTAGAAACATGACAGCATAATGACTTTAAGCACTTCTAAGCTTTAATGGCACCCAGTGTTTTACAGTATCTGTGTCAAAGAGTTGATATTAAGTTAAAATATGAATCGGAGCATGAAAGGAGTGTGGTTTGAGTGTGGTTTGTCACAGTTTATGAAGCTGTGTGATGTTATGAATAAAAAAAATGGTGGTGCATTCCTGTGAAGCACATAGCTGACATGTCAAGGCTCAGCATGATATCAGCCTGATGTCATGCATATCAAATATTATTGATGGTATTACTGATGGTTTACTTGAATATGTATTTATGATGTGGATGTAATGTTGTTTTATCATAATTATATATTTTAAGAAGGAACTTTGATTCATGTTGCTTATGAATGTTTCTTTTAATCTGTCTTTTTCATTTTGTTCCTCTCTTAGCTCGATGACTGTGCTTTACAATTGTCTCATAATGGCAGTTATCTGGACTTGGAATCCACCTTGGCCGAGCAAAGAGATGAACTTGAAGGCTTTCAGGAGGATGGAGGGTAAGCAACAGTGAAAAAATGAAAATGAAAATTGTCATTATTTATTTACGTTAATGTTGTTACAAACCTGTATGACTTTCCTCTGTGGAACAGAAAAAAGTAGATATTTTTACTTCACGCAACTCTTTTCCATCCAAAAGTAACCCAAAAAAGCACCATAAAAGTACATTTTCATGAATGAATCATTCAGTTTCATCATCCAGTTAACTGAAAAGACTCTGCTCAAAAGAATTTGTTCACTGATAATGACTTAAAATACATTTTACCTTGAAAGAAAATGTAAAACTTGATCTAAAAAAAACTATATATAATGCATATCTAATTATATACAGTGTGATATATATGATTTAATTATAATGTATAAAAACATTTTTGAAAATAGTGACTGTTAATTTTTATTTGACATTTACTTGACATTTTTTGATGTAAACTCTCTTGAAAATAGTATAACTCTTTATCATAGAAACTCTATTTTTTCATTGACCCAAATATGTTTGACCCAAATTGTGTCCCATTCCAAATTGTACCCCACATTTAGGCTTGACACTTAGGAATATAATGAAATAGACTTGTCATTGAATAATGGCTTAAATTTCAGTCTGTTGTGTTTAGTTGTAATTTTTCTAGCTTAAGGGCTGCATTAAGTTTCCTGCTTTATTTTTCATGGGAAAAATAACTCCATGAGGGTGAATAAATAATTGCAGATTTTTCATTTTGAGCTAAATTTGTCCTTTAATTATGTACCCCATCTTCTGATTTTTCTGATTTTTTGATTTCTCTCACACTTTAAGCATTTGTGCATTTTCATATACAAGGTTTAAATACATATTAGCTGTATACTGACAATCACTTTGTTAGTCTGAATCATTGAATCATTATTGATTCGGAAGTGTCTGATGATGATCCACAACCCTGTTAAATATGGCTGTTAGTTTCCAAGTTGTAGTGTTTTCTTTTTTGCTGTCTTGTGCAGTTTTAAGTTCATAGTATTATGAGGATTACAGATTGCAATGATATTGCTCATCAGTTTGAGCAACAATTTCTCCTGGTCTCCCTTTATTGACATTGAAAGAGTTCTTGCTTTGTAGTAGATTGGAAGACCAGTGAATGGATGAGTTATTTACATCCCCTTAAAAACCTTTATTATTGTCTTTGAAGAGGTTATTTCACATCTTGTTACATTGGAGGCAACTATAAGCACAATCAAGTCATGTGCATTCCATAAAACATTCCATCTAAAGCTATCAGAAAGACCTTAAAATCTCACAGCACATGTTCTTTTATCTTGAGCACATACCATTGTTTGTTCTTTGACAGGCCTCTATTCAGCGAGCCCTCAAAATACCTGACTGGTTGGCAAGGGCACAGATGATGTCAGCCTCCGGTCTTAAGAAAGTTGGCAAGATTCAGAGTTAATTGTCTTGAGAAAAGTCCAAGAGTAGATGCTTCTTTTAAAATTAATCATGGTTTAAAACACAATTTATCCTCCCAGAATCTGTTTAGTTTGCAGTTTTATATCCATGAAATTAGTATGGAAGCTTGTTTCCACCACTTTCCCCTAGTTTCACAGACAAGGCTTAAGCTAGTCCTAGACTAAAATGCATGCTTGAGCTATTTTCACTGAAAGTAATTTGCACTGACGAATCTTAAAATATGTCATTGCCATTGTTTTGTCTCAAGATGCACACAGTAATATGTTTTTCCAGAGAACGTTTATAAAAGCTACTTAAATGTCCTAATTGATCTAAGGCCTAATCCTGGTTTAGGCTAAGCCCTGTCTGTGAAACCGGGCCTTTACAGGTACTGGTCATATAATTAGAATATCATCAAAAAGTTGATTTATTTCACTAATTCCATTCAAAAAGTGAAACTTATATATTATATTCATTCATTACACACAGACTGATATATTTCAAATGTTTATTTCTCTTTTAATTTTGATGATTATAACTGACAACTAAGGAAAATCCCAAATTCAGTATCTCAGAAAATTAGAATATTACTTAAGACCAATACAAAGAAAGGATTTTTAGAAATCTTGGTCAACTGAAAAGTATGATCATGAAAAGTATGAGCATGTACAGCACTCAATACTTAGTTGGGGCTCATTTTGCCTGAATTACTGCAGCAATGCGGCGTGGCATGGAGTCGATCAGTCTGTGGCACTGCTCAGGTGTTATGAGAGCCCAGGTTGCTCTGATAGTGGCCTTCAGCTCTTCTGCATTGTTGGGTCTGGCATATCGCATCTTCCTCTTCACAATACCCCATAGATTTTCTATGGGGTTAAGGTCAGGCGAGTTTGCTGGCCAATTAAGGACAGGGATACCATGGTCCTTAAACCAGGTACTGGTAGCTTTGGCACTGTGTGCAGGTGCCAAGTCCTGTTGGAAAATGAAATCTGCATCTCCATAAAGTTGGTCAGCAGCAGGAAGCATGAAGTGCTCTAAAACTTGCTGGTATACGGCTGCGTTGACCTTGGACCTCAGAAAACACAGTGGACCAACACCAGCAGATGACATGGCACCCCAAACCATCACTGACTGTGGAAACTTTACACTGGACCTCAAACAACATGGATTGTGGGCCTCTCCTCTCTTCCTCCAGACTCTGGGACCCTGATTTCCAAAGGAAATGCAAAATTTACTTTCATCAGAGAACATAACTTTGGACCACTCAGCAGCAGTCCAGTCCTTTTTGTCTTTAGCCCAGGCGAGACGCTTCTGATACTGTCTGTTGTTCAAGAGTGGCTTGACACAAGGAATGCGACAGCTGAAACCCATGTCTTGCATACGTCTGTGCGTAGTGGTTCTTGAAGCACTGACTCCAGCTGCAGTCCACTCTTTGTGAATCTCCCCTACATTTTTGAATGGGTTTTGTTTCACAATCCTCTCCAGGGTGCAGTTATCCCTATTGCTTGTACACTTTTTTTCTACCACATCTTTCCTTCCCTTTGCCTCTCTATTAATGTGCTTGGACACAGAGCTCTGTGAACAGCCAGCCTCTTTTGCAATGACCTTTTGTGTCTTGCCCTCCTTGTGCAAGGTGTCAATGGTCGTCTTTTGGACAACTGTCAAGTCAGCAGTCTTCCCTATGATTGTGTAGTCTACAGAACTAGACTGAGAGACCATTTAAAGGCTTTTGCAGGTGTTTTGAGTTAATTAGCTGATTAGAGTGCGGCACCAGGTGTCTTCAATATTGAACCTTTTCACAATATTCTAATTTTCTGAGATACTGAATTTGGGATTTTCCTTAGTTGTCAGTTATAATCATCAAAATTAAAAGAAATAAACATATGAAATATATCAGTCTGTGTGTAATGAATTAATATAATATACAAGTTTCACTTTTTGAATGGAATTAGTGAAATAAATCAACTTTTTGATGATATTCTAATTATATGACCAGCACCTGTATATCTTGTATTGTGACATGGTATCTCACAATGTTAATTTATATCTCACAAGTGACTATTTCTCATAATTGCAACTTTACCTCTGACAATGTGACTTTATATTTTAAAATTGTGACTGTTTCTCGTAATTGCATCATTATTTCTCATAACTGCAACTTTGTCACTCACAATGTGGATTTATATCTCACAATTGTGACTTTTTCTCATAATTATGACTTTATACACCGATCAGGCATAACTAGACCACGGAGCAATGGAAGAAGGTGGCCTGGTCTGATGAATCACGTTTTCTTTTACATCACGTGGATGGCCGGGATGCGTGTGCATCGCTTACCTTAGAAATAAACATATGAAATATGTTTGTTGCGTATGGGGCTGCATACGCAACAAACTATGCAGTTTGTTGTAATTCTGGTTCTTGTGGGGTGTTCCTGGTCTGCAGTGGTCAGTATCTATCAAAAGTGGTCCAAGCAAGGAACAGTCGTGAACCGGTGACAGGGTCATGGGCAGCCAAGGCTCATTGATTCACAAAGGCTGGCCTGTGTGGTCTGATCCAACAGACGAGCTCCTGCAGCTCCAATTGCTCAAGAAGTTAATTCTGGTTCTGATAGAAAGGTGTCAGAATACACAGTGCATCACAGTTTGTTGCGTATGGGGCTGCATAGCTGCAGACCAGTTAAGGTGCCCATGCTGACCCCTGTCCACAGCTGAAAGTGCCAACAGTGGGCACGTGAGCATCAGAACTAGACCACGGAGCAATGGAAGAAGGTGGCCTGGTCTGATGAATCACGTTTTCTTTTACATCATGTGGATGGCCGGGATGCGTGTGCGTCGCTTACCTGGGGAACACGTGGCACCAGGATGCACTATGGGAAGAAGGCAAGCCGGCGGAGGCAGTGTGATGCTTTCGTCAATGTTCTGCTTGGAAACCTTGGATCCTGCCATCCATGTGGATGTTACTTTGACACATACCGCCTACCTAAGCATTGTTGCAGACCATGTACACCCTTTCATGGAAACTGAATTCCCTAGTGGCTGTGGCCTCTTTCAGCAGGATAATGTGCCCTGCCACAAAGCAAAAATGGTTCAGGAATGGTTTGAGGAGCACAACAATGAGTTTGAGGTGTTGACTTGGCCTCCAAATTCCCATAATCTCAATCCAATCGAGCATCTGTGGGATGTACTAAACAAACAAGTCCAATCCATGGAGGCCCCACTTTGCAACTTACAGGACTTAAAGGATCTGCTGCTAACATCTTGGTGCCAGATACCACAGCACACCTTCAGGGCTCTAGTGGAGTCCATGCCTCGATGAGTCAGGGCTGTTTTGGCAGCAAAAGGGGGACCAACACAACATTAGGAAGGTGGTCATAATGTTATGCCTGATCAGTGTATCTCACAGTATGACTTTTTATCTCATAATCTCGCAAATGTGGCTTTGTTTGTTTTAAAAATTATTTTTGTTGTAATTGCGATTTTATTACTCATAATTGCAACTTTATCACTCAGAATGTGACTTTACACAGATGAGCCAAAACATTATGATCACCTGCCTAATATGCTGTTGGTCCTCTTCGTGTTGCCAAAATAGCGGCGACCCGCTGAGGCATGGACTTTACAAGACCCTCAAAGTGTCCTGTGGTATCTGGCGACAAGACATTAGCAGCAGATCCTTCCAGTCCTGTAGGTTGTGAGGCGAAGCCGCCTAAGATCAAACTGTTAGTCCAGCATATTCTGCAGATGCTCAACTGGATTGAAATCTGGGGAATTTGGAGGCTAGGGCAACACCTTTGAACTCTTCATCTTGTTCTTCAAACCATTCCTGTACAATGTGTGCAGTGTGGCATGGTGCATTATCCTGCTGAAAGAGTCCACCAGGGAACACTATTGTCATGAAGGGGTTTACTTGGTCTGAAACAATGTTTAGGTGGGTGGCATGTGTCAAATTTACTTCCACATGAATGGCTAGAGCCAGGGTTTCCCAGCAGAACATTGCCTAGGGCATCCCACTTCCTCCACTGGCTTGTCATTGTCCCACAGTGCATCCTGGTGCACGAGGTAAAAAAAGGTAAAAAAAAATTCACATGAACGCCCTCTCATGTCGAAACCTGAATACGATAAGCTCATAATCACAACTTCAGAAGTGGGAATTATCAAATTTCCCATAGCACGTGAAGGCAGCATTAATATGTGGCCTTGTTAGGAGATGATCAATGATATTCACTTCACCTGTGACTAATCATAATATTTTGGCTCATCAGTATATGTTGCAATTATGACTGTTTCTCATAATTGCAACTTTATATCTTACAATTATTATTTTAATTGCTTAATTTCAGTTTTTATATCTCACTATTGACTTTATTTCCCACTATGTGACTGTTTCTCATAATTGTGACTTTATTTCTCATAATTTCAACTTTATCTCTCACAATGTGACTTTGTGTGTCGCAGTTGTGACTGTCTTGTATTTGACCCTTCGCAAAGACCCGCCCCCCTTAGTTACTCTTGCTTTGTCCGACAAGCCATGGCACTGTCACCCCACACGCAGTGAAAAATACATGGCGGAGCAAAGGGGACACTGAAAACATGTCGACAGACAAGACAGAGCTGGTTACTTATGATATTAAACAAATTTGAACAATAAAAACCGTTTCGTGGCTCTTTTAATGTGTCGTGGCTGTAGTACCTCAGCTCAAGCGGCTCGTGAACCGATCATCTCTTGCTACTACTTCATTTATAGCATCAAATACACATGAATGAACATGAGAATGAATGTTGTTTAAAACGTGGAAAGACGCAATTACACACCATTTTTCAAGTTCAAATCCACCGAGGTTAATCTTCTAACTCCTGACTGCTTTGTCGGACAAAATGGCGGATTCGGCGTTATGATTGGTTAGATCGCTTGTCAATCAAAATCCCGGCGAAGGGTCAATTGTGACTTTATATCTCACAATTGACTTTACTTATCATAATTGCAATTTTATTTCGTCCATTGTGACTTTGGGCCCTATAATACACCCGGCGCAATGCGACGCAAGGCGCAGCGCAAGTGTGTTTGCTAGTTTGTGTCCGGCGCCGTTCGCGTTTTCCCGTTCAGCGCCACGTCCTTAAATTAGTAAATGCATTTGCGCCAGTTAGTGCGCCCATGGGCGTGCTGGTCTAAAAAAGAGGTGTGTTCAGGCGCATTGCCGCGCATTGCTATTTTAAGGAGCTGAAAATAGACTGCGCCATAGACCAACTCAAACCTGGTCTAAAGTCTAAAGTCAATGGCGCAATATTTTTTTGTTAGAGCGCGTTGGTAGAAACTGCGCCTCTGGGCGCGTCCACAGTGCGCGTTGACTTTGCTTATTACACACAGGGATGCGCATCACACGAACATGCCAAATATTAAAAACAAAAGGATTACAGTGTAAAAGAATATTATTGTGTAGGCTACATAAATATAAAAATGTAATGATGAATAGTCATTGCGTGTATTAGAATTAGGCTACCTATTTTCAATTCAGCCTATTACTACTTATAATGATGAACACAATTGGCTAATTAATTGAACAATCGTGCCAATACACACACATATATATTAACTGACTCATCGCCAACAAATTCCGCCATGTAAATAGCAATCCGCCATGGCGCGAGCGCATCTCGCTCTTAAAGGGAATGGGAGATGAACGTTATTGAACGTTACGCCCATTACTCATTAAGAGAATAGGGACAACCCATTTCAAAAATGCGCCCCGGCGCACGGACCGTTTTTCCGTCGTTAAAATAGCAAAAGTGGATTTGGACACGCCCTGAGTGCACCTGCGCCGTGCGCTTTACACTTTGTGTTTAGATCGTTAAAATAGGGCCCTAAGTCTCTCATAATTGCAATTTTACATCACACAATGTGATTATCTCACAATACTGTACACGATACTGGCGCAAACCCATGTAAACATACCAAATAAAACAAACAAGTTTTTTCTTTGACCTCAATGAGTAGCTTTTGACTCAGTTTAATTAGACACCACTGCTATCTTTTTTAGCCACTGAGTTGACATAACCTCCAGAAACTGTCAAACGCCAGTGATTGAAGGCTAGATTTTGGCATTTGAGGCTGTTATTGGACAAGGCCACAAATATTTAGGGAAGTATTTGTGTAAATGTGGAGGCAGGTCTAGCGCCATTTTATTTCCTCTGGATTGGACTCAAATTCAAAATATAGTTATAGACATAGTGAGTGAATGGATGTCTTTTGGATGAGTGAGAGGCTGAAGGGCCACTTCTTTTGGTCTCTGAGAGATGAATGGTAGTGCCAACTGGCGTGCCGTTTCCCTCTTCTGTCTGTCTTCAGGACCCCCCTTCCCAAGAGGCTATCAAGGGTGTGCATTATTAGACCCATGCAGAGTGTCTGAGTGGGCTGTGGAGAGCAGGAATGGAGAACTACATTACTGTTAATAACAGGGTAATTCAGCACAGTGGGCTTTTATGGCCTGGATGGGCTGGAGTTCACAACTCCCTCCATTTACTGAAGTTGTGCTTTATTACGGGGTCTAAAAACCTTGGCCGAAGTACGTGATTAAAACCAAAACCATTCTCCTCCTCCTTCCCTCTTTTGTGGTTTTCTATCTTGCTTCATGTGATGTGTCTGACCTACATTTCATCAATTGCTGAAAACACAAAAAGTAGGCTAATTGGCTCGAGGAATAATTTGAGGTACCTTTGTTGCTGCTTCATTGTTGCTACTGTATCTTCTTACTGTTTACATTAGGCCTGGAACGAATTATCAGGCTCTTCTTAATTCTCAAAGTATTTTCCCTCCCCCGTCTTTTGGCTTTCACTTCTTTTCAAACTGAGATTAACTGTTCTAACAACTGCAACAGTACATTTACTCCATTGCTTTGATGCACATTTTTAAATAACGTCATCATAAACAGATGTGATTTTGCATGTGACTTATTCTCTTTGCTTATCCATGTCCCTGAAGATTTCTTTCTCAATGTGGAACCTGGAGGCCTGTGATGGGATTCCAAAGGGACAATCAGAAATGGATGCAGATTACAAGTTGCATTCCACAGGTGCCTCAGTCATATGAAGTCACTTTGGCCTCTGATTGAGGAATGATCCTCTAACGCCTCATTTTGTAAGGTGGATATCTCTGTGTCATAGTGGCTTAACCGTCCTAATCATTACCACACCACCTCGTTCAGAAAAAGCTGTCAGAGCCTGACACAGGGCCCCGAATTTAATCCCATTCGCTGTTAGTGCAGACCCTCAGTTCTGGCAAACCACCAACAAAATTTTCTCTCTTACACCAGGGCTCAACAGTAAGGATCATTTTGTGGCCCAGTCTGATTTTTTTTCTTGCCAACAATTTTATTGGCCCCACCACAAAAATTATTAATATTATTTTTTTTTAAATATATTTTAAAATATTTAATTATTTCTTTAAAAAAATGCTATACATTTTTTTTTAAGTATTTTAAATAAATAAATAAATATTTTTTGTAAAATATTTTTGTGTCCACTAAATCAAACTTGATTCAAAACTCCTAACTAGATAACTGTTGACATTAATGAATAAATGTGTCTAAAATCTCACTTTTTAATATGTGAATACCTCTCCTATTCTCTCTATCTCCCCCTCTTGCTTTCTCTGCCCACTTATATTTTTCTTGAACTCATTTTTTTCCTGGCTGATGTGCCGGAGGAGCTGTCGTCGGGCTCGGTTAGCCTCTGGCCCTGGAGAAACGCCTAGTTCCTTTAATGGGAACGCTTCAAATATTTGTGCGGATTACATGGATAGAGGGGTAGGAGGCTGCTCAGCTGGACCACTGGATTTTTCCCTTATTGCTGAAGTAAATGGCAGGCAGAGGAGCTGTGGTCAAAAGTGTGGAAACACTGAGGTGCCGTGTATGTGTTTCTGTGATCTCTGTCTTTAGAGAACCTTTTGAGTAGACTGACAGGTGATAATACTTCAGCAGATTTTTTACATATTTTGGATGCTTCCAGTTTATAAGAGTGAAATATTAAAATACAGTGCAGTGTATAATTTCAGCACCACTAGTGGCACGAAATGGAACTGCAGAAATAATTGTTTCCAAACAGGTTTCCTGAGTCCAACCTTCAGCATTGCCAATGGTTGAGCCAATGTTGCTGTTTTGGACTGGTTTGCATGCCCAAAACAAACCAGATCACTGCAATTTGTGACCCTGGACCACAAAACCAGTCAGAAGGGTCAATTTCTTTTAAAATTGAGATTTATACATCATCTGAAAGCTGAATAAATAAGCTTTCCATTGATGTATGGTTTGTTAGGATGAGACAATATTTGGCCGAGAATTTAAAATCTGGAATCTGAGGGTGCAAAAAAATCAAAATATTGAGAAAATCATCTTTAAAGTTGTCCAAATGAGGTCCTTAGCAATGCATGTCCACTCACACAAATACATTTTTGATATATTTACGGTAGGAAATGTACAAAATATCTTCATGGAACATGATCTTTACTTAATATACTAATGATTTTTGGCATAAAAGAAAAAATGATAATTTTGACTAAATATAAACTAAACTTAATCTAAGCTATAAAAATAATCCATAATGTTACTTTTTTACATTTAACAAAAACAATTATTAAAAAAATAGATTATATACTAATTATTTTTCTATTTTTTTTTTTGTGAACAACTGATTAAATGATTAATTGAATAGGTCTGATTCAGAATAATTAGTTCAGAAATTGGACATTGCTAATTCTGTCATGAACTCTCAAAGAGTTTAAGATTTCCATTGACTTGAATTTGATCACATGATACTTCCATTTTGTGTCCTTTTTAAAGCTTTATTAATTGTCATTAATTGTAATGACATGGAAAAGAGTATGGAAAAAGCTCAATTTTGATTTCCATAGAAGAAAGAATGATATAAGAGTAAGTAAATGATGTCAAATCCTTTATATTTTATGTAAACTATTTCTTTTGTCTTGAGAAATACACAAGTGGTTAATTTTTGCCCTGAGAAGTGCTGGTCCATAAATGCACTAGGTGCTCGGAAACCTTAATTTCTAGCTTATTTGCGCTGAGTCATATCTGTTCCAGGAGGCCCTGTATAGTCTGCTGTTAATTGCACTATAGGCAAATGGTTGTTTTTGAACAGGGTCCAAGTATGCAGGGCAAGAAGGTAAACGCTACCTGTCGACAATGGGTCTTCTCTCTGTAATTTTCTCCCTCTCAATTTTTCTCTCCCTTTGTGTCTTTATGGGACTTCATAGTGTGATATTCCATAAATAGGCTGGTAGTGAACAGTCAAATAAAGTTGGTTAGAGTCCGCCTGGCAGAACTCCACAGACCCAGGAGAGACTGCATGGGGCCGGGATCAGGGTTTATAAGGCGTTTGGGAGTAAATAAAGAGTAGACCGATGTGCTAGTTCATCTCAGAGGTCTGAGTCTGCTTTAAACTTCAACTTTCCCTACAGACAAGCATTTGTTATGAAGGTCTGTTCAGGGGTTTTGATGATTAACCTGGAGAGGTTAGGTTTGTTCATTCATTTGCCAGAGCAGGGTCCTGAATCTACAGTGCTCCTCACTTGCTCTTTCTGCCAGAGACATTAGTCAGGATAGACACTATACAGTTTTTAATTAGTCACAAATGGAAATTAGGCTGTGAGTGATTGAAGCGGAGGTCAAGTATTGTTAATAATATATTAATTATATAACACATTTATATATATTTTAATTTTTGCCAATTCAACATAACGCTGTTGCAGATTGTTAATGCCCAAATAAAAATTCCTCGCTTATCGACTGCTTTTTTGGACTACCCATCCAAATATTGTCAGTGCAACAGTACTTTATTTGTGTTCTTATGTAACAGAGCTGCTGTGAAAAGGTCTCTTCATGGTTGTGAAATTCTAAAGTCAGGGTAATTTGTCTTGGATAAGCAAAATGAGACTGTCTGTGTCTTTTGCTGGTGTTACGTGGCCGATGTTGGAGACACTTTCTCCTTTTGGCCCCAAACAGATCTCAGGTTGCAGGGGCTATTCTGTTTCACAAAGCTGGGCACGTTTTGTCTGGGTAACTCAAATCATTGGGCCGTGAGCTGTGGAAAAAAGACTGAGTCATCCGGCTGCAGATCTTCTCTCCAGCGGAGCTGCGCTCAGGGAAACGGCGTGGACACCAGTGCAGGATGATACACGCTATGTCAGCCGTACTGTATGTGCTAGACCATCCACAGCCATGTAGTCGCTTGGCAGGCACCCACACACTGAAATTCTCACAGTATTGAGCCAAGACGTAAAGCCAAGACATACAGCTTCACCCTCAGAATCCAGCACTCCTGCGCTTTTCTCCGTATTGCTCCAGAAATGCAAAAACTGGATTCCTCTGGGTATCTCATGCATATTCTTAGATTCTGTTTAATTTGATAATGAGCATGTAGGACGCTGTAGAGTAAGGTTATGGTTAGTAGTAGCCAGGCTAATGTTACTGGTGAGGAAAGCGCAAGTTCATTATGAAATGGATCCAGTTACTCATTAGCTTCAATGGCAGAAAGATTAAGTTGCATGATGCTGTCTGTCAAGTTTCTTAAAGCCATGCTGACACACTGTATCTCTGGCCCAGGCATGTGCCCATATGTTGTATTTAGAAAATTGCCCATTTTGAAATGGCATGAAATTTTTTTTTAGATAACCTATTAGGCAAATTGGTTACATTTTTAACACTATTATCAATGTAATAGTGTATTACAAAATTGGTTAAAGATAAACTTTATTGTTGTTTAGTGAAAAAATACCAGGATTTTTTAAATTTTTATTTATTTATTTATTTTTTTTTTAAAGTTTTATTAAGTGTTAACAATGAGATTGTATGGTTTTTATAATCGGTTAACACTGATTTTGTCATTTTTTTACAAGATGGACAAAATTTGTCACCAAAAAAGTCAAACCAAAACTTCGGTTTTACCGAATGACACTTTTGGTTATACCAAATTACGATATTTTCAAACAATGCTAACAGGCTGATATCTAGCTATAAAAGGACAAACATTTTATATTTAGTACAAGTTTTTAAAATATTAAAACATTTTCCATGTTTTATAGCGGTTGAACCGAATGACCTGATGTTTCGGGAAGTAAAAACATGAGTTTATCAAATAGTTAAGAGAGAGTTAGTTACTTTGCTTCATGACCATGTGGTCCTGTGCAGGTGTCTGAATGATGTCACATCCTGTCACATGATATTGACCTCATGACTTGATCCAAAATGGTCCCTTTATATTGGTTACTCCGAATGACATCAATGAAATTCATTTTTCCTGGACATTCTTTCTCATAACAAAGCAACGACTTCTACACAATTATAATACCATTTTGCACAATGTTGATATATGATGTTATAAAATCATGCCAGAATAAAAAATATATACATTTATTTAATTTTAAGATATTTTAATCACAAATGAATTGGCTGTCTTGGCCTTTGGACGGTTAAACGAATGACCTTTTGACACTTCAAAATCTTTAAAATACATTTATATGTAGCAAAATATAATTAAAACTTTTAAGAAACTAAATAAACTTTAAAAATTGAAATAAAACAAACATTAAATAAATAAAAATGTAAAATAATAATAATAATTATAGATGATGATAATAATAACAACAACAATAATAATAACGTAATGTACTAGACAAGCCACAAGCCTTCCACTTGGCAGAAAGAAGTTTGCTATTGATTTTTCTGTATGAATCATCCTCCTTTCTTTTTGGGGTGACAGAAACGTTAAAAATGAAGCTACATTCAGGGCTCCAGACTAACATTTGTGTGTGAAAAATATGAAAAAAATATAACAGGGAGTCGAAATGGCTAATAAACTAATATGCTCCTCTGCCGCTTTTTTATTTTTAAATAAAAGTGTTTGTTTGCAACCAAGTGTTAGTTTTCCTACATCTTGAAACTTTTTAAATAATGTCATAAAATTAAAAAAACATTTAAATTGGACAATATTTAGAGCTTCGAAGTGCTGGAAAAAGTTGTGTGAAACACTCAAGTCCCTGAAAATTTCACTCTCAAAAGGTTGTACGAACTCTGAAATGAATAATGTAAAAACATTTGACTAACCTTTTCTGAGCTCGCGCTGCGCTGTCTATTATTGGTCCGAGCTGATAAACGGTCCGAGCTTTGCAGCTCAAACGAGTAGTTTGGTTTCGTTCCGCTTTCACTCGCTGTTTCTTATTTGCAACAGAAATGGCAGCTCTTATCAGTTGGGCAATGTGCTGGTGGCACCAGTATGACCTCTAACAATTTAGTCGCACCGGCAGGAAATATGGCCGCATTCTGGAGTCCTGTATGTGTGTTCAGAATAATCTAAACCAGAGGTGTCCAAACTCAGTCCTGGAGGGCCACTGACCTGCAGAGTTTAGCTCTAACTTAACACAACACACCAGCCTGGAAGTTTCCTGTATGCCTAAAAACCTTGATTAGCTGGTTCAGGTGTGTTTTATTGGAGTTGGAGCTAAACAGCAGCAAGACAGTGGCCCTCCAGGAGCAGGATTGGACACAATTTGGTTAATATGTTATCTAGAATGTTTACAAAGTATTTTGAAGTGTCCACAATGACACAAACATGCATGTTAATTGTTGAGGTACATGCTATTACTGAATACATGTCTATTCTGGCCTGAACAATGCTCTTCAAGTCTGTGTGCTATATCACTACAGTGTTTTTAAGTGTGTAGCAGAGCGTTTTGAAGAGTGCTGGTAGGTGGTCACTAATGGAGATGCCCCCATCTGTGGCACGCTGCCAGCCAGATCATCAAACTTTCATTGTGTAACTCACACAATGCTGCATTTGTTTACAGGTCTCAGTGTTGGAAAGCAAACCTGCACTATCATACTGTAGGCTTGAGGAAGTGAATCTTCTAGAAAAATCATATCTTTTCTCCCATCTCCATGAGTTTCTGTTTTGTCTGCTTTTCTTTATTGTGTTGCATCTTGTCCACTCCATGTGTTTATCTCATGTCTGGTAAATGGAGGCTTCAACCCACATGGATGTTACACTCTAAAAAATGCTGGGTTGTTTCAACCCATAGTTGGGTCAATATGATCAAATGTTGGTTTAAATTTTTATATTACATTTTTAAACCCAGCAGTTGGGTTTTGTCTATATTTGACCCAGACATGGGTTGAAACAACCCAGCATTTTTTAGAGTGTACTACAGAGTTGCTGTCGATCCTGATTGCGGTTGGTTGACTTGTTCTAAAGCTGAACGTTCAGCATCCATCCATCTTCATCTATCCTCCAACTCAATTGCAGCTGCATTTGAGTTGGAGGATAGATAGCTCTCATTCCATTGTGTGTTTACTTCCAGTTATTCATGAGACAGACAATTCCTCTGTTCATCTGGCCTGATAATCTATGGAAAACAGGGGGTTGGGTCTGTGCCCGTACTCGTCTGTCACTCTTTATATGGATGGCGTGACCTACATGTCATTCCCTCGGCCACCTCTGCTCTGAGGGTCAGGGAAGTCCGGATGCTATCTGATCCTTTCTTCACAACAGGGCTCTCTTCGCCCCCTTTGTCCATCCAGTTTCTTCCCAGTTTCTTCCAGTTTCTGAGTCTCCTGACAGTTAGTAGTTAGTCACAGGAAGGCGCGGCTGGGTCTTTACTGTCTTTTGGAGCTCAAGGCCACACATGGCTCTGCTCCCTCAAGACTTTAGCAGCTTAAATCACTTGACCTAAATATAAGAGCAGATGCAACATACAGCATCAGGCTACTGATGTAAACAGAGATGCTGTGGAACATTCACCTTCATAAGTGTATATAAATACAACTGGATGCATTATGCTCTATCAAAATGCTCTCATATACTGTATATGGTGTACCAAATGAAAGCTTGGGAAAAGCTTTTTTATCTAATCTTCAATCATAACATGAGGCTGTTTAGCCTATTCCCGTGACAGTTCATCTAGCATCACTCCCTCACTTCAACTCAACTATTGTATTGCTGTCGTATAACTTAGTACTAGGGATGGTTGCGCTCAACAAAATAAGAGTGTGTTCACACTTGGCAGGTTTTGTTCACTTAAAACAAACACACGGTGTTCATTTGAAAAAGTGCTGCCATCCGAACCCTGGTGCACGCCAAACAAGTGGACCGAGATCTCTGAAATGATGGGTCTCAGTCTGATTTCAAACAACTTTGGTGTGGTTTGACTTAAATATGAATGCAACATGGACCAAAGACCTCTAAATGAAACAAAAACAGGATGTGATGTCACAAGATGCGACCCTATAAAGGATAGAATGCTCAAGCATGCCTGGTTCTTCTCGTCATAGTCGCGATGTTGCCCATTACAGTTCAGTACAGGCGTCAAAACTTCATCCTCTTGCAGCAGATCTTCATTTGTGTGTGTGACGGAGGGATTCCTGGTGCTGTTTTGACTGCTTTACACATTTTCTAAGCTCTTTGTGAGTTCTCAATTGGTTAAAGGGTTAGTTCAACCAAAAATGAAAATTCTGTCATTAATTACTGACCCTCATGTCGTTCCACACCCGTAAGACCTTCGTTCATCTTCGGAACTCAAATTAATATATTTTTTGATAAAATCCGATGGCTCAGTGAGGCCTGCATTGACAACAAATGCCCAGAAAGGTACTAAAAACATGTTTTAAGAAGTTCATGTGACTACAGTGGTTCAATCTTAATGTTTTGAAGCGACGAGAATACATTTTGTGCTCCAAAAACAAAATGACTTTATTCAGCAATATCTAGTGATGGCTGATTTCAAAACACTGCTACTCGAAGTTTTACAAATTTTTTGTTTCGAATCAGTGGTTCGGAGCTCGAAAGTCACGTGATTTCGGTAAACGATGCTTTGTTATGTCATAAGTGCTTCGAAATTTCAGTGGTTCACATGACTTTGGCAGTTTGATTGTTTTCCGAAGATGAACGATGGTCTTATGGGTATGGAACGACATGAGGGTGAGTAATTGAAGGCAGAATTTTCATTTTTTGGGGGAATAACCCTTTAAAAATACCATCATTCGTACGCACAACAAGCACATTTAGCCAAGAACACAGAATTGTTTTGGATGTTCAATAAGTTCCATCGCTAAATATGTCATAAAACCCATTTTTTGTATTTGTTTTGTATCTTTAGGTTTGGTATTAAAAATGACAGTGTAAATGCTAAGCGAACCAGGTCTAAATGTATCATTTTCTTTTTTGGTCCAGACCAAAAGGGCCAAGAGAACCGAACTGTAAGTGTGAACACACCCTAAATGATTTAGCGTGTATAAAAGCGAATTCATTTGATTCACAATTCACTGGTTTTCAGTTAGTTTCAAAAGCGAATTTTGTTAAGTGTTGTTTTTGATTTTTTTTGTTTTATTTTTCAACAAAACAGAAAGTAAAACAAAGCAAAACAAAATGGATTTGCTTTGCTTTGCTTTTTGTTGAAAATGTAACCAGTAATTTAAATAGCACAACATAAACGTACTTTACCTAAGGCAAATTATATTGCACAAGTAACATTTATGACTCATTAAATGATTTAGTATAGTTTTTTTTTTTTTTTTTTTTTTTTTTTAAATATGAATTCACAGTGAATCAACTTTTGTCATTGTGGAAAAAAAGTGAATCACTACAAAGGCAAAGACACATGAAAATTATTACCATATTGCCAACATAGTCCTGTTAACTTTGCTTATTTATTCAAGTTTCTGCATAATGATCATTTGTTTTTGTGTTTGTTCCCCAGGAGAGGAAAGAAGCACAGTATTGTCCTGAGAACACAGCTGTCTGTCAGAGTCCATGCCTGCATAGGTGAGTAACAAATGCTGTTTTCCATTAAATAAACTATAAATGGCGAGAAAAACATTTTATACTCAATCTACACCCATTTAAATTTCTGGCTCAGTCAGCAGATTCTGGCTGCATCAGATTGTTTAGGAATTATTTTCTCATTTGTTGCTTGTTGAATGACGGATGTGTAAATTATACGTACTGAGGCCCTTGCTTGATTTTTACTGTGTGGTAAAGATTTCCTGTTGCTAATATGCCCTCACGCCGCAACTTTTATGATTTAGTTTAAAAATGTTCCATGCTTGATTTCTCAATTATAATAAAATAGCTAATGCAGCAACTTTATATGAATGCCAGGGTAGTTCTTTAGACATGCACACACAGGCCCCACCTCACCTTGTGTAAAGCATACTGGAGTTTATAACATTTTTAATTTAATTCCTTTAATTTAATTTTGGCTGAAGAGGGCATCTTAATTTATAGTTTGTGTGATCGATTTCAAAAACACTAAATGATCATATTAACATCTAAAAAATTATTATCTTACATAGTTAATGTATATTTCTTCGCAATCTCATTGTTTATCTAATGTCCCTAAACCCTGTTGACAGAATCAGGCTTCATTACCACCGTAAGCCTTATCCCAGATTAACATCTGTGTCACTGTGTGGAAGCAGGGCGGCTATGGCTATCCCTGTATCACGAAGGATTAAGTGTCACAGACAGCACCCTCAAAACCCATTAAGGATATAAACCGTGTAGTTTCTCGGGAAGTGTAGTATGCATGTAACTCACTTTAGGGGTTGATGTTCCCTCGGTGACTCATAGTTTCAGACAGCACAACCATGAACCGTATATGGACCGTCTGATGCACATTTCACATAAGAATGTGTTTAACCAGTGCACTTGGAAGTTACCAGGCTGGGTTTCCATCCATGTATCTTTTTTTATGATAAATTGTGATATTCCAATAATAATAATAATAATAATAATAATAATGAGATGTAGCAATATCCAATTGTATGCCATAGTTTTATAGCAAAAGTCGGTTTACGAGTTTATGGAGTTATATTAAAACTGAATAATTTGTATTTTGCAGCAGTTTCACTGGAAGTGATGATTTTGCGAAAACAAGTGTATCGCTTCGAAGTCTCGCCCTAAATTTTTTTTCATGTTGGAGAAGCTGTTTCATTTGGATATATATCACAATTGGGAAGAAAATACTATTGCAACTTCTGTTTCATAACGATTTTAAGAGTTTGAAAATGATAAGTTGTGTATTGAACTACAAATATAAAAAAAGTGAAAGTGGCATGAAGGCCAAGTATGGTAACCCATACTTGGAATCTGCCCTCTGCATTTAACCCACCCAAGTTAGTGCACACACATCAGGAGCAATCAGCAGCCTTTTTTTTTTTTTTTTTTTTTGCTCTGGCGCTAGGGGAGCGATTGGGTGCGCAAGGTAATTTCCTGCTGGTATTGAGAATTGAACCTGCAATCTTTAGGTTACCAGTCTGACTCTAACAATTAGACCACGACTGCCCCCAATGGGGGGAAAGAATAATTATTAGGAAAGAATATATGTATTTTGGTCCATAATATGGACAGTTGTCAACCTGTGGTAAACATAACTTAACAATACTTTGACATTTGTTCTACAATGTAAATACACCCACCCATACCGAAAACGTGAATTTTGAAGCAGTTGTGTTCATCTTTGAAAACGTACATTTTTAATAAGTAACTAGATTAGGCCGTTTTTGGGTTATAGTTGTGTGTAATTCACATTGTAGAACGAAACATCAAAGTATCGTCAAGTTACGTTTACCACAAGCTTTATTTTACTCATAAACTGAAAAACCCCATCATAAAACCCCATAGGAAAACCAGCGGCGAATTAGTCTTACAGGTTCTGACGTTATCCCTGCACCAGTCCATGTGGATCAGACTTCATGCCGACAGTCAGATGTCTAAGTGATTCACTGCCGTTGTCTACAGGAACTGGTAGTCAGTGTTTAAGACAAGTGTGTGTCTGTAGCGAGCAGTATAAAACTTAGTGGCGTGCTGCACTGCAGCCAAGCACACGTGGCTCGTACAGTTTTCCCTCTCCAGACTGCAGAGGAAAATATAACCGTCAGCCTGCAAAAGCCATTAAGCTCAGAACTGTCAGATTTTAATTTGTACGTTTCGCAAAAGTGTTATTTAAGGGTACCAGGGACAAAAACTGGCCCAAGAAAGAAGTGCAGTTATCTCTCGCAGTCAACTCAAGCGTTGATGCTATTTACTGATCCTGCATGCCTGAAGCATTGCGGAACCATTTGGAAACTCCAAAGCTGTTCTTCTAGGGGTATTTCGATCCAAAAATAAAGTTGCTGAAACTCCTGGCAAGGTCTGAGAATCTGTTAAGAGAGATTTTACAAATGAGACCTGCTCAGACACCTGCCCATGAGTGGTTTTCCCTTTCCTGGGAAGCCTTTCTCGCAATTTGCGAACCGTGAAAGAGGGCAGCAGCTTAGCACAAGTGCCTCTTGTAGCAAACCCTTCCGAGAAGCTTCACCTATCAACAGCTCTAAACGGTTGCTTCAAAAACACGCCATTGATTTATGTCTTGATAACATACTTTGAGTGACTGCATTGTTTTTCTCTGTGGAATCAATGTTCCGTATCTACGATTTAAACCCGTATGGAAAGAGCAGCTTGATAAGAGGACCACTATGCTCTGCAGATGTTGCCTTGCCTCTCTACAGCTTGTTGAATGTTTTTCCTGCCATTCTATCCTCTATCCCGGGACTTGTCCTAAACCACGCTGCATTCCTCTTAGCGATGATGGGATCGCTTTTCTGACCAGCTGTGTGCTTGTGTGATTGAAGGCCTATATGGGTCAAAGGTGGGACGTGTGTGTGGGAGGTAAGGGTTGGGTGAGACTCTCTCTCGCTCTCTAAGCGGATGACCCAAGATGACAGCTGCTTGTCTTTAGGCTTAAAAAGTGTCTCACAATTTTTGCTAATGAAAGAGAGGAAAAGGATTCATGATTTAGGCAGCTTTTAGGGATGACTTTGACCAGCACTGCGTACATTTTTTCAATGAAATTTTGTTTAATTATTTATTTATTAGTATTATAAAGACTATATTATGTGTATTTACTATATTATTTTATAATACTAATAAATTGGATACTTTTTTTTTTTTTTTTTCCCAGTTAGATTGGTTTTGGCATCATATTTGTAACTGCAGTTACACTTTGTGAGTTAAAATCAACCACAGTTTGTGGTCTATCATGCATAATTTGAGCTGAGGCAATAATAAATATAGCTGCGAGCAGCAGTTATCGGGGTTCAAGTGCTTTAAGGACTTTACGCACATGCATAAAAATGTATTATGTTTTACTTAGCAAGCCTGTAACCATCTTGATCATAGATGGAAAAGACCATTACAGCAAATACAGGCTGTTTACCATAGAAAATATAGTTTTTAAAGCTTTTTAACATTTATCGACGTTGAGCCAAAAACCTAGGACTAGTTCACCAAATTTTGTTTTTGAAATAATTTCCAATATTTAACGAACAATTTGATGGACAGAGGCGGTCCTAGAGGCAAAGTTGCTCAAAATGAGGTGTTCTACCATGTGGTACGAATGTTGTGGGTGTCCGAAAAATCACAATACACAATCCTTTATGCACTTGAAAAATGTGAAGGCGCCCCCTGGTGGCTGATTTCTTTCAAATTTCTCACAGGCCTCTAGGGCCGTGAGTCAAACAGGCTCAGTGAGTTTCGTTCCAATCAGCCTCCGTTAACCTTGTCTGATAGCTGCTCAAATTTCATTGGCCACGGCGGACATGTTTTTCAAGATATGACAATGTCCTCATAGACAGTCATGGCACCTCGGACGAGGACACTGCACTCGATTGGACTAACGGTGAAGTAGTTATAGCCATTTTCAAGTTTTTTTCCTGTTATAGCGCCACCAAGTGGCCAGTCATCGCATCATTTTTCACGTGACCACAGAATGAGCACTTACATAGGTTTGGTAAATATCTCATTCCGTTCACGAGTTATAGCCATTAAGGTAAAAGTGGCTCCACCCACTTCAAATGTTTTGGTGGCCCTTAGGGACCGTGAATTGGAATTTCAGCTTTTATTTTGAAGACTCCAGAGAATTTTGCTACACTGGTTCGGTTCGATCGGGTCAAAAACCTAGGACTATTTTGCAAAAGTAGGTTTTTCATAAAATCCAAAATACCCAGAGAGTTTGACTGCTGTAGAGCCCCCGTCAGGCCGGTCAGGGCAAGCCATGGTGACATTGTAGACTTTGTAGACAGTGTGAGTACTACCAGCCCTCAAAGTTTCAAGTCTCTATGACTTACAGTTTGGTCTGCCTGATCACTTTTAGGGAAGAATGCTGATCCTTGGAAATTTGAACAATTACAATAAGATTTTAGCACTATGCGCTTGAACCCCTAATGACCAAGTCTGTGAACTATCATAATTTGTGCCAAATAATTTGTATGTTGATCCAATGATCCTGATAAAATCCCAATTTTCCACCAATATTTTAGAAACGGGGCCTTTCAGCCACCTACACAGCATTTTTAACCTAGTCTAAATGAAGAGCTAATCTAAAACAGATCTTTTTCAGGATGCCTACAGAACCTGAAGTGTCGCATTTACCATAAACATTGCCATATTACCATAAACATCTGCAGTACCTTCAATGACGTCTGGCTGTGCTTTTGATCGTACATTCTGGGGCCTTTATCTCTAGTTTGATGAAAGGAATGAATTCAAAACCACTATGCTGCTGCTATTCATAGCAGGACTCTACACACCGCTCCGCTATAAATCAACTCACCAGAGTGAGCTGTCAACAGACCTGATGACACAACGCCATGAGAACTATTTTCCTGCACTTGTCTGGGCTCATTAGTGAAAGCTTTTGCACTTGTGCATTTAAGCCTGATTTATATTTTCCATGTCCATGCTGACCACTTCATTAAATGACAGGAGTGGTCGGCTACTGCTGTGCCCAGTATGGTTTCTATGACCTCCATGTTTTGACTGTCCATCATTATTATTATGGGAAGTTGCATGTGTTAACTGTGTAAGCATGAGTCTAATGGCTTCAGGGGTTTTCAAACTTTTTGGTGCCAAGGACCCCCAGATTTAATGAGTATCCCTTATCAGGGACCCCATTGTTAAAATTTAAAGGAATATGTTTTCATGTATAAAAAATAAGTAAAAATAAAAAAATGTGAGACAAATTTGATATTATTAAGGCAACAAAATGAATTGTTTCCAAAGTTAATTCTTTGGCTTTTATATTTTCATCTAGCAAAATGTTAAAACATTATCTATCTAGATTTTTTTTTTTTTTTTAATTTGAAAGTGTAAAAAAAGGAGAAAAAAATAGGTATGATTAGGCTTTTAGCTTCTGGTGTGATGAAAATATGTTCCTGGCACTCACATGTACTCTTCTTGTGTAAGTTGGAAGCTGACCTCATTGAAAAAGGTGTCCAGAGTGGATGTTCTTTTAATTAGTTCTTATGTAACCATCAAACGGTGCTAATACACTCATCACACCCATAAATTGACAAATAAAAAAGCTCTGGCCACGATTTGATCTGAGTTAGCAGCTTGAAAGTCTGGCATTTGTGGCTCTGTTCCAGTTGTTTCTTTATTGTGCCTCATATTTAAAATGAAGAATCTTGACATTGATACTTCTGGAGCAGGGAAAATATGGATCCTGACTGGAATGTTTCCTGCAGTCTACGCCATAGTGGAACAAACACTACTGTAAAGTCTGTCTTTCTAATTAATAAAATCTGACACTACAGTGACAGTCAGCATCTTGTTAATCCATTAGACATTTTGCCTTTTTGTACCTCAGGATGGAAGAATAAATTGCAACCACTGATAATGCTGTTTGTTTGCATTGTGTTAGCACACAGTTCACTCAAGGACTTGTGCACTGTAAAACTCAATAAGTTCAGAATACTCAAAACATTTGAGGAAACTTATAACCTCAAAACATTTAAGTAAACAAACAAATTTTTTTAAGTTAGTAGAACTTAAAGTGGTGCGGTGCCGAGAGCTGTGGAAGCGGAGCAAGGCCAGTGTGTTGCACAGGTGTCTCTCATTAACAATTACATCACCGGCATCCCTTCACTCCCACAGTTATCAGCCTCGCCTAACTCATCATTGTTAATTACATACTGGTCATTTACATAAACATCACATTCAGATATTGATTAAATGTTAGATATACAGTATATCGATATATTGTCTTAAAGGTTTGCAGCCCATCCTCAACCTTAACCACAGGCTCTACTCTTCACCACAATAGTAAACTTACAAAACTAACATAACAGAACCCCCTATAAATCCCAACATAACAGAACATTAAACACTAACTTATTTCTCCCTATGATAATCTTGTGCAAAAACACACAAAATAACACTTAATTTCAACATTTATTTATAAAGTCTGACGCAAGGCATGCTGGGAATTAGAAATCTTCTGCAACTTAACTCAGTAATATTAAGTTGCGCTTACTACAATGAAATTTTGAGTTCACACAACTCTATTTCTGTTAAGTACAATGAACTTACATTATTATTTGAGTGAAATAAACTCATTTCATTTAATTTATTTCACTGTTCGGTTTGTGTGCAAATCATCTCAATTGCACCCATAAAACATCCTGAATCCGATTTGCATGGCAAAATTCCTGATCTTTCAGTTTGGTTCTGATGCAGCAGACTACTGTGATCTTGCTTTACTGGAACTGTAAAGCACCTAAATCGGCTTTTCAAAATGCAGAAAGTGCACTTGTCAAGACTATTGCCACATATAGTTATTTTTTCCATCGTTTGCTCATATTTGGATAACTGCAGAAAATGTACTGTAAAGTCCATTTTAAATGAAATTCCCTTTGCAAATTTTTCTGTAGGCTGGTAGCACAGAGTTTAGTGAAAAAGGCCAGTTCACACCAAGAACAACAACTATAAAGATACAACGATAACTACACAAGCATACAATATCATTCTCTTTATTATAAGCGCACAATCGTCTGCTGCTTTAAATGCTTGAGCTCTTTAACGTCGGGTTGATTCTGGTTGGCTGTCGATGCTTTTATCATTTTATCACCTTTTATTACAACAATATCGTTCCTCTGTTGTTTTCATTATAGTTTTGGTATCAACTATTCTCATAGAATTAGAATGATTATTACAACTAGTTATCTTTATATGTAGTTTATCTTCATTGTTATCATCTTTGTTGCTAACAGGCCTTAAGGCTAAATCAGTATATTGTCGCTGTCGGTTGAAACCTCGTATCTCCAAGAAAGCTACTTTTCAAAAAATGGAAAACAGTTTTTAAAAAAAAAAAAATAATTAAACACTGCATTGTCAAAGTTGATAGTTGGCTTTAAGTTGATAGTTGGCTTTAAGTCTTTTTCATATTTTTCATTGGTTACATATTTGCAAAACCCACAGACAAGCATAAAGGGTGACCGATCGTAATGTTTTATGAAAAAAAAAAAAAAAAAAAAAGATGGAATATATTATAATCTTTAACGAGCCTACTTTACACTGTAAACCTGAAGAAGTTGGGCTAACTCAAAAAATTTGAGGTAATCAGTTACATCAAATTTTTTGAGTTATGATATTCCCAATTTTAAGTAAGCAGAACTATCAAGTTTTGAGTTTATAGAACTCATGCATGTTAATAACTTGAAGTACTGAGTTAGCTAACTCATACATTTTAATAGCAATTAACATAAAATAATTTAATTCACTTTTAATTCGAGTTCTAGTAAATCAAATGAGTTATTTACTTCACTGTAATCCCTAAAAAAATGCTAACTTGCTAATTTGTTAAAATGTTAACAATAGAATGTAACCACATTAACAGAAAACCAAACATTAACAATTAACAGAAACTCTTTTAAATTAGCATAACAAATCATTAATCACTACTAAATCTCCCTTACCATTAATCTTGCGCAAAAAACATTATATAACTCTTAATTTTAGCATTACTCTCCCTTTCGAGTGCCATGGGCAAAGCATGGTGGGAAATAGAACAGTTTCAGTTAAACTTAAGTTAGTCTAAATTAAAAGAAATGAGTTCATACAACTCAAAATGATGAAATAGTTCAGTTTACTTGAAATATACAGTGCTGTGAACTCAAAAGAAAGTTCTAAATACTCATAACAGTTAATTTAACTGAACTAATTTGTTCAATTTAAGTTTGACCTACTCAAAGCAATTAAGTATTTTGAGAGTTAGGGTTTACAGTGTACATAGATAAGAGGTGTGTTTGTACTGTAACGAATGACAATTGCTTATTTTAAATTCAACACAATATTATTTTAGCACATTTAGCATCTAGTTAAACTAGATTGTAGGTTGTTAGTGCTGAAATACTGCACCGAAAAGTGGCTTAGTGTTTAGTGAGCAGTTTCTTTTTCTTTCTTTGCAACCGATGAAAACGTTTGTGTACCTTTTCTTCAAATCGCAACCATATGAACATCCAAAATTTAAAACAGGATTTCCTGAATGCGGTGGCTTTAAGGTCCAAGTGTTAAACATCAGAGGAATCTGCGTATAAATAATCTGTTTATTCATAAACATGAATGATGAGTCTTTTAGGTCCTTATATGTAATGCCTGTCATTTAGTGCGTTTGCGGAGAACCTCAGCGATCAGTGGCAGTGAGATTTAGCGGTGTGGTAATGTACACAACATAGCTCATGGTTGCTGCAGCAGTCATGAAATGCACCAATCACCATCAGATGGCTAATTTTCAGAGCCCAGAAACCCCCGTGCTGCCTGCGAGTAAACCGTGGCTTTCCGACAGGGCATAATCAGACAACAGACAAGCATAAAGGGTGACCGATCTTAATGTTTTATGAAAAGAAAAAAAAAAAAGATGTGATATGGAGATTCGATGTTTCTGCCCGACAGCGGCAATTATAGTTAATCTTTAACAAGCCTACTTTACACTGTAAACCTGAAGAAGTTGGGCTAACTCAAAAAATTTGAGGTAATCAGTTACATCAAATTTTTTGAGTTATGATATTCCCAATTTTAAGTAAGCAGAACTATCAAGTTTTGAGTTTGTAGAACTCATGCATGTTAATTACTCCTAACTTCAAGTAGTGAGTTAGCTAACTCGTACATTTTGATAGCAATTAACATAAAATAATTTAATTCACTTTTATTTTGAGTTCTAGTAAATCAAATGAGTTATTTACTTCACTGTAATCCCTAAGAAAATTAAAAAAATGCTAACTTGCTAATTTGTTAAAATGTTAACAATAGAATGTAACCACATTAACAGAAAACCAAACATTAACAATTAACAGAAACTCTTTTAAATTAGCATAACAAATCATTAATCACTACTAAATCTCCCTTACCATTAATCTTGCACAAAAAACATTATATAACTTTTAATTTTAGCATTTACTCTCCCTTTCGAGTGCCATGGGCAAAGCATGGTGGGAAATAGAAATCCCAGCCCAGTTTCAGTTAAACTTAAGTTAGTCTAAATTAGGGCTGCACGATATATCGCATGAGATTGTCACGCGCATTTCGTCAGTAAAGCCGGTTCCCTGATTACCGCTAAATCGCCATCACCTGCTTTCAAATGGAGCGGCATTTAATAGACAGAGCCGTAGATCACTTACAAGCCACGCAATATCGCGTTCTTATCGCAGATGAATCGCCTTCGATAATGAACGCGATATTGCGTGGCTTTTCAGTGAACTACAGCTCTGTCTATTAAATGCCGCTCCATTTGAAAGCAGGTGATGGCGATTTAGCGGTAATCAGGGAACCGGCTTTACTGACGAAATGCGCGTGACAATCTCATGCGATATATCGTGCAGCCCTAGTCTAAATTAAAAGAAATGAGTTCATACAACTCAAAATGATGAAATAGTTCAGTTTACTTGAAATATACAGTGCTGTGAACTCAAAAGAAAGTTCTAAATACTCATAACAGTTAATTTAACTGAACTAATTTGTTCAATTTAAGTTTGACCTACTCAAAGCAATTAAGTATTTTGAGAGTTAGGGTTTACAGTGTACATTATCTATCTGTGTGTTTTGTACTGTAACAAATGACAATTGCTTATTTTAAATTCAACACAATATTATTTTAGTACATTTAGCATCTAGTTAAACTAGATTGTAGGTTGTTAGTGCTGAAATACTGCACCAAAAAGTGGCTTAGTGTTTAGTGAGCAGTTTCTTTTTCTCTCTTTGCAACCGATGAAAACGTTTGTGTACCTTTTTCTTCAAATCGCAACCATATGAACATCCAAATTTAAACAGGATTTCCTGAATGCGGTGGCTTTAAGGTCCAAGTGTTAAACATCAGAGGAATCTGCGTATAAATAATCTGTTTATTCATAAACATGAATGATGAGTCTTTTAGGTCCTTATATGTAATGCCTGTCATTTAGCGCGTTTGCGGAGAACCTCAGCGGTCAGTGGCAGTGAGATTTAGCGGTGTGGTAATGTACACAACATAGCTCATGGTTGCTGCAGCAGTCGTGAAAAGCACCAATCACCATCAGATGGCTAATTTTCAGAGCCCAGAAACCCCTGCGCTGCCTGCGAGTAAACCGTGGCTTTCCGACAGGGCATAATCCAGATGCCTTAATCATAGTCATTTACTCGCACAAACATTTGGCTGCAGAGGAGATGCTTGTTGGGCTGATGGAAAGCCTGAGATCTGGTGCTCTTGTTTTTTTCAGCTGGATGAGCTAATGGTTTATTAAGGTTCGCAGGGTCGGTGTAGATCTTGACGCTGATTTGCTATAATCAATGTGTCTGGAAGTCCTGACTGTATAATGTGAAAACAAGGCCAGACTCCTGATTAAACTTAACGATGCCAACGTGTGGTCCCAATAAAACTGGCCTCCGTTTATTACCATTAGCCCTCACTACAAATAAAGGCATAATGAATTTTCAAACATGTGAAATAAATCTGAAGTAATGGTCTCGCTCAGGGTTCTGGGGGGCATTAGTAATAAGCAGAACCCTAAACAGCCCTGATTGTGAGGTGACTTGAGCAGCAAATTTTCACTAGCGAACTCGCCCCAATCCCCACCCAAGAGTAATATTTAAAAGCGCATTGCGGTTGTGCCCAAATTATAGACACAGAAGTTAATGGAGGTTGGAGTTGTTTACTTTAGTTTTGTGAGCTTTCAGAGTAAATCACTAAATTAGGTCTGGGTTTTGAATAAGGTATGAATATGGTAGGGTAAGTTAGTGCTTCATTAGCCATAGAATGCTTTATGTCCTGTATGATACAGTACATGTGCCCATTGTGCTGTTTAAATATATTATTCATTTTTACAATTAATAAAATGTACAGTTAGCAAATGAGGCAAAACAATAAATTACACAAGTCAGTACAAACACTATTTACAGTGGCGAACTGTGCTTATTTAACCGGGTATGTTGAGTACTTAGAAAAAACAGAGACGACAAATTAGAAACACCATGGCCGGTGTCAATTTAAATGTATGCCAGAAGTAGTTTTAATAAATATAATGTATTAAATTTATTAATAAATAATTCAATCTATTATTAATAATAAATATAAGTATTATAAATAAAATAAGTAATATATAATTTATATAAATTATATTATATTATATATTTAATTATATAATATATATTACATAATAATAATAATAATATAATAAATATATAATACTTATAATTTCATAAATATATACTTGGTCTAATATAGTAAATATATTATACTTATAAATATAGTATGATATAATAAATATAAAATAAGTGTTCTATTATAAATAAAATAAGTAAAATATTAAAATATAAGCATAATACATGAAAATACAAGTATTCTTTAAAAAAGTTGAAATATTGCAAACTGATACTATACTATCAATAACAACCTTGGATAGTTACAGTGTACAGTAGGTCTATCTTTAACAGTATATATGTTTTTGTAAAACATAAATTTCCCTATGGAGGAAATGAAATATTATGAAAATAGTTTCAATGATGACCTTTTGTTTTTGGATATGTTTATGTGACAATGATGTACTAAAAGCGGAAAAGTTTTTCCTTTGCGTTTTTTGCATATAGATGACAATGACAAAATGATCCCCATTCACACGGATCCGCGAAAACGACTAAAAATGCTGTATTATTCATGCCAGGCCAGTAGTTGGCGATGTCACTTTGTAAAGAAGCATTACACGTCTAGAGACTGAACACGTAATACTTGTGTGCATGATGTCATCGTTTTCACAGATTCCCATTTTTGTAGTTTACACAGAGACGATAGCGGTATTGTTTTCAAAAACTTGAACTTTCCAGGCCCCCAAAACGCAGTTGTCGTGTAAATGGATGGCCAAAGCGCATAAAAAGTTTTCTGTTTTTAGTTGAAAATGGTGTTGTGTAAATGGCACCTCAGTCTAGTTAGGTTTTTATCAACGCTATCTGACCGATTCGTACGTATTTTACGAGGTGGCTAATTCGTACGAATTCGTATGACCTCACTCTTACGAATTCATACGATTTGTCTAAACCCCAGTGATGGGTAGGTTTAGGGGCGGGGTTAGGGTAGGTCATTTGTATGAATTCATACGAATTTGGCAACTCGTGGAGAGTTGTGTTTGCTAAACACAAGTATTAGCAAAAAATGTACAAATTCTCCTACAAATTCGTTTGAATTAGCCACCTCGTAAAATATGTACGAATTGTTGTGAGACCGGGTTGGTTTTTATCAAATATTTTCTGTGATTTTTCAGTGATTTTCAGTGATCTGGCAGCAACAGCTCATTTTTCCACTTGGGCGATCAATTCATGGACAGCTTTCCTTGTGCATGAAATCCCCCATAAGCCAGCAAACCAATGAGAATGCGGAACATTGATGACGATGCATAACAACAGAGCGCTTGCCCAAAATCCTCCATAACTGGCACAGATTTGAAGAAAATAAATAAATAGATTTGGCAAATAAATAAATTACAGACAGATACATATACATATTACCAACATTTTATCATGTAAGCTTTATGTTACACCTCAAATGACCATGGAATTTATATTAATATTAATTAGCCAGTCCACAAATCCATTCTCTCAAAAGGCTTGGGTATGCTGAGCATTCGCAGCTATGGACTTTCCACCCTGAGTTTTTATACTTATATTATGTGTGTTTATCTGTCTATATTTGTGATTTGCATGACTCCTATGTTGAATTAAATTCTTAAACAACAGAACACAGACAGCATGTGAAGAAAAAAACAAAAAACAAAATAGCCACAAATAATTTTTAGTGAATTATTCCCACTGATTACAATGAAACATTGAAATAAATTTTATCAGTGCTTACGTCTTGCTTACAGTTACAGTTATTGCACCAGATGAGATCACTTAAACCGCCCACTCTTGGTGCATGTCCCCATATGACCATCACTCTGGGCTTTCTGTGAACGTTTTGACTGCATATACTCACTGAGGTCAGGTAGGACAGGCTGATGTTCTAGAAATGACCCATGAACATCAGAAGTCACGCCACAGAGTAGCAGCTTAACCTACAGTTGACAAGCTCTTAGAGATTTTTGTCTGTTCAGCAAGCTGTTATGGAAACAGCAGCGTTCACTCGACCCTGTGTGATTTGCAGTTAGCTTTGAGTTGTGATTTATGATCCTTTAAATTTTACATGATGAATTTGTCGGTTTTGGCCCATTTTTTGATGCTTAGCAAGACACTGTGTGTGAGGAGACTCTCTAAGTTGTAAATTTTCAATAATTCCTAGTGCCTTTCCAAGAAGTAAACAATGTTAGGGCAGGAAAAAGCGGGACAATCTAAGGATCTAAACTGAGTTCACCGCTCTTGGGCCAGTCATTGCGGTAACTGCTTTTTAATTACGCTGCACTGGTCTGTGTACTTTTCCTTTGCTATTTTAATTTTCAATTTTTCATTCCAGGATTGTCATAAAAGCGTGGTTGTGTTGAGTCTCGAGTCTTTGTTTGAGATGGTAGATTGAAACTATGAAAGAACCTGCAGAATCTGCCTTCAAGTGTAAATTTTTCCAGAACTCAGGCCTTATTAGTCTTAGCAATCAAGCAAGTCAAGTTCCTTGACCTCAAATGTTTTTTCTTGTATTGAAAAAGCACGTTATTTCATATATTTGCCAATGTCCTCCTCAAAACGATGTGCAAATATAAAGCTATGAAATTGCAGATAGCTGTCCACAGTTTTAAATCAGCAGGAAACAGTAGTCACCATGGACAGATGACTACTGCAGTCATTATCAGCGATATAAATTCTGTGGTAATGTTTCCACCAGCCAGATGTTCAGCATGAACACTGAAGAGATAATGAAAGACATTCATGTCCAATCTTTCACAAAATTTCCCTACCGTAGTCGTATCGCATTCTTGGCGTTGTCAAACACACACAAGGAATAGACACTTAAAGTAAGGAGGGAATACAGAAGCCTCATAAAGGTGATGCCTTTTCTGCCTCAGCTGGATTTCTGTGTTCTGACAGCCTCAGACTACTATTTTCTCTCATGTCACAAAAAGTATTCACATCCTGAGAGTCCTACAGCTGATGAAGTCAACTCTGACCCAACTCTGAACTCTCACCATGAATGAATTGTTTCAGTAATTGAAGTAATTTCAGTGTAAGTACACATACGACTTTAAAGAACACATTATCCAAGACTTATTGTTTATTGCTAACTGCTATCTGATAAACATCTTTAAAAGAGCGAATTTTAAATTATGAACCATGAAAACATCTGCTGAATATCATTCTAGCATCTGACAGGGAACTTTTTAGAGATGTATTGCAAATGAGAAAATGCTCTAAAAATGACATCTTCCAGATGTAAACACATCGAATAGACATCTGGGTGCAGTACATGCGATTAGGGCTGATAAAATATATTTTCCACTAAGATGGATAACTTTGTGTGCGAGAGAAAACAGAATGTACAGGGTGAATTCAGTTATCAGTCATTTGTCATTCTTTACAGCAAAACCATGCAGACTTTCTATGTGCCTTTTTCACAAAATTCAACACTATTTGCCTTTAATAATCAATGTTAGTTTATGGCGGGTCAAAATGTTGCTATGGATACCACCGTGTCAGTCATCGGAATATTCCATACGTGAAAAAATTATAATTTTGATGAGATTTTCAAACTGAGGAAGAGTTGTTGTTGTAGAGTGTTGTTACCATGCCGTCATTTTATGCCGGGCTGCTTCACAAACGAGGGTCAATTCAACTCTGGATTTGCACAAAAGATGAACATGACAGCACATGCTAGTCGACGAGTTGAATCAACTCCACAGCAGCTACATAAATGTATCCACTAACCATTCAGAAACGCCCAGTTGCATTCTATAAGTTGAGTACCCCTGTCTTGTCCTTGAACAAGGCTAAGGCTAACTTAAGACTATCGTAATTTTGGCTGCGTGAGATTCTCCTGCTTTGTTTTTGTTGAGCAACCGAAGCACGAGCTGTTAAAGCTACGCCCTCTTCTGGAAAGCAGCCAGGAGCAGCAGCTCATTTGCATTTAAAGGAACACACACAAAAACAGTGTGTTTTTGCTCACACCCAAATAGGGGCAAATTTGACAAGCTATAATAAATGATTGGTGGTGTATTTTGAGCTGAAACTTCAGACACATTCTGGGGACACCAGAGACTTATGCTGCGTTCACACCGAACGCATCTGGGGCGTCTGATTTACATGTTAAGTCAATGTAAACACGCGTCTAGTCATCCTGCGGTGCAAATCAAGCATATAGCGCGGCGCGAATTGGCTGTTGACGCGCGAATTGATCGTCTGACGCCCTAGACGCCCGAGTTGAAAAATCTGAACTTTGGCGAAAATTCACAGCACGTTAACCAATCAGGGACTCTGCTTTGGTAACATGTAGACTTGTGATATTCGGTAATGCGATAAATCGCGATAATGAATATGCACGATATTGTAATCGTCGGCACTTCAGAATACCGTAAATAATAATTTATTACCAATTATTAATTTTTTATAAGGCAATTAAGAATACTTTACCCATCAATCGTATAAAATGCACAACACCGCTGTATTCTGCGTCAAAAGGACACGCGCTCAGATGTAAACAATCCCAACGTGCACGAGAAGCACATGGCGGAACCAGTGAAGGAGACGCGCTGAATGAAAGTGCGCGTTCACTCTCTGACAGCAGAGGGCGCTGATGGAACAGCAGCGTGCAGCGGTTACCACGGAAACCGTGAAAACAAAGTAACTGCGCTAGTGAAGTTTTTAAAATGCTTCAAACAGCCATTCATTTATTTGTAATCTCAGTGTTGTTCATCACAGCACCAAATACTGAATATTAAAAAGACTTAAAAGGATATTTATTTTCAAACCTAAACATTTTTATATTTTAATCTGGACTACAACATGCCCTTATGATTAGAAATGTTCTGATTATTTGTTATTGTTCAGTAAAACTTTGAAAACATACAGCTTCATTAGTTAACATGTTAATTCAATATCACTAAACTGACAATAAAAATACTTATAAAGTATTAATTATTATTAATTAATGTTAATTTCTTAGTTACTATTTAATAACATTACTAAAATCAAAATAACTTATTTAATGGACCTGAGATAAAACTAACAATGATCAGTTGTGTTTCTAAACTAACATTAACAAAAAATAACACTTTCTATAACAAATGTAGCTATTGCTCAATCTTAGTTAATGCATTAAATAGAGTAAAGTGTTATCTGTTGTTCTTTATAGCCTAATTCTTTTGCATTTTAATCTGTTTGAAAATTTCAGTCAGAGTTGTTTTTGTTTTATTACAAAAAGAGTTCTTAAACCTGTTAAACTATGACAAAAATGGTTTTGCAACTTATTTTAATATCGTGATAATACCGTATACCGTGATAAAAGCTTCATCAATTAATCGCAACATGAAAATTTGATACCGTCACATGCCTAGTAACATGTTTATGACGTGATCAGCAGTGGAGACCAGAACAAAGATAATAGTCTGTGTGTGGCCACCTATGATGTGTCATCATATTTTTATCAAGACAAGAATAAAAAGGACCTTGCCTGGAAGAGGATAAGCGAAGAAATCGGACAATCTGGTTAGTTGTAAAACGCTTTGCATGATTTTAGCCGTTGATCATAGCCCACCTGCTCGCTAGCAAAAGCCGGCCGGCATAACAGAGTTAAATTGCCGCTACTAGTCTCCAACTGACAAGATGATGTGTTTATTCAGAGGATCTGTGCAGAAAGAGATGGAAGCCCCTCCCATGACGCGAATTCGCGTCTGAACACACTTTGTTTAGACGCGCGAATAGAGCGAATTTGACGCGCGTCTGAAGCGTCTGACTTCAAAATGTTCAAGCGTCTAACTAGACGCGTCTGAGGCGTCAAATTCGCGTCAGACGCGTCTAGTTCGGTGTGAACGCAGCATTACTGTATATTACATCTTGTAAAAGGGGCATTATAGGTCCCCTTTAATGCAGTAGTTTAAAAAAATGTTGAAGCAAATTAATTAAACTGAAAAGTAATGTGCATTACTTTTTTAAAAAAGTAACTAAAATATTGTAATGTCTTACTTTACTTGTTACATTAAAAAAGTAATCTGATTACATAATGCATGTTACTTTTAATGCGTTACCCCCTTCAGTCTGTGGGATAGTTCAGAGAAAAATTTGTTAAAAGAATTAAAAAAATAATATTAATAAATACAATAAAATACTAAATAAATTAATAATAATAAAATTAACATAAAAAAACTCAAATGTACAGAATAGTGACAGAATTATCATATATTTATATACAGAAGGAAGATCATGGCAAAACCACTGATTTAAGGGATTCACTCCAGCATTTAAATGCGAATGTTACAAAATTTTGCGGTGTGTATGTGGCATACCTAATTTGCATAATTCCTTTATTGAATCAGTTGCTAAAGCAGCGCAGACCACGAATGCAAATAAACAATGCTACAAGCTGGTGCGATTCATTGTTTTTAGTCTCTCTCTCTCTCTCTCTCTCTCTCTTTGCATGTGTGTGTGTTTATTATTACTCTTTACATTGACCTTCTGTAAGTGACTTGAAAGTGAATGTTTTTAAAGATTTGACTGTTGGGTTGATGGCCACAGACTTCTAGTCTGAACATGTGTAACAATGGATGGATTATGTGCTGTCAGAGAGCGCAGACTGGGAAGCAGAGACTTACAAACGATGACAGACACATGACACGGTGTATGGCCTATCCACACACATACACACACATGAGCACACACATAAAAACACATTTGTCCAGACACTTTCACAGCATCTCCACCAAACCATCTGGTTTCCATTGTAACCCCCTCTGCGTCCCTCACTGCTTAAAGAGGAAAAGATTAAAACTGTCTACATGTTCATCCGTGGAGGTATTTTTATCTGAGCGTTCAGCAGTAACCTGACTCTGTTTGTCTCACTGGTCTCCATCCTATCTCAGGTTTTCTCTCTCATCATTCTCTCACTCAAGCTCTCACACTGTTTTTTTTCTCTCTCCCTCTCAGATTCTTGGAGTTTAAACCCGGTATCCTCTCATTAGACCTCTTAGCCTTCTTAACACTAATTGTAATTCTTATTTGGCCAACGCTGACCTAAAAAAGACAATGGTAAGGAAAATAGAGCTAGAAGTTCAAGCCTAATTTCCAATCCCAAGAAGGAAGCAGGGCATTACAGGCCCTAGAATAGGCCAAAAGTGCCTGTTTCCCAGTCTTCACTTTATGAAAGTCCAATTAGGCCCTTATAATGGAAGTCTCACAGTGCCTGAATTTTGCCATAATGAATTTGTGTCATTTTCGAACATTTTCTAAAACATTTTTTTTTAAATTTAAATCTGAAATAATAATAATAATACAAAAAAATACATATACACATAATATATACTATGTTTGGAGTTGGTACTTTTTTATATAATATAAATTATATTATTATATAAATAATATATACAGTACTGTGCAAAAGTCTTAGGCACGTCAGTATTTTCACCCCCCAAAAAAGGTTTTAAGCCAGTTATTTATATCTTTTGCTGTAGTGTGTCAATAGGAAATATCCGTTCACATTTCCAAACAATCATTTTGCCATTAATTGTAATAATCCAGTGAGATTTTTGAATACACAATAAGACTGATAACAGCCGGTGCTCCACATGGAGATCAGAGCTCACCATCATCAAATCCGTCTGTGATTACATGAAGAAACATATGAAACTGAGACAAACTAAATCCAGAAGAACTGTGGCTGTGTCTCCAAGAGATTTTAAGAAGCCTGCCCCCAAAGCCTCCTGATTATGCCCAAGTGTACCTGGACAAGAGCTGTTTTAAATGCAAAGGGTGGTCACACAAAATATTGTTTTGATTTAGTTATATAAGTTAATTGATAAATAAAATCTATTTATAACAGTATTTTTTAAAAACATCCTCACTTTACAGCATTTTTACACAAGTGCCTAAAACTCTTCACAGTACAGTATCTTTGCAGGCAGGTTTCTTCAAGCATCTTAGAGACACGGCCACAGTTCTCCTGGATTAGTTTGTCTCAGTTTCATCTGTTTCTTCATGTAATCACAGACGGATTCAATGATGGTGAGCTCTGATCTCCATGTGGAGCACCGGCTGTTGTCAGACTCCTTGTGTATTCAAAATCTCACTGGATTATTACAATTAATGGCAAAATGAATGTTTGGAAATGTGAACGGATATTTCCTATTGACACACTACAGCAAAAGATATAATAACTGGTTTAAAACCTTTTTTGGGGGTGAAAATACTGACGTGCCTAAGACTTTTGCACAGTACTGTATGTATGTATGAGTATATATATATATATATATATATATATATATATATATATATATATATATATATATATATATATATATATATCTTATATATATATATATATATATATATATATATATATATATATAATATATATATATATATTATATATATATATTATTATTTATATATATATATATATATTTTTATTATTATATATAATACACACACACACACACACACGATCCTTCGGAAATCATTCAAATATGCTGATTTTGTGTTCAAGAAACATATCTTATTATTATCAATATTCAGGATCATAGTATAAAAAATATGAATAAAGAATAAATGCTGAATAAAGAATAAAATTTTGATCAATGTAATGCTTCCTTGCTGAATAAAAGTATTAATCGTCTGGAATGACATGAGGGTGAGTAAATTATACCAACATTTTCATTTCTTTACTATATTTCCCACTAGCTCTTTAAAACAGTAAAGACTTTGAATGTTTTTGATGACACAGCAAAAGTTATTTGTTGTTTTTAAATTGCTCTGCTGTTTCAGTGAATGACAAATGAACAGCAATTACAGCAATTCGTATCTGGGCTTTCACAGGTGTAGGCATCTTGTCGTTGGCTGTTCACCAAGGTAAAATCACCCACTGCTGCAGTATTAGCCTAATTATCCTGACATTTGAAATAGAATTTTCCACGATTAGCCCAAAAACTTGGATTACTCATGAAGTTGTTCAAAGATCCTCAGCCTGCTGAATTAACTTTAACTTATTTTTCTGCAGCGATTTATTCCTCCCTCCGATGTTTCAAGCTTCTTACGGGAAGTCAAATCTTCCTTTACATTAATAATGTCGAAATGACTCTACATTAGAGACTTTGCAGCAGCTGGAGAGACTATGAAAATACTGTCATTTGGCCAAAATATGTTGCTGGTGGGAGCCGGACATATGACCTCTCCAAATGTGTTAGAGTATTTTTGAATCAATGAATGAACTATTATAATTGTTATGGACGCCTTATGTGTGTTGAATGTCCAAAGTCGGTGTAGGTTGATCTCTGTTAACCACACCTGGCTTAGGCGGCACATTGGGTTTCTTTAGGCAATTTGATTTGATTTCCTCATCTGTTGATTTCCTGTTGCTTCATTGTCAAGCCAAACAAATACTCAACCCAAGGGACTTGGCAGAAAGATAGAATGGGAACATTTTCCTGTGCTTTAGTTGCTAGGCATTTACCTCAAAGGCCTGGCACTCAAACACTGTAGACCTGTTTACACTATTTCTAATGCAACAAAACATCACCAAGTATAAATGATTTGGAAAAGTTTGTATGATAATTGTAACTTGAATACCTTAATGAACAGTTCATATTCAAACAAATATGAAAAAGTTACCTAACCATATTTTAGTTTCCCATTTAAAAACTCATTTTGAGAATTCCAACTTGCCATGAACAGACCTTATAATGAACCCAACTCTATCCATCAATGCATTCACAAAACATAAATCCAAAAACAGAGTGAGGATTTGAGTAATGGCAAAAAGCAGTTAGCAACCATGTTTTTTTACAGTTCTGGTCTTGTTATCAAGACGTGACCCAGAATAATTGACACAAAGCAGGCAGTGGCGTAAGACGATGTGTTACACTGTAGCCATTACTCACCCATCGGGTGTCCATTTTATCAGAATATGTTGTGTTGAAGGGCAAGTTGCTGTTTTTAGGCTTGATTTAATGGGTCCAACTGAGGGTTTGAGATTATTCTTAGAGCTGAAGTGCGTCAGTCACCTCAAATACTCGTTCTATCTTTGCTACAGTTTAAATATAAACAGAACAATTGACCTTTCGCCGAGAGTTTGATTGACAAGCGATCTAACCAATCAGAACGCCGCATCCGCCATTTTTTCCGACAAAGCAGTAGTTAAAAGATTAACCTCGGTGGAGTTAAACTTGAAAAATGGTGTGTATTGACGTCTTTCTGCGTTTGAAACAACATTCATTCTCATGTTCATGGACTAATAGGAAGAGATGATCGGTTTTTACGAGCGGTTGAGCTGAGGATCTACAGCAATCTGTCACGACCATGGTCACGACACATTAAAGAGCAACAAAACGGTTTTTATTGTTTGAATTTCTTTAATAACTACACGGTTTGAAAGCTGGGACTTTGTTTAATATCATAAGTAACCTGCTCTGTCTTGTCTGTCGATGTGTGGTCAGTATCCTCTTTGTTCCGCGATGTATTTTTCACTGCGTGTGGCGTGACAGCGCCACGGCTTGTCGGACAAAGCAACAGTAACTAAGGGGGGCGGGGCTCGGCGAAAGGCTAATTATTTTGGTAAGGTTATTTTATGACAAAATAGAAAAATCAATGAATATGTATTGTGGATAGGCACAATATGTATTGTGTATAGTTCACATAAAATGAAAATTACTTTGTGAGAAAAGTTTTAGTGTCAGTACTTCAATAAAGTACTATATATAATGTTGAATATAATGTATAATAATGCAATGGGGAATATTTGTGGGTCCTGATAATGCCAAATGTCTTATGTTACCAGTAAAAAAAAAAGTGTCCTACATTATTTTAAATATATCTAGTCAGTGATAGAGTCCAAGCATATTTGTCTAAAACAAATCTGTATTTTTAGCTTCAGAACAATGAATGTTTTTATTTTGGTGTAACCGTTGTCCTGTGCATTGCGTTACCAGCACCAAGTCCAAGCCTATTTCCAATGTAATACCAAATTTAGCATTTTAATCAACAGTTAATTTTTTGTTAACCTTTTACCATATGTCTTGAAGTATTGCAATAATATTGTATCGTGAGTTCAGTATCGTGATATGTATCGAATCGTGACATGAGGGTATTGTTACACCCCTAGTTGATATCGTTAACTAAAACTATTTTAAAAAAATTGGTAATTGAAAGAAAGCCAAATGATGGTTACACCTCATGACATGATGGTTACACCTAATGACATTTACAGAATTAAATTCAAGCTTTTTCTTAAAGGTGCCCTAGAATCAAAAATTGAATTTACCTCGGCATAGTTGAATAACAAGAGTTCAGTACATGGAAATGACATACAGTGAGTCTCAAACTCCATTGTTTCCTCCTTCTTATATAAATCTCATTTGTTTAAAAGACCTCCGAAGAACAGGTGAATCTCAACATAACACCGACTGTTATGTAACAGTCGGGATCATTAATATGTACGCCCCCAATATTTGCATATGCCAGCCCATGATCAAGGCATGCATTACACAAGGACAGCTAGTATTAACGTCTGGATCTGTGCACAGCTGAATCATCAGACTAGGTAAGCAAGCAAGAACAACAGCGAAAAATGGCAGATGGAGCAATAATAACTGACATGATCCATGAACATGATTTTTAGTGATATTTGTAAATTGTCTTTCTAAATGTTTCGTTAGCATGTTGCTAATGTAGGCTACTGTTTGAAAGTTACCATCGTTTCTTATTGTATTCATGGAGACAAGAGCCGTCGCTATTTTCATTTTAAACACTTGCAGTCTGTATAATGCATAAACACAACTTCATTCTTTATAAATCTCTCCAACAGTGTAGCATTAGCTGTTAGCCACGGAGCATAGCCTCAAACTCAGAATCAAATGTAAACATAGACTTATGTAGGGAACATAATGTAGACAAATGTAGACTTATATTACATCTTGTAAAAAAACGTTCAATGGCACCTTTAAAGATGGTACAGAAGCTGTTTTTTTTTTTTTTTTTTTTTTTTTTTTTTTTAATGATGCAGTATGAAACCAACATAAATTTCAATAACTTGGCACATCTTAAATTTAAAAAAAAAAAAGATTTTTGTATTTCTCTGTTATGAATGCAAGTCTGTGAATCAGCACGCCCTTCTGTGTCCAAACAAAGGTGTCTTGTATCATGTTCTCATGGCTGTAAGATCAGTAACCTATTGAAGCTGACACACACAATCTCTCTATCTGCTCTTACTCTTCTGTTTTTGAGTGTTACAAGCACTCGGACCACATAAAGGCCTTCCCTGTGTAGCAGGACCCCTCCTTGTCCCACCCCTGCTTTTGAACATTTCCTTGGTGTCGCCCAAGTGGCAGAAAATTGAGAAAGCTTTGTTAGCCGTCACTAGTGAGAAGAAAAGGATGGTGGGTGTAGAAAGGCCCCGGTCCTGTGAGAATGACGGATAAGAGACACATTTAATCTGTCGGGTCATTGTTCAGGAATCACTTCATTATTCCCCGCTCGGCTCCACGAGCAGTAAAGGTGTCATGAGAGTCCATCACTTCACTTTGTACCATGACTCTTGAAGAAGCAAAGAGTCTGTTTCCATTTCATTGAGAAGACGGTCCGAATCCTATGTTTTGTTGTCACTAGTTTACATTTTAAAGGATTAGTTCACTCAAAAAAGAATATTCTATCATCATTTATTCACCATCATCTCGTTCCAAACCTGTATCATTTACTTTCTTTCTTGGAACATTGTAGTTACAATGAATGGGGACTGAGGCTTTCAACTTCATAAAGGAAGTAAAAGTAACATTAACACTTAAATGCATACCTTGGGTCTTTATTGACCTGGGACGTTATTCACTACCCCTCCCCCTCATTTATTTTTTAAAGTTAAAGATCACCCTTTTTAGTACCAAACAAAATTATAAAATGAATGTCTTTTTTGTAATTTTTTGTAAAAAAGTGTATAGGGTCGCTGGTGGCCCGGGGTATGAAATAGTATATTTTTTCAGTATAATTGAATCTCTGATTACTCAATAAGTGCAATTCACCTTTATTTCTCTAAGTCACTATGTCTAATACACAATAATAACATGATGTTTTACTCATAATTGCTGCAGGCAAAACACACACACACACAAAATATACAAATATCATGAGCAAAACTTGAAATCAGCGATTTACTGCAGAGCAAGTATTATATGCAATCAAATATTAGTGTCACTGTCACTTGATGGTGGATCTGGTGAAGAAGCTGTCAGCGATCAAAATATTGATTTTGAAGAAGTTGTAAAGGATAGTTTTGAGAATATGGTTGAGATTGCAAGTATGAGCCAGATACTGATTGTACTGGGGAAATGAGATCTGACGAGGACACTGATGATACTCAGATTGAACCCTCACCAGTTCTAATAGGTAAAGAAATATGCTTTATTTTATTCTTATGTCATTTTTATTAAAATATCAGGAGAGTTTTATGCTTACTGCGGCAAGAGAGATCCATCCATGTTAGATATAGATCCAGGTCGCTAAAGACCCGAATATGTAATAATGATTAGTGCAGAATGTTTCAAGTTGTCTCTAACCATATAATCACTTTGTGTGAGGAACAGAATTAAATTTGTCTTTATTCATAAAAAACAAAAAAATCTCGGCATCTGCCCTCACTCCACTTGGTGAGTTCATAAAAGATGTAGCAATGACTAATTCATAAACTGATAGCTCTTTTGAAACCTATATTGGTTATCATCAATATTTATAGATCTTATAAATTTTAAAAACTGGTTGATATTGGATATATATTGGATATGGATATATAAAACTGGCCTGTTGGATATTTCATTATTTAATTGTTCTTTTTCCCTATTTTCCCTGAAACTCATTTTCATTCTTTCATTAATAAGACTAATCTGGTTTTCGAATTCAACTCAATGCATCAGTTACTGCGATTAAAGGGACATATTATGCCCTTTTTCGGGGTCTGTTGAATAGGTTTTCATGCTTGAATGTTCAAAAAACAAATACTTTTTTACAATATATGATTTTACATTATTGCAGCACCTCCCTTTCTAGTTTGTCTGAAAAGCTCTGTTTAGTTCAAAAAAGCGCAATGTGCTCTGATTGGTCGGCTGGACCTGTGTGATGTGATTGGGCAAATGCTTCAGCTGTGTTTGATAAATGTCACACCCCTTACCATAACCGCGAGTTTCAACTCCCTACTAACACAACTCAACCAGGCCACGCCCCTTTTTTGCGTAAGCCTTGGGCGGGACTTATTTAAATGAGGAATGAAGATTATCAGTGAATTTTAACTTAAAATTATTACAAAACATTATTGTATGGCTTCAGAAGACCTGAAATATAGTGCACAAGTTGTACAGACTACTTTTAATATTTTTATGGTCCTTTTTGTCCTTTTGTGGTCCAATGTTAGGGTGAACTATCCTAAAGGCAGATAGATTGAAGACTACAACATTTGTATGGCTTTGACAGAAAAGGTTTTAAAAGAGCATGTTTGCGCACATTGAATAATGACTGAACTGTCAGCATGAGTTGGAGATGAAACAGACGGCTGAGGCAAACCACTTCTCATCAGTTAGCCAAAGTAGCAAGTGTTTTTTCATTGTGGCTGCGGATCTGTTGTGTTGTTTTATATTGTGGTTGTGGTAAGACAGGATAGATTAAGGACATAAAATGTTTTCCAAGTCGAGTTATAATATGCTTTTTATTCAGTGTAGCCTTTATTCTTTGTTTGTAAAAGTAAACAATGGTATGAAAGCACAGAATCACAGTTTACCAAAATTGCCCACAGTGGCATCATGATTTTAAAGTTTTCCGCTCTAGAGTTTGGTACCGAGAGGCATATCCACAAGATGTTCTTTTTTAAACAACAATTCTGAAATACTGACATCCTCATCATGTATTTATGGATTTGTGGCTTTTAGAGTATCAAAGCAGAACAACTACAGCCCAGTCACACAAACATTGTCACTCAGTAGACATTACAGTGAAGATATATTGTCAAACATCAAAAGCGATTGAGCTTCACAGCCACTGAACAGATGTTCCATCGTTCCCTTTTACTGAGCCTTGAGAAATCCCAGCAATGTGTTTTTATTAAGACATCTTAAGTGAATAGTTCACACAAAGAACTGAAATGATTATTTACTTATGTCGTTTCAAACCTGTATGCTGTTATTTTTTCCCATGGAACACTAAAAAAGATTATCAAAATCCATAAAACATCTGCACTATATTCAACTCTTCTAAAGTCATATGATGACTTTGTGTGATGAAATTTAAATGTTTATTTAATTGATAAGCTTCCCTTCAGCTAAATGTTGTTTTGCTGTTTGTGCCTTATTCAGTTATATGACTTCAGACATACAGTGCAGGAGTTTTATGCAACGCTATCTCTCTATTCGTACGTATTTCACGAGGTGGCTAATTTGTATGAATTCGTACGTCGTCACTCGTATGAATTCATACGATTTCTCTAAACTCCAGTGACGGGTAGGTTTAGGGGTGGGGTTAGGGGTAGGTCATTCATACCAATTCATACAAATTTGGCAACTTGAAAAATATGTACGGTTTAGCAAAAAATGTACGAATTCGTACGAGTGAGGTCGTATGAATTCGTACGAATTTGCCACCTTGTAAAATATATAGGAATTGCTGTGAGATCGGGACTACTTTATGGACTGCTTTTATGGTACATTTATAAATAGGAATGTATCATTATTAAAATTAAATAAATAAATTAATTAAATTAGATAATTGTTTTTTATGTTGTGGCTGATAACCGATATTCAAATTCTACATTATTTTGTGTAAATAAATAAAAAGTAACTAAAATAATATATTTTAAATGCTTTGTTAGCCGTCACTAGTGAGAAGAAAAAAAGTAAATTTAGGCATCACATCATAATAATGATTGTTCAGTATGAAAATGGAAATTAAATTTGAGATTTGCTGAAGTTCATGTGTAATTTATTCAATTATTAAAACTTGTTTTTAAAGGTGCCCTAGAATTAAAAATTGAATTTACCTCGGCATAGTTAAATAACAAGAGTTCAGTACATGGAAATGACATACAGTGAGTAGTGTCTGTAGGCGAATCTCAACATAACACAGACTGTTACGTAACAGTCGGGATCATTAATATGTACGACCCCAATATTTGCATATGCCAGCCCATGATCAAAGGATTAGACAAGGGCAGCCAGTATTAACGTCTGGATGTGTACAGCTGAATCATCAGACTAGGTAAGCAAGCAAGAACAATAGCGAAAAATGGCAGATGGAGCAATAATAACTGACATGATCCATGATAACATGATATTTTTAGCGATATTTGTAAACTGTCTTTCTAAATGTTTCGTTAGCATGTTGCTAATGTACTGTTAAATGTGGTTAAAGTTACCATCGTTTCTTACTGTATTCACGGAGACAAGAGCCGTTGTTATTTTCATTATTAAACACTTGCAGTCTGTATAATTCATAAACACAACTTCATTCTTTATAAATCTCTCCAACAGTGTAGCATTAGCCGTTAGCCACGGATCACAGCCTCAAACTCATTCAGAATCAAATGTAAACAATATAACAGTATACAATACTCACATAATCCGGTGCGTGCATGCAGCATGCATGAGGAACACTTTGTAAAGATCCATTTTGAGGGTTATATTAGCTGTTTGAACTTTGTTTATGCTGTTAAAGGCAAGTGCGAGCTCCGTGGGTGGGGGAGCGTGAGATTTAAAGGGGCTGCAGCATGAATCGGCTCATATTTAATGATGCCCCAAAATAGGCAGTTAAAAAAATGTATTTAAAAAATCTATGGGGTATTTTGAGCTGAAACTTCACAGACACATTCAGGGGACACCTTAGATTTATATTACATCTTGTAAAAAACACGTTCGATGGCACCTTTAAAGATTAACTTTCAGTGAGTGTTATAAATTATTATAAAAATGAATGTATTCTAAATGTAAAAATAAGGGAATTAAGTATGCACAATTAAATATTGAACGTCGGTCGATACCAATAATTTAAAAAAATTAATATCAACTGATAACTGATATTGTACACATAAATATTGCATCCCTATATGACGATGATATCTGCCAGTGGGGTTAGAGAAATAATCTCGATTCCAAGGGAAAACAAGATTATTTTTCTAATCCCATATGCAGATATGTTTCCTTGTTTTAAGCAAAAACATACTTTTTTTTTCTTCAGAAAACAAGATTTATTATTTTATGTCATATTGTTTCTTGTATTAATAAAACAAGACAAACATACTGAGTAAAAGAAAACTAACTTTTTATGCAATGTAAATAATGATAACATTTAATTCATCATTCTTTAAAGGGTTAATTCATACATTTTTTGTCACAAAGTTCTACATAACTGCAACTGCAATGGTCAAGCTCCTATTAAAATAAAAATACTTTGATTTAGATTGAATTTGAAGCCTGAAGAAGTGTAATTGAGGAGTGGGTCATAGAGCAGGTCTGGGCTGTGTCTGTGTTAAAGTAACCTGTGTGCGCTCTGCTTTGTGCTGGGTGTTGCTTTCATACTGCAGGGTGACAGTAACGACCCCCTCACCTCAGACCAAACGCACATACTAAACATTACAGCTTGTGTAGTGCCAGTCAGAATTGATTAGTCACACTGACTTTTCATTCTACAGACATGCAAAGTTTAGGTACCCTTGTGGGAGACGCAGGTTTGCTTCCAGCCAGTGTCGTGTCCCATTTCCCTTCTCACCCATGATTTTCTTAATCTTCTGTCTTATCTGTTAAAAGGTGGCTATAAGAAACCCCTCCCCACAAATTCACACAGAAAGGAGGAAGATAGGCCTATCTAATCTTGTTTAACAACAGTGTCAATTCTCAGTACTGACTCCCCAAAGTGAACTTATTGGCCTTGTTGGATAATGCTTGTGGCATTGAGTTCACCAGCTGAAGATAGTAACTGAATTGCAGTCTCTCAGATACCATCTTCCGGTCCTGGCTGCTTACCACTGCAACAACTGTTTCAACTCTCCTCTTCACTGTGAAGAAATCATTAAGCAGAGATCATTAAGTCGGTCTAAACCTCCGGTTTCTCAGTTGAAACCTTGTCAGCTGTTTCACTTCCTTCTGCCCACACAAACAGCTGTCTTCTAAGGACCATAAATGTCATAGAACTTTAACCATGCACCGCACAAATAGCGTTCTGCATGGGGAAATCAACTCGTAATTGATTTCAGTAGTTTCAATTTAGCATGTTGCTAAGCTAATGGTGCAATACCCTAGTAAAGGGGGGGAAAAAACACATCACAATGCAATAGTGAGTAAAATAATCAATTTCTAATTATACTAAACTAGTTTTATCAATTAATTTTAGTGTTAAATGAAATAGATGTTTATTTAAACATTGTTGTGGTTTGTCCGCCATCTTGGATTTGTTTTTTTCACTGAGCTTTCTCCACAATGGACACATGCGATGCTGCCCTAAATGTGGCCAAAACAAGGTATCTTGTGACTTGTATGACTAGTATGCTGCCTCAGTTGGCAGCTCGCTAGGTATTTGACATTTTAATGATTTTCTCAACACGTCAATATTTTATTATATTTAGTTTCTTTTGAATTTTTAAAAACTGTCCTGTAGGCCTTTCACGATTATTGATTTTATCTAATTGCAATTATTTGAGATAATTGTGCAGTTTACATTTCAGTTACATTTTGCCATTCAAATAAGGTAAATTTAAGCATTTAAAGAAATTTGCTGTGTCTCATCTTTCTGTGTGGTAGACAGTAGGGGTGTCGCTATATACCGGTATTGATGATAATTGTGACATTTAAAAAATTAAATATCATTATCATGTTAATTAAGGGTGTTGCAATATACTGGCACTGGCGATAACCATAATATTTCAAATGAATAGTACACATATGAAATGTAAATTATCCAGCACCAGAATCTGGTTGACATCCCACCGTACAGTAGGTGGCAGTATTGCACCTTAACGCTGGTTGTAACCTGTCATAAAACAAGCAGACACCGCGCGCAGCTGCTCCTGCCGCATAAAAGCATGTTGTCGGATATGACAGACACGAGACACTCTACTCGCACTCCAAATTACTTCCAAGTTAGCTTGCAAGTGTGGAAGATTCTTTTGGGTTTTGCGATAATGATTAGTTAATCACCCCAGTCTGCAGGACTTGTCGGTCAACAGTGAGCGCAAAAGGGGGCAATTCCACCAAACTGTTCACCCACCTTCGTTATCTCGGATTTGACCACTGTAAAGAGAGTAAGTTGCAATTATTCTGTTAGTCCTGTAATTTATCTTGGGACTTTTAGTCCAAAATTGTGCTCATTCTGAAAAAAACACATGAATTGTCATATGTTTACTTCAAATATCTTTAGATATACTTTAAATATATATTTTTCTTTCTATTTTTACCCAAAATAGGGTGATGTGAGTGTGATTATGCATGGAATGCTAAACTCTCACATGTAGTTTGTTCATTCATACTCAACGCCAGAGGGCCCTCGCGCAGAAAGTCCACAAGTGAGACTCATAGGAGTAATAAAACTTGTTGCCAAATATTGGAATCAATTTTTTTTTTATTAACTTATTTTCTTTCATTTATGATAGGTTTTGTATTTGTTTTTGAAACTGATTAATCACATGCCTCATTGATCTGAGCTTATAAATTTTTTTAGGTGAATAAGCTTCTGTGAACTTTTCACTCAAAAACTAAGGTGCATAAACTCAGATTTATGTGGCCTCACGATGTGTCAGAAAACAAGTATCCAAGAAGAATCCAATATTTGTTGATAATATAGCATAACAAGAGATTTATAAGCAATTTTTTTGTAGAGCAATCGTTTGTGACCAGAAATGCCAAATTAGGTAAAGGATTTTCAACACAGCACAAGGGCTAATGTAAAAAGTATATAGTCCATCTCAACACTCTGTAATAACTTCTTTCAAAGACCCTTTAAAAAGGTCAGTACTGTTTTCAAATATGACTTTTGCAGAAAAGACATAAAAAACTGAGAGATGAAAGAGAGAGACTGCCGGTGACCTTTCTGTAGTCAGCTGCTGTTGGAGCTACAGGACTCCCTAAAATAGCATGTCTGAACCTTTGAGCCATGTGTCTCAGGCCACAGTGTCCACGTCTAAAGACTCGCAGGGAGGCCTGAGGTTCTTGTTGGCAGTCAGGTGCTGTGCCGTCGACATGTGGCGGGAGCTGTTTTGACTATTTCTGTCAGACCTATACACTGAAGTAATGAATGTGCAAAAATGAATGTTTTTCTTGTAAAAGTACTACAGTGTTCACTTTGAGGACATGTCAAATTTAGCATCAACAAATGGCAGGACTCAGACTACAGTGGACACACTAAGGGTGAATAGACTAGTTCAAATAACAATGAGATATTCTTATGAAACGTTGTCATGGTAATATTCAAATTAGACTCCGATTATTTGGCTATTGGTTTGGCTAACTTGGCTTTTGGTTACTGATGTTACCTTTTCTTTTTTTTCATATAAATTTCAAAGTACTACATGGGTCAATCTAGCAAAAACAGTCAGTTTAATACTGATCATTAAATATTAAAAAACCAAACATAATTAAATAGGTTTAATTTTCTTCAATAGGCTTCATTTTCTTTATGTAACTATGAATATTTTTTTTTTTGGAGTTTGGGTTGAAATATGGTCCAGACATATTTTTTAAGAGATTTGTTTGTGCATAAATTAGGAATAGACTTTACATACAGATTGCTTAATATAATCAGTGTTGGGAAAGTGCTATTAAAAGTAATGGATTACAATATTGCGTTACTCTCAAAAAAAGTAACTAATTGTGTTACTTACTTTTTATGAAAGGTAATGCATTACATTACTTTTGCATTACTTTTTCTCACCTGGGCTGGGCTTGCTTGCTTTGTTTTTTAATAACAACAAAAAAGTTCTATTTTGTTAAATATAAAGGCCCTTTCATGAAAAGAATAAGGGCCCTATTATGCACCTGGCGCAATGCGGCACCAGGCTCAACGCAAGTGTTTTTAGCTAATTTCAACCTGACGCAGTTATTATTTTCACGTCCTGCGCCACGTTGTTTAAATAGCAAATGCACTTTCACCCATTTGTGCGTCCATGGGCGTGCTGGTCTGAAAACGAGGTGTGTTCAGGCGTATTGTTGGCGCGTTGCTATTTTGAGGCAACTGAAATAGTGTTATGATCACAAGTTGGAGTGCCCTATTTAGCCACCAGAGGGCACTCCAACCCGGACTGTTTCTCACTTCTTTTGGACTTCATTTCTCATAAACCACTTCCCGGACTCATTATCCCATCATTGCTTTCAGCTGTTTTGCGTTTGATCATTTGTGTCTATCTATTTATACCCTGTTTGTTTCTGCTTTTGTCATTGAGGTTTCATTTACGGTCACTGTTTTTTTGTGTTTGTTTTCTTGTGTTGTGTGGACTGCTTTTTGGATTTTGACCCTGCCTATTCTGGATTACGTTTTGGATTACCCCATTAAAAGCTGCAAATGGACCTTACCTGTTTGTCTCTGTGCCCAATGTGAAAAAATAGACTATGCCACTGACCAACTGAAACCTGGTCTAAAGTCAATGGCGCAACATTTGTTTTGTTATTTAAAGAGCGCGTAATATGTGCCTATTTGCGGGAGCACAACGCTCGTTCACTCCACTTATTATACACACAAGGACACGCAGCAGTACACAAACATGCCAAATATTAAAAATAAAAGGATTACAAAGTAAAAGATTATTATTGTGTGCATAAGGATAGAAATGTTTTGGTGGAATCCAGCTTGTCCTGTAGATGGCTGCGCGCTTTAACCTCGCGCACGAGCAGATCTGTTTCCTCACTATAGATGCGTTCAGTTTTTCTGCTTGCAAATTCCACCTTGTAAATAGCGAATCTGCCATGGTGTGAGCGCAACTGGCTTTAAAGGGAATGGGAGATGAGACTCCGATTGGTTTCTTTCACGTTACACACAAAACACACCCATAACTCATTAAAAGAATAGGGACAACCCAGTAAGACCACGCGCCAGGCGGGCTGACCATTTTTCCTGTCGTTATACTAGCAAAAGTGGATTCAGACACGCCCTAAGTGCACTTGCGGCATGCGGTTTAGACCATGCTCTTACAGCCCCAAAAGTGAAATGAATAAGCCTCAGGTTGAAAGAAATGCATATATATACCTGTACAGTAGAGGGCGCAGCCCAAACAAACCTTTCAGCTGTGCTGCCATTCTGGATTAAAGAAAAATAGGACAGGAGAAGGAAGTTCAACACATATTTAAGTAGCTTTTATAAACATAAACTAGAAAATAACATTACTGGTATGCATCTTGAGACAAAACAAATGGCCTTAACATATTTTAAGATATGTCAGTGCAAGTTACTTTCAGTTAAAACATCTCAAACATGCAATTTAGTCTAGGACTAGCTTAAGCCTTGTCTGTGAAACTAGGTGAAAGTATATTTGTGTCATTTAATATAGTTAATTATTACAGGTTTGCGTAAAATTATGAGATTGCATTATATTGCTTTTATTCATTTTGAGGAATACTGAATGTTTTCGTGCAAGTGAGTTGAGTAAATGCATGTTCATATTTGGTCTAGAACTACAATAACCATCATGTTTACACAGCGCACACAACGGCTCTTCACTTTATTTCTCTGTCCATCAATAAACGTAAAAAAGTAACTTGCATTACTTATGCCGCGTTCCAGGCAACCCGTAACCCGTGTTTTTCCAACCTTCTACCCGTGAAAGTGCACTGGAACAGCAGTCAAACCCGTGACTTCCCACCCGCAAACTCGTACTAGATCGATGTACTCCCAGTTACGGGTTCTGACGTCACATAGCCCGCGAAACAACAATGGCAGCCCCTACGGATGCGGTGTTTATGCAAGTGCACGGTAAAATAATGTAAAATAAAAGGTATAACAGCTTCTCTTGCCTTATGCGCCGTTTTCCTCCTCTGTTTCCCTCAAATAAGCAAGGAGTAAGCACCTTTGACGATAGAAATAATTGTTAATGAGCATAAACCCCGTACGGTCCACCATGTTGGTTTGTTTACACTTTTACGCAGTTTGGCGGGACTTTCCTGGAATGCTACAAAGTCGTGAGTCGTGATTTAAAGTTGTGACTTAGGGGCTCAAAAACCTGCCTGGAACACAGCATTATTTGAAAAAGTAACTTGGATATTTTGATGTAAATTGAAAAAGTAATGTTACTTTACTAGTTACTTGAAAAAGTAATCTGATTACGTAACTCAAGTTACTTGTAATGCGTTACCCCAACACTGTTTAAAGTAATATAAATTATTAAAATGGTAAATAAATTTGGTTAGGTATTTGCCTGTAGTTTCTTGCCTTCAGTACTGTGCATTAGAAATTTGCTTACTCTAAATTTAAGCATAGCGGGGACTAGGCTGTTTTTTTGTTTTTTTTTTGTACAGAAAGAGTAGCTTACTATTTGAACGCTTTACTCATTGTAAAAAGTCACAGGTGGATCTTCTCTGAATGACAGCTGTGATCCTGCAAGGTTGTACCCTTTTCACCTCCAAATGCTGCCTGGTGACTCTACAGACTGTTTTGCGTAGAGGATGTGAAACACACACACACATACTTGCAGGCAGACACACTCGAGCATATAAACAATCACAGATGGTCCGACAACCCAGTTTGTCATGCTCACAGTGAACTAATACCAGAAAGCTATAGATTTTCTTTGTTTATGATGTTTACATTGCTAGCTTACAATCTTTTTTATAGCTTAGAAACTGTTTTGCAGACTGTTCCCAGGTTTAATGACGTAAACAGTTGAAAATAAGGCCATCAGATTCTATGGCTGAAAGAATTCCCACTCAATCTCACATTTACACTGTTTTGAAAAGGAAAAACTGTCCCATATACACACACACACACACACGGTTCCTCTCTCCAGGGGTCCTGGAACACATCCGAGTTTGTTTGAAGCCTTTCTTAGATCATGGTGAGTGTGGGCTGGGGGTGTTGTGCTGATGAAAGACCTTTGGTGTGCGGTGTGGTCTCCAGGGCTCTGGGAGAGCTGGGTGCTCCTCCATTGTCCTATTGACCAGCAGAGGGACGTGCTGTCATTCCACACCGACCCCGCCAAACCCCCTCAGACTGGCTCTGCTGGAGGGGGTGGACCCGTCCTGTCAACTCCATCCTGATTGATGGTCCCAAGAAACAATCCCATGTCCTGTGAACACTGTAAGCGCTTTCTTTTTCCTTCTCTTCATCTTGCTCCTGCGCTCCCTCACTTTTCTTCAAGGAGACCTCGACTCTATGAATAGAGTTGATCGTGTTAAAGAGCTTTGAGAATATCCCACAGTGGCTGAAAAGAGATGCGGACAGGGCCGGTGTGAGTCTTGGCCGGCGCTCATGACATTGGTGCTTGTGCAGGGGATACAGATGAAAAGAAGTCTGGATTATTTTTGGACATCTGCTGAAATGTGAGCGGTACACATTCTAAGATGAAAATATGGACTATTTTTATCAGGCCATTTATAGCATCTCCTTAAATTCAAACTTAACATGGCTGTTGATTAGCAGGGCAGCTGATATGGTTCCTATTAAGAGAAGATGCTCAAAGGTGCAAGCTCAGAGCAAATGCCTAATGCTAGTATTTGCAGCGTAAAGGTCAATGCTAGTATTTGCAGTGTAGGTCTTTGGCTATATTATCAGGTGTAACGTTAAAATTGTCCTGTTAGCAGCTTACAGGAGCATAACTTAATTCAAGTTGCTTTTTTTTTGTGATAGCCATAAATAAATGACATAACGTGTGACATAAACTGTCTTATCTATAATTTTTTTTTTTAACTTATTTACTTATTTACTTACTGTCCTGATATTATAATTTTAAAAAAGATGGAATTCTTGGGGAAAAAAAAAAAAAAAAACCTTAAGTAGTTGGTGTAATGTTCATTCGTTGATTGATTGATTGATTCGTTCGTTCGTTGATTGGTTGATTGATTTATTGATTGGTTCATTGATTGATTGGTTCATTGATTGATTGGTTCATTGGTTGGATGATTGATTGGTTCATTGATTGATTTATTGATTGGTTGATTGATTGATTGATTGGTTGGTTGGTTGGTTGGTTGGTTGGTTGGTTGGTTGGTTGTTCATTCATTCATTGATTCATTGATTCATTGTTCATTTGTTCATTCATTGATTGGTTCATTCATTGATTGGTTCATTGGTTCATTCGTTCGTTCATTCATTCGCTCAACTCCATATTTATGCATATAATAACACAAATACACCTCTTCTATGATGGACTTTTTAATTTATGCATTTACAAATATCTATTTGGATATTTTGAGGGGCAAAAAAATTAAAAATGTCAGGGTGATGATATATATATATATATATATATATATATATAATATATATTATATATATTAATATATAAAATATTATATGCTGATACACTGATAATCTTGCCCTCCCCGAAAAATAAAAAGAGAGAGCCTTACACATTTTAGATCCCAAAAGATAATAAATATGTTGGGTTGTTTCAGATATTATGCAATGATTATTATATATTATAATAATATAATATATTATATGTAGAATCCAGTTGTCACTCTGGTTGGTAACCGAACTGTGTAAACGTAACCATATTTAGCTTAGCCCTCTAAAATAGAATTGACACCCATATTCTGCTGCTGTGTGAACGTAGCCTTTGAGTGAGAAGCTTACAGTATATGGACATCTCTGTTCCAGATTCTTTGGAAAACACCTTAGCTTGTCTCTAAAATGAAGCTGCTTTTTGTGAATGGGAATCTGAAGATTTCTGTGGTACAGCAGCCAAACCTTGTAAAGTGGTATTCGATTTCACGTGTCCTGTGGAAAGTTCCTGACCCTCAAGAATGATTTTTTCATCTGTTGTCTGTCTTACTCCCACAAGCCCTCTGTCTCACTCACACTAGTGACATTTTATAGCTTAACTTTTACATTAACTTGGCGACCCTGTAGCTCTCAAAACCAATTTTCACCCCCCCCCCCCTTTCCCAGCAACCTCCTGAGTGAAAAGATGGGCTTTCAGGAAGCAAGAACCTAAATGAAAGCACGAGGAATGTTCTCTAGCACGGGGCGTCATGCGGTGTGTGATCCCGCATACTTCCACGGCAGATTTCTCATTACTTCGCTGAGTACTGCGCCTGCCTCATTTTGTTTCCTGGAAATCTCAATTTACCTTCTAAAGTAAACCAGGATGGTGATCTTTCTCAGTCCTACTTCTTTACTTCTTTTTTGACTTTGTTCATCTGGAGTTCAGCTCTTTGTAAAGACAGAGGAGGAAATTCTTGAGAAAGTTGCTCCAATTTCCTTGATATACAATTCTGGGGTGTTTGAGTGGGAGCCACATGGTTGATTTACTAAAAAAAGGACATATTAACATATACCGTGTGGGTTCAACTACTTGAAGTGCTTATTTAAGCTTTTTTTTTCTTGCATACACAGTGCTCAATCCCTGTTCACCTCCTATATCAGTGCAGCCAGAACAGGACTGTATTATAAACAGCACATAAAATCAATTCTGTAGGCCACTCGTATATTAAACGCCACTGATCTCAGACCTGCAGGGTTGTGGGGTTTAGCCACATAAGGGACGCTCTGCGGGGCCTCAGCCTGGCGGTGAGGTCCGGGGTGTTATCTTTGGAAAGTGTTGACAAGACTGAACTTCAGGAGCAGAGCAAAGTGTGTCTGTTCAGAAAGCACATAGAGTTAGTATTACAGACGAGCTTCCTGTGAATAGTGAGAGACAGAGAGAAGGGGGCACAGAGAGCCACCAGGGAAAAGAGAAGATGCAAAGTAGATAAAAACAGAGACTGTATTAAGTGATACAAATAGCTTAATGTACAGCCAAAAAAATCTTGTCACTATCACCTTCATGTTGTTCCAAACTGTTGTTCAGATTTTTATTTATTTTTTTTTTTGTGTAGAATGCAAAATTAGGCACAATAAAGAATCTATAAGTAGCTCTAGCTATATATATATATATATATATAATATATATATATGTATTATGTATATATATATATATATCTATATATGTATATGTATATGTATATATATATTATATATATTATATATATATATATATGTATATATATATATATATATATATGTATGTATATATAATATATATGTATTTGTTTTTTACTACAATCTGTGTTATTTTTTAACATATATTTTGAATACCCAAAAAGACGTCTTAAGAATGATCTTCTTAAGAAAAAATATTCAAATTATCCTTAAATAACCTCTTAAATTTAGGATGGCCTCAAACCCATCTTAAATCCCAAAAGATAAGATGTTTAATGAATTTAGTGGGTTGGGATAATGGTCAAAGTGCTTCCTACTTAAAAAAATCTTAATAAATAAGTGTATAGTTAAGATTTACCAGTGTTTAGTATTGAATTTGTCGAATTTGACAAGGTAACGTTGCCTCGTATTCAATCAGACAGTCATTTTATTCTTAAGAACATCTACATTAAATATTAAAGGACTTTAAGGTGCAGTGTGTAATATTTAGGAGGATCTATTGACAGAAATGCAATATAATATACATAACTATGTTTTTAGTGGTGTATAAAGATCTTACATAATGAACTGTTATGTTTTTTATTACCTTAGAATGAGCCATTTATATCTACATTCACCATGGGTCCCCTTACATGTTAAGTCACCATTTTGCGGCGCCATGTTTCTACAGTAACCCTAAACGGACAAACACTCTACAGAGCTCATTTTGTCACTACGTTGTTGTTGCTCTTCTTCGTTAGTGTTTTTAGAGGCAAGTTGCATTGTCACTACGTTAAATACACACGATGAAGAAGAAGTAGTAGTAGTAGTCGTTGTCTGGTTTATCAGAAGCAGAAACCGTTCTTTGTTGGAATTAAGAAAGAAACCTCATTGTTTGACTGGCTACTCTCTACTGTCTCAGATGACATTGTCCTGTGTTGGCCACCGTAGCTTCTCTATGTGCTTTGAAAGGGAGGGGTGAGTGGTGGACTGAGCCGTTGGTTGCAATTCGCAACCTCACCGCTAGATGCCACTAAAATTTACACACTGCACCTTTAAATATTTTTCAAACATTGCAGTTAGGAACATTCTTAAGAGATTCTAAGAATTTATCATAAATATATTGCACAAATAATATGGACAACTTTTATGGTGTGTTTTTCTATTCTTGTAGTTTGATACTTCTGTGTAGAAGAAAAATAGCATCATGAGAGAGTGAGTATATTATGACAGAATATTCATATTTGGAAGAGCTATTCCTTTAAAACCATAGATTCACAGGAATCATTTCTTATATTCTTAATTCTTCATTGTTCAAAGTTCACAGTTTTACCAGTGTGTTTAGTCTGCCTCTTGCAGCCGCCGGGTTTAATCTGGTACTAGAGTATAAATGTTTTATGATTACTTGAGCTAATCCCAGATTACAAACACAAAGACATCTTTTGTTTCTGCTTCTCACACCTTGTTGGTCCAACAGATCCCTTAACCAAACAGACATCTCCCAGCACTCTGAGCTTTTCTCGCTTGAACATAAACTGTTTGCTGTTGAGTCTGGATTCTAACAAAAAGTGAGAGAGAGAGAGAAAGGGAAAGAAAAAGGAGAGAAAGAAAGGAAGTGAGCGGCCTCCTTGTGGTGATGTGGGAGCTGAATGCAACCCAAGAGCCTGCAGTGAGGGCCTCATTCTCCTAATGCAGGAATTCATTCCTTTTTATCCCTCATCTGTGTGTCGTGTTTTATTACACCAGTTATCCGGCTGGAAAGACCCCTGGGTTTTGGAAGCCCGATAGATAGTTTTTATGGTTTTTGCATGTTGTGTGGTGCATGACAAATTAGCACTTGGGTGAAGTGGAAAGTTGTATGGCCATCCGTTTCTTTGAAACAGCATGATTGGTGCCCGCTCTGGCAGACGGAGGGTTCCGGCAACATAAAGCAGCGCTTGGCTGAGGGGAAGTTTCTCAGCTTGAGAAGATTTTGTACAAAATTCATGTTCGTCTGCAGCGTGAAGGTTTTTAAAGGGATAGTTTACCAAAAAATGAACAATGTCATCATTTGCTCACCTTCATGTTGCGTTTCAAATGTGTGTGACTTACTTTCTTGCGTGAAACACAAATGAATATGTTTTGAAGAATGTTTTGGTCAAGACAAAGAAAATCAGTGGGGACCAGTAAGTAGTGTTTTGGACCCCATTGACTTTCATTGTTTGGACAAAAAAAAAAGAAAAAGATATTTTTAAAATATCTTCTTTTGTGTTTCACAGAAGAAAAAAGACAACATGAACACAACACAACACAAGAGTGAGTAAACAATACCTTTAAAATCTTTTCCGTCATTTATAAGACAGCCATTGACAGTTTTCGGTTTATTCCCCGCCTTTCCGTCATTTTCATTTATGAGACAACGCTTCCCCGCCATTGATGGAATTTTCCGTCATTTATGAGACAACGCTTCCCCATTGACAGAATTTTCCATCATTTATGAGACAACGCTTCCCCACCATTGACAGAATTTTCCATCATTTATGAGACAACGCTTCCCTGCCATTGATGGAATTTTCCGTCATTTATGAGACAAACATTTTCCATTTATGAGACAACGCTTCCCCGCCATTGATGGAATTTTCCGTCATTTATGAGACAACGCTTCCCCGCCATTGATGGAATTTTCCGTCATTTATGAGACAACGCTTCCCCGCCATTGATGGAATTTTCCGTCATTTATGAGACAACGCTTCCCCGCCATTGAATTTTCCCATCAACATTCCACGCTTTCCACGCTTTTGATGGAATTTCCGTCATTTATGAGACAACGCTTTTATTTTCCCCGCTTCATTGGAATTTCCATCATTTATGAGACAACGCTTCCCCATTGATGGAATTTTCCGTCATTTATGAGACAAACATTGATGGAATTTTCCACGCTTCCCCGCCATTGATGGAATTTTCCGTCATTTATGAGACAACGCTTCCCCGCCATTGATGGAATTTTCCATCATTTATGAGACAACGCTTCCCCCATTGATGGAATTTTCCGTCATTAGAGACAACGTCCCCGCCATTGATGGAATTTTCCAATTTATGAGACAACGCTTCCCCGCCATTGATGGAACTTTTCCCCGCAACGCTTCCCGCCATTGATGGAATTTTCATTTATGCTTCCCCGCCGCATTTATGAGACACGCTTCCCCGCCATTGATGGAAGATTTATGAGACACGCTTCCGCATTGATGGAATTTTCCATCATTTATGAGACAACGCTTCCCCGCCATTGATGGAATTTTCCGTCATTTATGAGACAACGCTTCCCCGCCATTGACGGAATTTTCCATAATTTATGAGACAACGCTTCCCGCCATTGATGGAATTTTCCGTCATTTATGAGACAACGCTTCCCCGCCATTGATGGAATTTTCCGTCATTTATGAGACAACGCTTCCACGCCATTGACAGAATTTTCCATCATTTATGAGACAAGCTTCCTTGCCATTGATGGAATTTTCCGTCATTTATGAGACAGCGCTTCCCCGCCATTGATGGAATTTTCTGTCATTTATGAGACAACGCTTCCCTGCCATTGACAGAATTTTCCATCATTTATGAGACAACGCTTCCCCGCCATTGACAGAATTTTCCATCATTATGAGACAACGCTTCCCCGCCATTGACAGAATTTTCCATCATTTATGAGACAACGCTTCCCCGCCATTGACAGAATTGTCCATCATTTATGAGACAAACGCTTCCCGCATTGATGGAATTTTCCGTCATTTATGAGACAACGCTTCCCCGCCATTGATGGAATTTTCCGTCATTTATGAGACAACCTTCCCCGCCATTGACCATCATTTATGAGACAACGCTTCCATGATGGAATTTTCCATAATTTATGAGACAACGCTTCCCCGCCATTGATGAATTTCCATATTTATGAGACAACGCTTCCCCGCATTGATGGAATTTCGTCATTTATGAGACAACGCTTCCCGCCATTGACGAATTTTTCCCAATGAGACAACGCTTCATTGGAATTTTCCATCATTTATGAGACAACGCTTCCCGCCATTGATGGAATTTTCCTCATTTATGAGACACGCTTCCCGCCATTGATGGAATTTTCCGTCATTTATGAGACAACGCTTCCCCGCCATTGATGGAATTTTCCGTCATTTATGAGACAACGCTTCCCCGCCATTGAGAATTTTCCATCATTATGAGACAACGTTCCCCGCATTGATGGAATTTTCCGCATTTATGAGACAACGCTTCCCCGCCATTGATGGAATTTCCATCATTATGAGACAATGCTTCCCCATTGATGGAATTTTCCGTCATATGAGACAAGCGTCCCCGCATTGATGGAATTTTCCATTTATGAGACAACGCTTCCCGCCATTGATGGGTCATTTATGAGACAACGCTCCCGCCAACGGAATTTTTTATGAGGACAACGCTTCCGCCATTGATGGAATTTTCCGTCATTTATGAGACAACGCTTCCCCGCCATTGATGGAATTTTCCGTCATTTATGAGACAACGCTTCCCCGCCATTGACGGAATTTTCCATCATTTATGAGACACGGTTCCTGCCATTGAATTTTCCGTCAATTATTGCCCCGCCATGATGGATTTCCAAATTTATGGACAAGCTTCCAGCCATTGACAGAATTTTCCATCATTTATGAGACAACGCTTCCCCGCCATTGACAGAATTTTCCATCATTTATGAGACAACATTGACAGAATTTTCCATCAGTTATTCTTCCCCGCCATGACGGAATTTTCCGTCATTTATGAGACAACGCGTCCCCGCCATTGATGGAATTTTCCGTCATTTATGAGACAACGCTTCCCCGCCATTGATGGAATTTTCCGTCATTTATGAGACAACGCTTCCCCGCCATTGAATTTTCCATTATGAGACAACGTTTGCCATGGTCATTTATGAACAACGCTTCCCGCCAGGATGGAATTTTTCTAATTTATGAGACAACGCTTCCCGCCATGATGGAATTTTCCATCATTATGAGACAAGCTTCCCGCCATTGAGAATTTCCATCATTTATGAGACAACGCTTCCCACCATTGACGGAATTTTCCATCATTTATGAGACAACGCTTCCCCGCCATTGATGGAATTTTCCGTCATTTATGAGACAACGCTTCCCCGCCATTGATGGAATTTTCCATCATTAGGAGACAAGCTTCCCGCCATTGATGAATTTGTTTCGCTTCCCGCCATGATGGAATTTCCGTAATTATGAGACAACGCTTCCCCGCCATTGATGGAATTTTCCATAATTTATGAGACAACGCTTCCCCGCCATTGATGGAATTTTCCGTCATTTATGAGACAACGCTTCCCCGCCATTGACGGAATTTTCCATCATTTATGAGACAAAATTGATGGAATTTTGCCCATTTATGAGCAGCTTCCCCGCCATTGATGGAATTTTCATAATTTATGAGGACAACGCTTCCCGCCATTGTTCCATCATTTATGAGCAACGCTTCCCCGCCATTGACAGAATTTTCCATCATTATGAGACAAATGCTTCCCCGCATTGACAGAATTTCCATCTTATGAGACAACGCTTCCCCGCCATTGATGGAATTTTCGTCATTATGAGACACGCTTCCCGCCATGATGGAATTTTCCGTCATTTACGGACAACGCTCCCCGCCATGACGGAATTTTCATCATTTATGAGACAACGCTTCCTGCCATGATGGAATTTTCCAAATTTATGAGACAAACGCTTCCCCGCCATTGATGGAATTTTATAATTATTTGGAGACAACGCTTCCCCGCCATTGATATTTTCCATAATTTATGAGACAACGCTTCCCCGCCATTGTGGAATTTTCCGCCATTATGAGACAACGCTTCCCGCCATGACAGAATTTTCCCATTATGAGACAACGCTTCCCCCCATTGACAGAATTTTCCATTTATGAGGACACGCTTCCCTGCCATTGATGGAATTTTCCGTCATTTATGAGACGCTTCCCGCCATTGATGGAATTTCCATAATTTATGAGACAACGCTTCCCCGCCATTGATGGAATTTTCCGTCATTTATGAGACAACGCTTCCCGCCATTGATGGAATTTTCCATCATTTATGAGACAACGCTTCCCCGCCATTGATGGAATTTTCCGTCATTATGAGACAACGATTCCCGCCATTGATGGAATTTTCCACATTTATGAGACAACGCTTCCCCGATGGGAATTTCCGTCATTATGAGACACGCTTCCCGCCATGGGAATTTTCATAATTTATGAGACAACGTTCCCCGCATTGAGGAATTTTCCGTCATTTTGAGGACAACGCTTCCGCCATTGACGGAATTTCCATCATTTATGAGACAACGCTTCCCTGCCATTGATGGAATTTTCCGTCATTTATGAGACAACGCTTCCCCGCCATTGATGGAATTTTCCGTCATTTATGAGACAACGCTTCCACACATTGACGGAATTTTCCATCGACAACGCTTCCGCCATGATGGAATTTTCGTCATTTATGAGACAGCGCTTCCCCGCCATTGATGGAATTTTCTGTCATTTATGAGACAACGCTTCCCTGCCATTGACAGAATTTTCCATCATTTATGAGACAACGTTCCCCGCCATTGACAGAATTTTCCATCATTTATGAGGACAATGCTTCCCCCCATTGACAGAATTTTCCATCATTTATGAGACAAGCTTCCCCGCCATTGACAGAATTTTCCGTCATTTATGAGACAACGCTTCCCCGCCATTGACGGAATTTTCCATCATTTATGAGACAACGCTTCCCCGCCATTGATGGAATTTTCCATCATTTATGAGACAACGCTTCCCCGCCATTGATGGAATTTTCCATAATTTATGAGACAACGCTTCCCCGCCATTGATGGAATTTTCCGTCATTTATGAGACAACGCTTCCCCCATTGACAGAATTTTCCATCATTTATGAGACAACGCTTCCCCACCATTGACAGAATTTTCCATCATTTATGAGACAACGCTTCCCCGCCATTGATGGAATTTTCCGTCATTTATGAGACAACGCTTCCCCGCCATTGATGGAATTTTCCATCATTTATTCCCCGCCATTGATGGAATTTTCCGTCATTTATGAGACAACGCTTCCCGCCATGATGGAATTTTCGTATTTATGAGACAACGCTTCCCCGCCATTGATGGAATTTTCCATAATTTATGAGACAACGCTTCCCCGCCATTGATGGAATTTTCCGTCATTTATGAGACAACGCTTCCACACCATTGACGGAATTTTCCATCATTTATGAGACAACGCTTCCTTGCCATTGATGGAATTTTCCGTCATTTATGAGACAGCGCTTCCCCGCCATTGATGGAATTTTCTGTCATTTATGAGACAACGCTTCCCTGCCATTGACAGAATTTTCCATCATTTATGAGACAACGCTTCCCCGCCATTGACAGAATTTTCCATCATTTATGAGACAATGCTTCCCCGCCATTGACAGAATTTTCCATCATTTATGAGACAATGCTTCCCCGCCATTGACAGAATTTTCCGTCATTTATGAGACAACGCTTCCCCGCCATTGACGGAATTTTCCGTCATTTATGAGACAACGCTTCCCTGCCATTGATGGAATTTTCAGTCATTCATGAGATAATGATTCCCCGCCATTGACAAAACTCACATTCACATTACCCACATTCAAGTGTTGACTTTTTAAAACTTTTTTTTTTATATATATACATATAAAGCAGAGGCTCAGTTCTTTTTGATATATTGCAAGTTCAGATATTCATACAATAAAATATTCCTGGGTCCATGAAATTTTTGTGAAAAATTGTGGCTGGCAGCTTTTTGTTTAAAACAGATTTTTATAATGGCGGGGAAAGATTGAAGCTCTTTAGAACTGCTGAACAGTCTCCGCTGGTGAAAGCACTATTGAAGTTTGCTGACATTATGATTCAGCGTCTCAAAGTGAATTTTATTTTGTTTTCCTCAATACTTTGTACTTATTTTTAGCCACGTTGAGTCTGTTGCCCAGTGTCCTGAGATGCTCAGAGATGGGAGGTGTTTACTTCTCATGCTTCCAAGACTCGTAAACTCCCGCAGGAATGTGAATACTTTTTGTTATATCCACTTTAACAAAGCCACTTGCGACTGACTCATTTCTTCTTGCTGGCAAAAACTGTTTCCTAAAGCTTGTACAGATGATTTTGTCCTCATTTTTAAAAAATATTATCCAGTGAGTTATTAATTTTAGCAGCAAAATGCCAAAACACTGAAATAACTACAGACTGTGAGCTTGTAATAAATGTAATATCTTTAAACAGTTTGAAACCAGCTGTTCTGTGCTTTACATCAGCCACATGCGGGCTAATATATTTTAGCAGAAGCTACTGTACTTACACTCTCAATTAAATTTAGCTAGACTCATCTTTCCCTGGCCTCTATTAGTGTGGTAGAAGTAATAGATAGGGTTTATTTTTCTGTCTAACCCAATTTTACCTTGTGCATAGTGAGCCAGCAAGGTCTACTGACACAAATTTCACTCATTTGTGTCACTGACGGACTCAGGTTGCAGGTATAAATATATGTAGTTCCTTCCATAATCTATTCTGGATCCCTTAGATCACGATGCCAGATGGTTCTGTGGCCTACTCAAGTTATTCTGCTCCTCTTTGGTTAAAGTGTCTGGATCCATGTGTGCAACAAGTAGAATAACAGATAGTGTGAATTAATTTTGACCTATGCATTATAAACTTGTTCAAATACATTGGCAAAATGATGCAATATGGAATAAACATCTGGAAAGAATATATATCTATTCAGCATCATATGCTGTTACTAAAAGTCTGGAGGCTGGAGACCAAACATTTTATATTAGTTCAACCACATTTTATAATAGTTCACCATGAAATTGGAATTCTGTCATCATTTAATTACCATCATGTTATTCCAGACCTGAATTGCATTTTTTTTTCCCTCTGTAAAACACATAAGGAGCAGGAGTGTTTTAATATTAATCTATTACTTACCATTATAGTATATATTAATATTTGAAATTGGCTTTTATTTTTATATTTTCTTTTTTTTCTTATTTATATTTATTCATTTGTGCTTATATTTCAGTTTTAGTCATTTTAGTACTTCAATTTCAACTTATTTTATTTTAGTTAATTGCCAAGAAAACAGTTCTAATTTTCTTTTAAGGTTTTATGTACATTTTTAATCTAATACTTTTATTATTGGATGGTACATTTTACCAGTATTTCCCATACTTTCAATACAAAAATTAAAATATGAAAAATATGCAATATGTGAATTATTTTCAAATAAAAGCAATTTCTTTATAAAAAAAAAATTCTAAAAGCTTTTCATCTTGAAAAAGTGGGGGTCGTCTTATAATCAGGGTCGTCTTATATTTGGAACAATACAGTTATTAACCCTCTGGGGTTAGGGTTAGGGCTGATTTGGGGTCCTGGTGTTGTTTTGACATGCTGGTGTTGTTTTGTCATTTATCAATGCATTTTTTTTTTTTTTTTTTTTTGGAACACATGGCGTTTTTAAGAAGCAGAATAGAATAACATATAGTGAACTACTTACCCGTTGTTTGGAAAAAGGTTTCACATGTAGTGACAGGCACACAACAACAGTTTCCATTCAGTAAATCTGACTGAATCCGGATGATTTCAGCAGTTTATAGCAACATTTTGGGGTTTGGGCTCTGTTATGTGTAGATTAATGACCATTTAGAGGTGAATGTGGTTCTCCTCATTGTAAATTAGATTTCATGATGATCAAGCTTGTAATACTTCCCAGTGACCTGAAAACCATTTTATAATATATGGCCGTAATTAAATGAAAAACTTAAAGTAACCTAGAAATGACTTCATTTTTGGTTTGCAAGGACTGAGAGTGAGTAAATGGTACAGAACATTTTCAATTTTGGATGAACATTTGTTGTGAGGTTGCGTTTCCTGTTCACTGTTGTGTCACAGTGAGCTAAAATGGAGGAAATGTTGGTTTACACAGTTTTTGGACTAAAATGCTGCCAGAAGTCCATATCTTGACTTTCAGGTTCTTGAGTTTGACACAGATGCGATAGGCCTACATGAACACCCTACATCTCCAAATGTTTTAAATAAATCAGGGAAAATGCAGGGAAGGGAAAGAAATGTCTGAGGATGACGAGACATTTTGACAAGGCGATGTCATAGCAGCCGAGAACAAGTGCTTAACTCATCAGCCTGTGTTTTGCTTAAGCCTCTCACTTTGGTAATGGATCATACTTTGATTTTCCACCTCATCTGTTTTCTCAGTCAAGCTGTCAAAGTGATTTTCATGTGCTGTCGATGTGCTAAAGAGCCACGATCAATGCTGGCCAGTTGTACGGATTGTTTCTGGAAATTTCAACTATGTACAACAGCATTATCAGACAGCATGGACCACTGGTAAATGTAACCATAAGGAGGATTGTCCTTGTTCATGATGGAAATTCATGGATTGGTTCAAACTGGAAAGCTTTCACTTGCCAGCCCAGAACTTTAATCACTATGCTACACCACCCCTAGGCTAATCTACTACTTTATTTCTTTGAATCTGTTCATTACCTTATTATCTTAAAGCATGTAGTAGTGGTACTTTCTAGTGGCACCAAGGTTGTCTTGTAATTTGCGCTTGTTAAGCAACCTGGTTGGCTCACTGGCACACTTGTTTCCTATTTTAGAGACCAGCGTCCAAACATTTGCAGGGAAATGTAAGTATGGACTGACAGAATAGCTAAACATGGGGAGCTATGGCTAAATCAACTGTCAAACCAATCCAGGTTTATTGGAAATACGTGCCTATGGCTACATTTCAGCATAATGAATGATATTACATTGCTTCTAGGATGTTGCATGACACTTTTTCAAAGTAAAATATCCAGTGCATGTAAAAAGCTGAACATGAATCTGGCAATGTTTTATTTGTTGGTTGTTGTACCTTTTACGACAGTTCAGAAATAAAATGTCTGGTGAGTGGTGCTAAAAGGATAATGCTACATTGTGATTGAAAATAATGTACCACCCACACTAAAATATACTTTATACTGTCGCTGCTGGGCAGAAAGCTCATATGTCCATATTTCGTCATTTTTATTTATTTTCATAATTTTTTAAAATTTATTTTCATTTTCATCGTCTTTCTTTGGGTTTTGCAAAAACTTAACCAATGAAAAGTATTAAAATGAGCTTGTGAACCTCATAACTGTTTGCGGTGCAAGGGTATATAAAGTACTGTTTCTCTAAATAAGTACAGCGTTTTCTTTACTCAAGAAAAACATCTCAGGAATAAGGGAACGAGACACTACGTCATATGACGTAGCGTCGACAGTTCCCATGAAAGGGAACTATACATATAAAGACTAATGTTTTATGTATTTGAGGAGCAGAGAAGAGTGTCTTAGTGTAGCATTTGTCGTCGTGTTAAAGCCAATACTATCTTAAATAGCCTGTGTAGCAGTTTTGTCTTTAATAACATGAAATTTTGGCCAAATTACAAACAAAAAAAATTGATTGACCGCATAACTGCAGTAAACTTTATAACCTGTAATTTGATGAAAACGTAATGCGATGCACTTGCTGCCTCAGATGCGGCCATTCTAATGATGGAAATTCTCAGAAATTCTCGGGTCAAAAACCACATAACTCCATTTGAAGCTTGATATTGGTAATATGCTAACAATATAATGATACATTCAAGTATCATTATACTATAGACTATAGAGCCACAATATCAACTTTGACAGTGCAGTGTTCAATTATTTTAAAAATACAGTGTATTTTCCATTTCTTGAAAAGTAACGTTTTTGGAGATGCAAGGTTTTCGCCCGACAGCGACTATACTCTACTATAAACCTAACCAGTAGAGTTAAAGGGTTAGTTCACTCAAAAAGGAAAATTCTGTCATTTATTACTTACCCTCATGTCGTTCCACACACGTAAGACCTTCGTTCATCTTCGGAACACATTCATGAAGCTTTACAAATCTTTTGTTTCGAATCTGTGGTTCGGAGCATGTATCAAACTGCCAAAGTCATGTGATTTCAGTAAACGAGGCTTCGTTACGTCATAAGTGTTTCGAAATTTCAATGGTTCACCACTGGAGGGCGTGACTCTGGCAGTTTGATACGCTCCGAACCACTGATTCGAAACAAAAGATTCATAAAGCTTCGAAGCTTCATGAAGCAGTGTTTTGAAATCGCCCATCATTAGATAATGTTGAATAAAGTCGTTATTTTGTTTTTTTGGCGCACAAAAAGTATTCTCATCACTTCATAACATTAAGGTTGAACCACTGTAGTCACATGTTTTAAATATGTCTTTAGTAGCTTTCTGGGCATTTGAAAGTGTTAATTGTCTTGCTGGCAGTGGAGGCCTCACTCATTTATTTAAAATAAATATCTTAATTTGTTTTCCGAAGATGAACGAAGGTCTTACAGGTTTGGAACGACATGAGAGTGAGTAATTAATGACAGAATTTTCATTTTTTGGGTGAACTAACCCTTTAACAAAGGCAAACGTGAGAGAAAACTGCATTTTGCTGAAGCAACCGTGTCATTTTGGCTTTCTTCTTTGCATCATTGAGCTCTTTTATCATGACTCATGTTTCACAGGACTCGTACCCAAGTGCTCCGCATCACAACTGCAAGGCTGTACCAAATGAGCTTCAAAGCAAGTTTACATCAGAAAAGCCATTTTAATGGAACTGGTTATGTGATAGAAACATCAAATGTATTTGTTTACCAATCACTACGGTAAAAGCTTTTGAGATCAAAGCATAGTATTGCACAGCTGACAAAATGGTCCCTCAAACTTTTACAAAGTTGTCATTTAGAAAAAAAGTAGCTGTTCACCATGTCATGCACATTTTAACTCATTATTTTGCATGAGTCTTGTGCGTATAAAAAGGCTTGCCCATGCCATTGTGTGTTAGTATGTTTAGCCCAGACAAGCAGTTGAGACAAAGCCAATAAAACACAAGGCCTGATTACAATGTCTGCTCAAGTTTCACAACAACTAGCATATGGGCTCGTAGTGACATGCAGTCCACACTCCAGAACACACTGATCTCTGCACACGAGACATGGAGTACATTAATAACCAGGAGGCTAAAAACGACATGTTAACTAGAGGCAAGTTCACCACAACCCAAACACTCAAAGCTCTGACGTTAGTATGTGGGGATGCTGTACCACTATGTAGTCTGGATAGGCAAAAAGTCTGTGGCGCAGTGATTAGACCAAAGGCTGGTGCACAGACTGTAGGGCTGGGATGAGGTGGACAGATGTGTAAAGATAATATTTTTTTTTTTTATGTATAGAGGTGCACTGGAGATTGATTTTGCATATATAAATTTTGAGGCTAAATTGTGAGGTTAATTAAGATTTTTTGTAATGCAATATTTGCAGAATTTGAGAGCATTTCTAATACAGATTTTGACATATTTTTTGTCTATCCATTTAAAAATATGACAAAAGTACACTTATTTTGATGTGTTGACTATCATTTAATTGCAGTTAACATGTAATTAAGCATCTGGAAATATTACATTCAATTCATATATTATTTTAAAGTATATTATTTCCATTATAAGAACACTTTTATTGTAGAATGCTAATGTGTACCTCTTTTTCACAAGGATTATCAGGTTAATGTTTTTGTGACACTTACATAATCAGAATATGACCAAATTTAGATTAATAATGGAATATTTTGTGCACCACATTTAACCACAGTCATTTATGAAAGGGATAGTTCACCCAAAAATTAAAATTACCCCATTATTTACTCACCTTCAAGCCATCCTATAGGTGTATATGACTATATTCTTTCAGATGAATACAATCTGAGTTATATTAAATAATGTCCTGGCTCTTCCAAGCTTTATAATGGCAGCGATTAGAGGATGAGATGTTGAAGCCCCAAAAAGTGCAACCATCCATCATAAAAGATATAGCTCTTGGGGTTAATAAAGGCCTTCTGAAGCGAAACAATGCATTTTTGTAAGAAAAATATCATTATTTAAAACTTCCAGCAGTTGACCGTATGCATACTGCGCAAGTCGACTTGCGCCAAATGAGCAGTGTAAGCCAAGATGCCTCTCGCGGTTCAAACAAATAGGGCTGGGCAACAAATTCAAGCTTCTTTTCTCTTATATAGAAATCCTCTGACATTTCTCTTTAAAAATTCTCATTTTAGACTTCTAATTTGTGACCGGTGTTTTGTTTTGCTCTCTCCTCTGCTCTTCCGCGTTCGTCATTACGACATGTGTCAGGTCAGAGTTCACTCTTTCGTCCGTAAATCGATGCTTGCAGCCATCTGTCGGAAGCTAGTTATTTTTTGTTTTTAAAGTTTTAAATATGGATATTTTTCATGCACAAATGCATCGTTTTGCTTCAGAAGGCCTTTATTAACCCCCTGGAGTCGTATAGATTACTTTTGTTATGGATCGTTGCACTTTTTTGGGCTTCAAAATCTCATCCTCTGTTTACTGCCATTATAAAGTTTGGAAGAGCCAGGACATTATTTCATATAACTCCGACTGTATTCATCTGAAAGAAGAAAGTCATATACACCTAGGATGGCTTGAGGGTGAGTAAATCATGGGGTAATTTTCATTTTTGGGTGAACTAAACCCTTTAAATGAGCTGCATGTGACTTTTCCACAAACATTTGTTTTTCACAATCCAGCATAGAGTCATTAAAAGAGCGGCTGAGTCCTCATAGCGGTTGAGGTACATTCTCAGTTTTTAGCACTTTGTCACTTTCTAAAATCCAGCTAAACTGATCCAGTCGACAGAGGTTTCATTTTCACATTTGCAAGTGTGAAGTTTACAACAGACATTGTAGAATGGCATCAGTATGTTGGCGGGAGCTCCATGCAGATCCTCTGCTCCTGAAGTGTTTTGAGTGGTCTGGCAGGAGGGATAGAGAGGAAACCTCAAACTTTCAACAGGAGCTTGATCAAAGCCGCTCTACCAGGGTCTCTATTTGTATAACCATTGAATGGAAGGATGAAAATATCATCTGACACGACTGTCAACAATCCTGGAAAGCTCCAGATGAGTCTACAGGGATGTCTTGTTGCCCGCCCTGTCCTCCAGGAGAACAGTCGGCCTCTGATTAAGCATTTTGTGAGAGCTGTTGATCCATTTGGGGACAGGGGTCACATGGGTCACAGTTTGAAGATGGAGGTAGCGATATAAGCTGCGCTTCTGAGGGCGAACACATTAGTCTTGTTTTTTTTTTATTTGTGGGCGCAACTCGTGAAATGAAGACCAGATGGCAGGAGCTGATGTTGATTAAAGATTTTTCAGAATGTTTCTCCATTTTGTCATGGTGCTAGGTCATCTGACATGAAGAAATCTTTGCTTCAGATGATGGAATGCGAGTGTCCTTGTTTTGTGGTCTCGCTACATGCATAAATCCTTTTCAAGAGCTTGGTGTTCTTCCGGTTCTCAGGGGCTAGTATCCCTGCTGCAAAAAACATCTTATACCAGCCTATTACAAGAAAGCTGTAATACTTTGATTAACATTCTCAACACTAAATCACATACATTCACACTGACAAGAAGACCTTGTTTTCTGAGGAGTCCAGCCGTTTTGAATTAATACATAAGTGCCTGGCAAAAGAAGTCATGCAGGGGCTGTGTATAAACTTGTGTGAAAAGATAAATGGATGTCATTCAAGCTCTGTTTATTGAACTTTTTTTTAGCCTCGTCTGTCACCATCATGACAGCCATTTTGCTCAGCCTGAAGGCTGTTTTGAGAATCTTCCAAGTCCAATCATGATAATCTAATATTTATGATTGTATTTTAAATATTTATTGCATTTATGATTTGTATATTTCTATATATACCTTATATAAACAAAGACATATGGCAAGAAATTCTATTGTAATGTCCAGTATGTCATTATGCCAAATTAAATCAGACTGCCTATATAATCAGATGAGCTGGATAAAATGGCTCTTTAGTCTTCAGTCTGACATTCTAAACAAACATGGCTTCGGTGAGCCTGACCATGTTTGTTTTACTCATTAACTCCTCTCTTCCGCCTTCCTCTCAGTGTAATCATATGCAAATCTTGTTACGTTCATTGACCGCCACTGGACTCTGTGCAAAAACAGCTCACATCACACAGGTTTCTAATTGTGGAGTTTACTCTGGCCCTGCCAATCGAGCCTTCTTTGTTTTTAATCATATAAAATCGGGGGTGTGTTGAGCAGGCAGCATGGTAAATCCTGCGGCTCTCAGGGGAAGATTGTTCCCCTCTGTGGCCTTTATGTATTCCAGCTGCATAGATACACTAGTGTAACTCCAAGAAATCATGAGTTATAATAGTAATCTCATGCCTCACAATGTCATGGTAATACTGATGTTTCAGTCTTTGAATGTTGAATGTGATTATTTTGTTTTTCAACTAATTTATTTTGCATGGTTATTGATTTTCGTGTGTGAAAAAGTTTTTCAGGCAAGTCTAACAGTATTCAGGTACAGAAATTGGATAATGAAACATGATGACATATAGCTTAATCTTCTCTGAATACTCATCAAGACAGGCATTTTAACGTACTTTTGGTGTGTGCATTTGTTCATTCAAGCGCAAGACGACGCGAAAGAGAACTCGATTCAGTACTCGCACAATGTTTTCAAGGTGCCGTAGAACGTCTTTTCAAAAGATGTAATATAAGTCTAAGGTGTCCCCTGAATGTGTCTGTGAAGTTTCAGCTCAAAAATACCCCATAGGTTTTTTTAAATTAATTGTTTTAACTGACTATTTTGGGGCATCATTAGCTATGCACCGATTCAGGCTGCGCGGCCCCTTTAAATCTCTCGCTCCCTGCCCTCCCGAGCTCTCGACTATAAGTGCAGTTATACAGTGCATAAACAAAGTTCACACAGTTAATATAACCCTCAAATGGATCTTTACAAGATGCAGTCGGTGTTATGTTGAGATTCGCCTGTTCTTCGGAGGTCTTTTAAACAAATGAGATTTATATAAGAAGGAGGAAACAATGGAGTTTGAGACTCACTGTATGTCATTTCCATGTACTGAACTCTTGTTATTCAACTATGCCAAGGTAAATTCAATTTTTGATTCTAGGGCACCTTTCACAAAAAGTTGGCTCTCTGTGTCAGTACGCACAGAAAACAGCGCACTAGTACTGAATTGAGCTTAAATCTGAATAGTTAAAAATCACTTGAATGTTTAAATTGACAAGACTTAACTCCCTGAGGTCTGAAAACGCGCCGGCGCGTTTTGCAGGATTTTTTTCACATTGCAGCAAAACAGACTTAAAATACTCCGTCATTTCTTGTCATAGAGACATAAGTAATATATCATTTGAAACTATAGAATGTCTTCTTTTATTTGTGTACACTCAGAGTAAAAACACAATGTTGTGCTTTTTGTAAAATAAAGAAAACTAACATGATGCGTGATCTCTCCTCTCCCTCTGAACGTAGTCCAATCTGATAGTTCTCAGAAAATGAACTGTAACTTATGAATACTAATGACAAAAAAAATGACACTTACGTCTAAAGGAAACGTTGAAATGTCAGGTTTTAAATCGTGCAAGTCAAATCGAAAACAAACATTCTGTGTTTATGTAATCTGTATGAAAAGAGAGCCATGTCAGAAGTCTGTGATTCAGCTCATTATCCGCTAATACGGCCATGCCCACGGAGCCAGTGCTATTCAGACGCAAATTCAGAGGCAATACATGCATTCATCGTCTCAATCGTGTATTTATTGTCTTGAAAAGTGTTTATTTGGATGTTAAAGCCATGGTTAGTGATCTCTAGAAGACATGCCATTAGTTCCTAGTTCCTTTCCTCCTTTATATGAATTTGTGGCCTAAAGATGTACAGAGAGCGCCCTCCGGCTGCAAGTATGAATTGAAAACACCATTCCTGAAATGTCCTCTTCTTCTTTAGAATAATTTGTGGACTAAATGTGCACAGAGAGCGCCCTCCGGCTGCAAGTATGAATTGAAAACACAGTATCCAGCACTAGTGATGACAATAAATATTACTTCTCAGTATAGAAAATTGACATAAATATATAAGAATCCATCAATATTTCTCCAAATGTGCATGCTTTTAAGCTAAAAGCCTATATGAAATGCCATAGAGGTAACATAATTGTTCAGACACTTTGCATCACAGAAATACATTATATTTTAAAGAATATAATAGAATACCATTATTTTAAATTGTATTAATATTTCACAGTATTGCTGTTTATGATGAGCTGAGACATTATTACAGAGGGTTTTTTTCACACTGTCACTGTCAATGTCACAGACTGAAAGGCCTCATTAATATGCAAGTCATTTCAGGTCATTATTATGTGATTCTTTTGTCTTCTCAGGTGTAAATGGCCCATTATTCATGCAGATTCACGCCTCCACGCATACTGTGTTTCTTGACAAAAAGTGTCTTACAAAAACTAAATCAATATATTGTTTTATATGAAGGAGTAGGCAGCATAATTTTTACATAATTCTGAAGCAAAAACTCTAGTCTACAACCTCCAATACCCAAAAGTCTTGTGAACACAGATTTAATATACTTTTTTTGGCCTTATTTCAGTGACTTAAGTTTTTTGTTTTTTCAATAACCACGCATAAACATTATTCCTTTAAAAATACAAACATGTACATACATGTTCCTCACATATTATTGTAGCCTAGTTTGTGTTGAATACAGTGTAATGACACTTTTGTCATTTATATGTTTATGAACAACTGAAAAAAGCACAAATGTCAGGGCATGTCAAAACTTCTCCAAGCCCCAAATCAGCCTCAGACTCCAGAGGGATAAAAACATGTGTGAAAATGATGCACTTTCATGAGGACTGGCCTGAACGGGCAAGCGACAATTCTGTCAACTGTCCTGAGCGTCTTTCACGCTGGCCCCGGGCCGTCGGGCAGTCCTTTTTGTCAAGCCCTGTACTACATTTCTTCACATACATTTTGTTGTTGATGTCAAACGCTCAGCATCCAATAAAACTCTGCTGTATTTTGCCGGAAATTCATCTGCTACTTTGTAGAGTCAGATTACCCAAGCTGTATTTGAACTTGCCTCAACTGCCACTGTGCAATGCATCAGAGCACATGCACTACCCACCAGGCCTTGTCTCTGACTGTTTAATCTTTTTTTTTTTTTTTTTTTTTTTTTTTTTTTTACCCAGCACGCACCATTTAAAAAAAACAAACAAAAAAAAACATTAGTTCCTGGTGCAGTCCACTTCTTGTATTGCTAGCTGAGAATTACTAGCCATTGGATCATTTGTGTGCATTGAGCTCTGATGTGGATGTGTTTTCTGCCACTGAGGCATGAAATGCGCTCCGAATCGGCACTGTTACAACCAGCATCGAGTCTTTGATTTAGCAGCTGGAAGAGAAACTCTCCACCAACAGAGCTAAATGATCTAAATCTGGAGGACCGCCTAGTCCAGGTGGGCTCAGTTTCACACTCACTATGTCTCCTGTTAAGTTTTGCAGTATTTAATGATTTACGGCACATGTAACATGTGAGGCGCTCCATATCATTTTGGTTTGGTCAAAAATGCACTAAAACGCAACATGCCTATCTTGCTTTTTCCCCTCCAAAAAATATTGCTAACGCTAGCTACGTAGTCTCACGTCTCTTCATTTTCCCCATATTACCGTTAGTTTCACGTCCTTGGAAGTCTTTTTCTCTCAGTTTTGGCCTTCGGTCCATGCTGAGATGGTGTTTTTGACCTGTGAAAATTGAGCTTTTTGAAGTGGATAAAATTGAAATGCTTGAATGCTAGTGTGGATGAAGAGCGTTTTGAAACGAAAACACCGTTTTAAAATGTATTCAGATTAATATAGACATAGCTTCAGTGTGTTTGTTAGTAAACTGTCTAGCTGAACTCACTGTGTGTCCTGTAGAGTTCATTTTTGGGGTTTGCTGGCTGCAGTTTTGACATTGTGATGTGATTGGGCTTAACCACTAGCAGGTGGGCTGAAAAGCTTGCGGCATGAGTGACACAAGGTGGTGGGGGGTGGAGAGGGGGCCGCTGGCGGGAAGAGAGGCCAGTGTGTGTGCGGATAGTAAAATAACACCGAAAAATAAACATCAAATGGGAATATCGTTGCACAGTGTGTTTGAAATTCTATAGCATTTAACTGTTTTGAAATGAGATTGTACTGATGTCTGGTGTTTACATGCTGTTTTATCAAAGTCAAAAAACAAGTAACTAAGAATATACAACCTATTCTAAGCTAGCTAGGCTGCAAAAGGTCAAAAAGGCATAAGGTAGCAACAGCAAACGTGTACATAACCAAGATGTGTCCCAGGTCATAAACAACAAGGATGGAGAAGTTTGAAATGGGTACTTTCGTGTGCATCGAAGGGGGGCATGGAGACCAGAGGTGGCTGATCAAAGCGGCCGGGTTGGGGGTTTACAGCTTGATGAAGGATTGAATGTAAAGTGGGGGGCTAGGCCGTTTATGACTGTATAGCCCAGGAACAGTGTCTGGAATTGAATTATACCAGATACTGGCAGCAAGTAACAGAACCTGAGCAGATGTGTAACCTGAGAGTACTTCCAGAGGTTAAAGGCAAGTCGGGCAGCAGCGTTCTGGATGCAAGGGTTTTACGTGCTGGTAACCTGGAAAGGAGGGAGTCGCAGTAGTCATAATGTGATTATTTGTTCATTGCCAGGCATTTTCTGAGCTGATTTTAAGGGAAAATCTACCCTGTTTTTCTTTATTAATACACATTCCTCATCTTATTGTGCATGTCATTCCAAAGAGAAAAAAATGTCTTTCTTCAGAATCTTTGATTAAAATATAATAACTTGCTCCCCCTCTCAAACAGCTTTCCTTTTTGGGTGATTTCATCAAGGACAGCTCCTCCCCTCCAATCACCTGTCATAGAGAAACCATGCCCAGCAAGCTATGCTGGTCCATTCTGGTATGAAACACCAATCCAATGAGTTCTCAATAGATAATCAAGTTTTTTTTTTTTTTTTTTTTTTTTTTGTATATCCTGTTTACTGTACATCTCAGGTCCACATGTCTGTGGCAACATTTCTGACCTTTCTGACATTTACATTGCTTCTTGCACATTTTGTGACACTTTCAAAGTGAAATGCCCAGTGTGAGGCACTAAAAGTGCAGTTTTATCTGAAAGAGATAAAAATAAATTTGGCAACATTTTATTACATTGGTTGTTGCACATATTGCAGCAGTTTGGAATTTAAAATTTTGTACTAAAATGTCTGTCGCGTTTTAAAGTAATGTACCAACTACACTAAACCCTAGCCTCAACCTATCCCATAGTGTTGAAAAAGGCAAACGTGAACTAAAAGCAAATTTGTTGAATTAACCATGCCCTTTATCATGACTCTTGTTTCACGGGACACATACCCAATCTCAAGTGTAATGCTGTACCAGGTGAGCAACTGAGCAAGTTTACTACATCAGAAAAGCCATGTATGTGGATCTGGTTATGATGCAAATTTCAAAATGTATTAGTTTACAAATCATGCCCTAGGGTAAAAATGTTTTTTGAGGTAATTGCATAGTATTTACAAGGAACTGTGTAAAAATAAGTCTTTATTGATCGATAATCTGAAGGATTAAATTGTAAATTGTTGCCATTTTACTTCCCCTAGTGTCATTTCAGCTTGAAACTGCAATGAATTTTATGTATAAATAAGTTTTTGGATTTTTTTTTCTCCAGAAATGTAGAGGCACATTTTTCCAATGAGCCCAGGCTGTCTGTTGAAAATTCACGCGATCAAAGTAAAAAAGGACAGTGTTGTGTTTCATGCTGACTTTAATGGAGATTAAAGTACTAAGCTTATTGGTAACTGAAAGCGTTAGCAAATGTAGCCTAATATATTTAAAGGTGCCCTAGAACCAGTTTTTACAAGATGTAATATAAGTCTAAGGTGTCCCCTGAATGTGTCTGTGAAGTTTCAGCTCAAAATACCCCATAGATTTGTTTTAATTCATTTTTTTAACTGCCTATTTTGGGGCATCATTAACTATGCACCGATTCAGGCTGCGGCTCCTTTAAATCTCACGCTCCCTGCCCCCCACCCGCCCCCCGAAACGAAACATTTAGAAAGACAATTTACAAATATCACTAAAAATATCATGTTATCATGGATCATGTCAGTTATTATTGCTCCATCTGCCATTTTTCGCTATTGTCCTTGCTTGCTTACCTAGTCTGATGATTCAGCTGTGCACATCCAGACGTTAATACTGGCTGCCCTTGTGTAATGCCTTGAACATGGGCTGGCATATGCAAATATTGGGGGCGTACATATTAATGATCCCGACTGTTGTAACAGTCGGTGTTATGTTGAGATTTGCCTGTTTTTCGGAGGTCTTTTAAACAAATGAGATTTACACAAGAAGGAGGAAGCAATGGAGTTTGAAACTCAATGTATGTCTTTTCCATGTACTGAACTCTTGTTATTCAACTATGCCGAGGTAAATTCAATTTTTGATTCTAGGGCACCTTTAAGAAACAAACATACATGGGTAGAAATTCTGCTGAATTTTGCAGAGCTTTCTAGTGAATTATAGGCACAGATTCCATGTGTGTTATTGTTATTGTTGTTATAGTTATTGCCAACACAATAATAATTGAGCTCAACCAGTGCAAACACACAAACACAACAATGTGAAAACAGCTCTTTTAGAATGGTTTACCACAAATACACTTTGAGCAGATTTTAAATGTTTACACTGCAAATGTTGAATGCAGTATATTGTGATGCAAACTTTATTGGAATAATTTGTTGTGTGGTGGTCATTTTTTATTCAGCATCTCCTGAAGTGTTTATAATCTATCTTTGTTTGCGATGTGATTGAGTAATTTGTTTGATACTCAAGAATGAGTCAACAAATAATGTGTGTTTGTGTTTGATAATACATAACAGATAGTCTATATACACCAAGGCGTCAGGGAGGCCACAGTGGATTCCCAGCGACGCTGTGAAATTCTTGGTGGTTATCAAACACACACAAAACACTTGCTGCATATTGTGATAACCTCTCTCTCTCTCTCTTTCTCTCTCTCTCTCTCTCTCTCATTTTTCCCCCATATACTGAGGAAAAGCTGTAAGAATCTGAGCTTTTTTATTGAGTAACAGCAAGTCTTTCCTGTCTCAGTGTGTGGTGCTGTAAATGAAAGTTGCCCGCTGTTATATATGTCTTATGGAACTTATGGATTTGAATGGTTATAAATCATTCTGATATTGGGATTAAGAACCCCTTACTTTTCATTCAGCAGTTTTACAGAGTTTTTGTTTAGCTATACCCCATGCAGAGGTACAGTTGTGCATGGTAACTTTTTACAGGAATAGCTACAGTACATTACCTCAGCTAGTTACTAATTAACAGATACACACAAAACCCTTACTACAGGAACAGTGATGGTTAATTATTCCACTGATGTTTTGGATGGAACCACTTCAATATATATTATATTATTATAATTTATATTGTATTAAGTTTATTTTTTTTACCTTGTTGGCAATTGTTTTAAGCGTTAACCACTACATTTTGTTACAGTTATTCTTGAAAACAAACTTAAGTATGTTTTAAGGATGTTTATTTTTTTTTTATAATAGAAAATACTTTTTTTTTTTCTTTGTGAATCTTTTTTATTATTATTATTTATGGCAAGCTGTGCCTTAAGTAATTGCTTTCCACGCATCATATCTGGCATTGAACCAGCTCTATGTAGTGACACCCAGAGGCCAGCAAGGGAAGTTATTAATTTCCAGACATAACAAGAGGCTTTGCCTGTAAATTATGGAGGGATCGTGTACATTTCCTATACATCTGTCTCTCTTGCTTTCTTCTTTCTCAGGTCGGTTTGAATCATTACTAAGTGTGCAAGCATACCAAAGCTCGGCTCGGGTCATGAGCCTGTGTAAATATGACTGTAAGTCAACATAGATCATCATTTTATCTGTGATACTTCAGCCAAATGTCTGTGGTCGAGACACATCCTTTGAAAATCGATTTGCTGTAAATGTGAATCTTGTAAGGTAAATCATAACTAATGGCCTTGGATATTACCCTTCCAGCTCATAATGACACAGACGGAGACAAAAGAATGGGTAAATATGGAAACTGAGCTGTCAAACCATAGCCAACGTTAAGTTAAATTACCTTAAAATGGCTGACAAGGAGAATTGGGGTGCTTTGCCAGCTCCGGCGTGTTTTCTACGTTCCTAATGTTCTTTTCTCTTTTCATATTTCATGTTTATCATCTGGGCGCACGTTGTGTTTTCTTTTTCCTTTCTGCCCACAGATGGTTATGATAAGGAAATCTGTCTCTTCAGTAAAATGAGGTCTAATTCCAGGCAGTTTGTTCATTCCTGCCTTTTAAAGAAAGCCAGGGGCTTAATGATAAAAGCTCTTCATCATTCATCATCAGAGCAGATAGCCTGGAATACAGTTTGGTCATTTTCACCCTACCTCATATTACCATATATGTATATATATATATATATATGTGTATATAAATTAAATTTCAGTAGCACAATAAAATACATTTAAAACAAAAAACAACTTGCTGGAGTGTGCACACAAGTCAAATGTTATCATGTGAAAATTGCAGTTTTTGTTAATTTATATTTGCATTCTCTGAGACCCCAAACATACAGTAATATAATATATATTGTTTTATGGTGCGTCAACAACAATATATATAAATACTTATTTATAGTAGGTTTTCTTGTTAAAAGCCATGTTATATTTTGGACACCAGTCCCATCAGGATACTGATCCTGCTCGTTGTCCTACTTGACTGCAAGACTACCTTGGTCAACCGGCTAGACCAGCACTAACTAGCATATGCTAATCTAACCTTGGTCTTGTTGCATAAACAAAGCCATGGTTAAATCCATGTCTTCATTGGTCATGTATTTGATTGATTTAAACCTTACTTAACTAGCATGCGAGCTCAACAGGGAGTTCCTCAGGGTTCAGTATTGGGCCCAACTCTATTTAGCATATATATGCGTCCACTTGTGCAGATTATTGGGAAGCTGATCGTCAACTTTCTCTGTCAACTCAGGCTTTGATCCTGAGTTTGTGGAGCTCGTGAACATGATTGCATGACATCAGTGGCAAACAGCCAATCACATGCCTTGCAACAGAGAGAAACTGTGATTCACTTCTCGCTAAAGAGCCAGAGCCAGCGTAAGTGAAGTTATATAGAATATTTAAGAATATAGTTGATAATATATAGCGATTGAGACTCAAACATGTAAGGTTACATGTAGTAATTTAAACTAAATGCTTAATAATAACTTAAACTAAAATTGCTTGTGTGTAATGGATTAATAATAATATAGATCATATGATAATTATAGAAGTCATATATAAATATAGTCATATATAAATAAATTAAAATAATTCTAATTATCATTAAAGCAAGACAATTTCATCGTTAAATAATGTTTTTACTATATGGTGTCCTTTAATTTGGAAGAAGAGAAACTGGGGGAGTGACTTTATTGCGTTGGACGTGTTGGTGTCACTTAGCTCACATCTAATTGGTCTAATTTTGATTTAAGATCTTTTACCCAGAACAAAACCTGCCCCGGAGCAGGTTAGCCGTGCAGCGTACGTTACTATGGTGATGAACACCGCTAAAAGCCAATGCACTTTCATTGTACCTAAAACCCAGGATTGGCGCAAACTAATCTGAAACTTGCATGGCTAGCCAGCTAATCCAGCTTCATGGTACAGGTCTCTGATGTCAGCAGCACATTAGCGGTTTTAAAAGATTGTGTAGAAGAAATCAGAATTTGGATGCTGCATAATTTCCTGAAACTGAATTGCTCCAAAACTCAGCTTATGCTGATTGGCACATTAGTGGCTACTCGGAAGATCGATCATATTAGTTTGGTTGTCGAATCCACTTTTCACTTCACAGCTATGGAATCTTGGTGTTGTTTTTGATCCTCAGCTAACATTTGATGTGCATATAAAACACATATCAAAAATAGCCGCCTATCATCTCAGGAATATTGCCTGACTTCGAATTTTAATTCTTTCGCTGATATAGAAAGGCTCATACATGCCTCTGCTGCTCATGTACTCACTCATACTTCTCCACACGAACACATTACACTGGTGCTCTCACAGTTGCACTGGCATCCCATTCATGCTAGAATTGATTTTAACAAACAAACAGACAACAACTTGGTCAAAACGATCCCTGTTCCCACAGATCCGCAAAAACGATTAAAAACACTGTATTAGGCATGTCAGGCCAGTAGATGGCGAGCTCACTTTGTAAAGAAAAACTATGCGCATATAGACTGTAAACGGACCCTGCGTTTTAATGCAACTGACTTGAAAAGTTATGATCAGTCTTTAAGTCTGTTAGATCAGTCTTTAACTTAGTTAGTTATCTTATTTTATTACTTTTTAAGACTGATCATAACTTTAATTCAGTTACTTAAAAATGTAGATTTGTCTGATTTGAGTAAGAAAAATAAGACTGATTACCTATTGGCTAACTGCTAGTTGGTCAGACTAGTTCTTAAGACACATTCTTGACAGAGGTTTATGCAACTAGTAGACGACTAACTTGGACTAATACTAGTCTAAGCAGTTTATGCAACAGGATCCCAGGTCTGTTCAGCAGGAGAGAACATGTTTACATGTTTCATTGACTTACCAACACACTAGTCAACCTCTTTCACATTATTTTACACTTACTGCGGTGGTCATGCTATTGGGCTGATGGTGATATTTAAGCTGCCTATCCCCAGTTTGTGAGTTTTGCGGCCAACCAGGGCGGAGAGGGGCGGTTTGTTTTGGAATAGAAGGCTGCGGCGGTGGAGGTGGGAAGGGCAGAACCACCGCAGGACGGCTCGCCCTGTTTCCTCTCACGTTTGGCACTTTTATGAGAGAGAATTCCTGCCCTGAGATTCAGGCGATCTACAGTGAATTGTGCGATGGTGGGGTGCACGCTCAGGAAAATCTGTCTTCATAAACGTAGACATTAGTGACTGCTCCCCATTCTTAGATCTGTAACTGAAGCTCAAGCCAGAGACTCACTTCTGCCATCATAATGGATGCCTCTGATATTCTCCTTGTGTGGCGCGGAAGGAGGAATTTCACACAGCACCTTTGTTTTGCTCATAAATCTCTGCAGTGAAACAATACTCGCTGCGGTCAGCGTGTACTAATCATCATCCATCTCTCTCTCGCTTTAGCTTTATGTTGTGATTATCCTCAGAAAAAAAAGCTGAGCTCTTAGTGAGGTCGTAATGATTCCTCAGTGCCGGAAAATGTACGGAAACTTGTACCAGTCGGTGGTGCTTGAAGCTCATCTTTCCCCACCTTGACACTGTTGTGTGTCATCTCCCTGTGAGGTCTGTTGCTAATGATATTCTTTACAGACATCTCCATTTGCACTTATTTGCTGTTGACATGTCTGTTGAAAGTTATGCTTTCCACAGTAAGGCATTTTATATCTTCCCATGCATGTATTTCCATCACCACTTGTGTGCTTTGTTTGCCCTTCAAGTCAATTCAGTTAAAACAGAGATTTACTGTACTCATGAAACAAATCACTCATTAAATTTGTGGCTTTTAGTACATGTTGAAGTCATGTTGTACTAGGGCTGGGGCGATATATCGCATGCGATTATCACGCGCATTCATCAGTAAAGCCGGTTCCCTGATTACCGCGAAATCGCCATCACCTGCTTTCAAATGGAGCGGCATTTAATAGACAGAGCCGTAGATCACTGACAAGCTACGCAATATCGCGTTCATTATCGCAGATGAATCGCCTTCGATAATGAACGCAATATTGCGTAGCTTGTCAGTAATGTAGGTAATGTATGTAATGTATGTAATTGAAGATTTTTTAAAAAAATGTTTTGAAATGCTTACTCTTGTATGCTCACCAGTGCTGCATTTATTTGATAAAAAATACAGAAAACAGTAATATTATGTTATATTATTACTATGTTTTTAAATAACTGTTCTATTGCAATATATTTTAAATATATTTTAAAATGTAATTTAATCCTGTGATGGCAGAATTTTCAGCAACACATAATTTTCAGCATCATTACTCAGTATTAAGTGTCACATGATCCTTCAGAAATCATTCTAATATGCTGATTTGGTGCTAAAGAAACATGTCTTTATATATATATATATATATATATAGTTTAAAAAAAATGGTAATAAAATATGACCAGATCTCAGAGTTAAACTGTGTCAGAAAAAAATTATCTTAATTATGTCAGATAAAACTTAAGCAAAACATGGTCAGGTCAAAGTGTCTGGATAATTTTTGGTTCCAAATCTTTTATCTGTTTTACTGGTAGTCCACTGAATGAAGAATTGTTGGGTATAATGTCACAGTTTACTTTATTTTGCTATTCTCACTTACATAAATGAACTATAGTGTCCTGCACCCACTAGTAAAATATATCAAAAATACCAAAAATGTCTGAATTTTTGGTTTGACTGTATATACAGGTGCATCTCAATAAATTAGAATGTCATGGAGAAGTTCATTTATTTCAGTAATTCAACTCAAATTGTGGAACTCGTGTATTAAATAAATTCAGTGCACACACACTGAAGTACTTTAAGTCTTTGGTTCTTTTAATTGTAATGATTTTGGCTCACATTTAACAAAAACCCGCCAATTCACTATCTCAATAAATTAGAATACTTCATAAGATCAATAAAAAAAAAAAAAAAAAAAAAAAGGATATTTTAAACAGAAATGTCAGGCTATTGAAAAGTATGTTCAATTCTATGTACTCAATACTTGGTTGGGCCTCCTTTTGCATGAATTATTGCAATCAGCCTGTGGCACTGCTCAGGTGTAATGGAAGTGCAGGTTGCTTTGATAGCGGCCTTCAGGTCATCTGCATTGATGGGTCTGGTGTCTCTCATCTTCCTTATGACAATACCCCATAGATTCTCTATGGGGCTCAGGTCAGGCGAGTTTGCTGGCCAATCAAGCAAAGTAACACCATGGTCATTGAACCAGCTTTTGGTACCTTTGGCATTGTGGGCAGGTGCCAAATCCTGCTGGAAAATGAAATCAGCATCTCCATAAAGCTTGCCAGCAGAAGGAAGCATGAAGTGCTCTAAAATTTGCTGGTAGATGGCTGTGTTGACTGTGGACTTCAGAAAACATAGTGGACCAACCCCAGCAGATGACATGGCAGCCTAAATCATCACTGACTGTGGAAACTTCACACTGGACTTCAAGCAACATGGTTTCTGTGCCTCCCCCCTCTTCCTTCAGACTCTGGGACCTTGATTTCCAAATGAAATGCAAAATTTACTTTCATCTGAAGAGAGGACTTTGGACCACTGAGCAACAGTCCAGTTCTTTTTCTCCTTAGCCCAGGTTAGACGCTTCTGACATTGTCTTTGGTTCAGAAGTGGCTTGGTACATGGAATGTGACAGTTGTAGCCCATTTCCTGAAGACGTCTGTGTGCGGTGGCTCTTGATGCACTGACTCCAGCTTCAGTCCACTCCTTTTGAAGCTCTGCTAAGTTCTTAAATCAGCTTCGCTTTACAATCTTCTCAAGCTTGCGGTCATTCCTTTCACTTGTACACCTTTTCCTACCACACTTTTTCTTTCCAACTTTTCCAATTTTGCATGAATATTTTTTGATTTTGATGAGCAGCAGGCTGTAATCATCAAAATGAAAACAAAAAAGTCTGGAAATATTTTACTTATGTCTAATAAATCTAGAATACATTTAAGTTTTATTTTTTGAATTAAATTACAGAAAAAAAAACTTTTTCATGATATTCTAATTTTGAGATGCACCTGTGTGTGTGTGTGTGTGTGTGTATGTGTTATATATATATATATATATATATATATATATATATATATATTATACGATTAATAATAAAAGTTTGTGTAACAATATATGTGTGTGAACTGTGTATAATTATTATTTATATATAAATACACACACACCACACACACACATGTATGTATATATTTACGAAAAATGTGTTATATTTACATAGGTATTTATATGTAATATAAATTATATAAATATATATACAGTATATACATGCAAATATTTCTTAATATATATGTGTATGTGTATTTAAGTACACATAATAATTATACAGTACACACACACATATTATGTAAACACAAACTTTTATTTTGGATGACAGCCCTAATATAATATATATATATATATATATATATATAACCGGAATAACATATTAATTTACAGTATAACAATGTCGAAAACGGTGACAAATGGCAGCATTTAACTAAATATTTTACTACAAAAAAGACTAAATTCTGCACTGGGACTTCTGTGCGGCCACTCAAATGAATCACATTTTTAATGGGTTTATTTATACAAAGTGCCCAAACAACAATTAATTAAAATAAATCAGACTTCCCATGGTTTAATCTCTTGTCAGTTTGTCACGTCTGGTTAGGACACAGTGTTACACAAGATCAACATCTTTGTTGGTCTTGGAATAGCATACTGCTTGACCAATCAGTGGCCTCAAACTTTAAAGGTAGTGTTAGAATTAGAGCCAGGAATAACATTTTTATCAGCCAATGGTTGCCCTTCTATCGTGTAGATTTAGGGCAAGGGTTTGGTTAAAGATAGTGCTACAGTATTGTCTAATACGATTGTGTTCAAGGAAACCTCAAATCAATGGATTTTGCTAAAGTTCTTATGACTCTGAATAAATAATCAGAGATGTTTTCCATCTAAAATAGATCGTGACCCAGTATACCAATTTTATCACTATTTACTCTCTATACAAAATGTCTCCTTTTGTGTTCATGGTCTCCTTTAAATTCTCAGAATAATTCAGTAAAGTACTAGGCTTATTCCAAGATCCTGTTATTCTAAATATAAAGGTAACGATAACTCAAAGAGGATACAATGTTTCGGTCATAGAGGTTAGTATTAAGACTAGATTGTTTTTGTTGAGAAAACGTTTCCCTTGGGACCTGTTCATGAGAGGAGCGGACCAAGGAATGTACACAGTGATTTGTTTTCATTTGTTTGAGTGAGATGACTACTAATTAGGTATCTCTTGCCATCTGAGGTCAGTTCTTACCAAGCTATGCTGAGAAATTCACTTTGTTATTGAAAGATCTACCCGGAAACTTTATGTTGGAAGAACATCACTGGGACGGGATAGGAGGGAAAGGCCAAAGCTGACACGAAGAAGTCCCTCTTGAGTAAACAGGAGCATTGGAATTAATCAAAGAGCCTTTTTTCTTTACATACTTGTGAAATTGGCTGGAAAACTTTATCAGTTCTAATTTGAGAGTTTACATGCATAAGAGGAAAACAGATTTCAAAAAGTGCTGAACACACAGATTTTGAGATTTGTTTTTTCTATCACTCGTCGTAGGAACACATATGTATGCTGAATGCTGTTTTCCCACAGCCTGTTCTTGTATTTGCTGCAGATTTAAGGATTTTTGTTTTTTTGTAGAGGACAAAAGTGTTGAGTAAGAACAGCAAAAGAACGAATTTACTAAGGTTTGTTTAATTCATTTTATTTTGTTGATGCTACGTAATTCATTTATTATTAGTTAATTAATTGTCTTAGGTTGGATCAACTTGTATGGACACAAAAAAAAAATAGACTGTTTCAATGGTTTTTGTCCATACAGTGGGGTCCAAAACAACATTGGTCCAATGTGTTATAGAACCTACAACCTTTTAATTACCAGTCCAGATATTTAACTACTTCACCAGAGCAGTCAGAGAAAAGAGAGAAAAGTGAAAATGTGCATCATCTTGTTACGCCATATATACATATGTAACAGGGCTTTGATGGATGTGCTTCATCACCGCTGGTCTGGTGGTTTGGGTTTGGAGATCTCTCCTGGGTTTGTGTTTATTCAGCTTTAATCAAATAAATCTAGAGTAGCAGATCTGTACTGGGACACTGGATGCAGACCTCAGCCTTCTCAAGTCATCCTACCCAGCTGGGTCAAAACCTTCTCTTTTCATCTCAGTGCCTTTTGTCCTTCTATCCGAAAACAATCTCCTCATCCATTAGCACTCCAGGCCCTTACTGTGATTTTTCAAAGTGGGCTTCCAGTGTAGGATGTTGATTTTACTACCGTTTAAAGAAAAAATAGTATGCTGCAGGAATCAGTACTAACAATACTCAAGTACTAGTCTTTGAAGTCAATGAGAGGACTGAAATAAGGTCAGTGGTTAACACATGCTCAATATATGTTTTCTATGACATAAATCAGTAATGATTCACAACTTGTGATATTTTTTAAGCTTTAATGTGACTTGAAAAAGGTGGTTTCTAACTAATAGCTACATGGACTACAAAGGCTATAGGGAACATTAAACCCACCATGCTGAACTGGAAAACTCATCTACTTACTGCTCCGCTTTTACAGGCTTCTTTTGTTTATTCTCATGCTCTTGCAAAGTTTTCTAACTAAAACTTTCCAAATTATATTCTAAATAAAGTTTAAAAGAGTTTTCTGAAGCTTAATGGTGGTGACATTGAAGTCAATCTAGTGTGGTATAGTTCGCTTATGGCCTGACTTATTGGCTTTTTGTCGAGGTAACCTATGTGGTGCTAACTTTCTGGTTGGCCTACAACAATGTGTCAAAAATGCACATTTTAAACCCCATGCAACCTGCATTCTACATTGTCAAAATATCTCAAATAGCTCAAGGTGACTTGACTTAAAATTGTTGTTGTGCTAAAAGCACAGTACTATTCTTATCAGTATCTTTCTCTAATAAATTAAATGTAAGTTTATATTTATAATAAGCATATCTGAGCTTATTGCAAGGCATTGTGGGATTGGCTTAGCCTTTATGGATGCATGTGTTACTACCTTAGAATTCCGTCTGATTTCTTAAAATGCTGCATCCATAGGTAGCTCACTTGGTTTTGGAACATAGAAGAGAAGAATGTGATCGGTTAAGACATCTCTGTGAAAATAAGCAAAGGCTTCTTAGTGAAAGATCTTTTCTTATGAATTCTGAAAGGAATTCTTGGTCTGAAAACTGACGTTATGCATATCTTGAGCTGAGGAGGATATTGTTTTAAGTCTAAAGATAATCTCGGGGTTAGGGAAGAAATTTCTTTTAGGCTAGAGAAAATTTCTTTGGTAGATGAATGGGCTTTAGCCTTGGTAGGATTCTTTCCTGTCTTCTAGGTTATTTTTCTCAACTTTATCCATCATGATTACATTCATTCCTTTCTACTGTTTTCCCATCAGCCCACCCCTCTCTTTCTCTCTTTGAGGGCAGTTGTTGTGCAGGAGACTCGTACTGTCATTTCACAGTCCCTTTGCTGCATATCACAACAGTGCTTACGGGCTTACGGAAGTGCCACCATCTGAGCCAATACAACTAGAAAACAATAACGGATGAAGATGATTGGAACACACTAATACGGTGAACTAGTTAAGATTCTCTCTCTCTCTCTCTCTGAGAAACAGCCCATTGTTTCTCGAGTTCTGTTTTTTCAACATACTGAATGCAGTGAATCTTTAGTGGGATATTGCTGGCAGATAAGCCGTGGCAGACGGGTTTGGTAAGTGTTTTTTATTTTTTTTTCACTACATGTGAAAAGATCAAGTAAGGGCTGGGCACTGACAAAATTCGATTTCGATTCACAATCTTGTGATTCAATTAAATTTTGATTTGATTTTCGTTTTATGTATTTAAATCATTAAATGGTGGTTGTCATGAAAACATGACAGATTTATTCAAAAATACATCACATATTGAAGAACAGGTTAAGTAAAAATACATTGAATATGCAATATAGTGCATGGCAAAATGCTCCTCTCTCGAGTTAATTTTTCTAACTATCGCGTTTATGGTCATTGAATGGCTTTTCTGAGGTTAATGTAATATTTTACGTGACATTGTTTACAAGCTGTTTTACTGACATCTTTCGGTGGTTGAAACACTGATTGATTACATGTGACATGATACGGTTTTCAGTAAGCTGTACTGTATCTTTCAACGTACCTTCTGATGTTCATTCATATTTATTTCATGCTTTAGTAGTAGTAGTAGTAAAGCAGAAGAGATGATCAGTTTACTTGCGCTCCACGCTGCCGCTAGAACTACGTTGGCTACAGCAATCTGTTGTGCCACATTAAAGAGCACCAAAACTGTATTTATTGTTTGAATTTCATAATAAAATTGACAGCATTTTAAAGCTGAGACTGTTTCATATTAGAAGTAATGAAGCTTATTGTGATTTATTGGATTAATTATATAAAAATTTGGTCTGTGAAACATTTTAATTGCACAGTTTTCTGTGATTAATCACAAATTATTACGATTGTCACAATTATCAAAGTACAGCTGAAAAGGATTTGTTAAATAATTAAATGTTTAATGCATTAAACATGTTAAACAGTAATGCAGAATCTTTAAATAATGATTAACATCTTAATTTTGTTGTTTTTATGCATTAAACAGTCAACCTTAATCAGATAAATTTACTTGTTGAATGGGATGAATTTAAATGGGATGAAGACTCATATCAGTGGCCCATTAAAAGCTGTATTATTTTTCATGGTGAGGGTCTCCCTCATGGGGGCAGCCATCTTGTCACATGACTAGACAAGAACTACTCATTTTATCTAGATAGTCCCTGTTTATGACACTTTCACTCATAGAAAAAAAAGAATCTCTTGGTTGACTTAGTCCATTTCTACAGTGGCATCCCAAAACTGCTTTTCGCTGCATCCACACCACTGTTGTCAGTATACAATTCCATGATGATCACCATATCAGCTTGTGCATTTAGCTTTAATTAATAATTGACAGTCCTTTAAAATTAAGTATGACTTTTTAAACTTAATAAATCTGTTTTTTTTTTTGTTTGTTTTTTTGTTTTTTTGGACTTGATTTAATAATCAATATATCTAACAGGAAGATCTGGTTTTATTCCTGTAATGTTGTATGCATTTGTTGTATGTATTTTATCTGATGATTTCCGGGAGATAATGACACTGAACAGCTAATTGAATATCAAATATAAGGTTAATAAACCAGCATTCCCAGCTGATTGCACCTTCCCATGAGAGTTGTTCTCTGCTGTGTTGATGCGAGAGTGTGAGGGCTTCAGATGCAATACAGACTGGCATACTGCATGTGAATCTGTTCCAAATGGGCAAACTATCTTCAGGGAGACAAAGGCCCTTTGAGTGTTGGACAAGTGTCTTTGCCAAGAGTGGATTATGTCCATTTTAGTGACATCACAAAATAAAGCAGCCTATTCCGCAAGCAAAGCTGCTCTGAATGGCACCGTTATCAGCACCTCAATATGCAGTTTGGCTCAGACCAGGGGGCTTGAGGTTCCCTGAGGATTGCTATAACACCTTCTTCTTTGCTGAATTGATTTTGTCAATGAGGAAATTGTTTACTCTTGTTTATAGCAACGTTTTTTGGGCTTAATTGGCTGTCAGAAACTTGTAAAGGCCTTAGGAATTAATAGATGCCAGTTGGCTGCATGTATTGCTAATAAAATCACCCTTTTTTCAAATGGCTCTAAATGAGACTGATAAAATAATTGCTTGAATGCATTGGGAGTTGGTTGTCAAAGCTGTGGGTGGGATGGTGATCGAGATCGTGTCACATGAAGTTTTAGAAGCCAATAGATTATCTCACCTCAGTGACTCCCAAAAGACATGTAGGCTCAATGGAGGGATTGATGAGATGTTTAAAAACATTTTATTATTATTATTATTATTATTATTTATATATAAATGACAGCTGTGTGCCATGACTTTTTGGAGTACAGTTCTCCAAAAGCATATTTTATGTATAAAGCCAAAACACACCCTTAACCTCTTCATACTAACTGCAGACCGTTTGTTAAATATTTATTTGTATTGTATTTTTTTAATTATAAAGTAATTATTTGTATATGTATTTATACAACAGTTCTTTCTGGTTCTCGAATCTGATTGGCTGAGAGCCGTGTGATATTTCCCCAGCATCAGCACTCAAACTGTTTCACAGTTTGTATCTACGCTTGCGGCGACTGTCATGGCAGTCGAGCAAATCCAACATATTTTTTAAAAATACTACTTTGTTGTTTTATGAAATGTAGTTTTAAGACTTTTTTTAGGTGAGAATGTAGTTATTTAGACATCAAATATGTGACTTATAAATAAACATAGCACCTATTTTACAATCTGTTTAGATGCTTTCACAAATGCAAGCTCCAGGCTGTCAGCGGCCATTCAGCACTCATGTACCCGCTGAGAACAGCTTCATCTTGGCCAGTCCTTCGGGAATTTGCCGCTGGTTCTTATGTAGATAGTGGTTAAACATGAGATATAATTAATTTGGGGTATATCAGACGGGCAATCTTTGGTCTTATTAATCTATTACTTGTTCCAGAACAAAACGATTTGTTTTAAGGGGAAAATTAAGTTTCATAACTTTATATTTATGCTATATTTAACTTAAATCCTGTACTAGAGTGCTACTTTTGTACGTTTGACTGAATTGTTTGCTTGTTTATTTTCTATTATAATGGCTATTGTTGTTAATTTAAATATTGTTGTTCAATAAATATTATTTTATATAAATAATAAGCTGTATTTGGGATTGAGAAAGGGTCCGTCATTCGTGATATGGACTTAAGTGAAAGTAACATTATTACGCCATTAGATGGTGGCAAAGACTGTCTTTATGAGTGAGTCAGAACAAGAAAGTTGTTTTAGCACTGTGGGAAATCCCCCTTAACTTTTAAAAAGACAAAGATATCGCTTTACCCAGTGGACATTCAAACTGACTTTTTATAATGGATATAATATTATGGACATCTACCTGAAGAAGGAATGTTAAATCAGATGCAGGTAATACACTCGTTTAGTCAATCTCTCTCTCATAAGATCATAATACTCTACATTATAAAATAAACTTCAATGAAGCGACTCAGACTTCCTTCGTCATTTTCTGCTAAAGTGACGTTTTAGAATTAGTAACAGAGGCTTGAGCTCAACTGTTAAACTGTCAACTTTAGATTTGAAGCAGAAGGAAGTTGTTTTGCACAAAAGAGGGTTTTTTAAAGACACTCCATTGTTGTTTCTTATTTATTTACACACCTGTGCCGTCGAACTGTTGTATAAACGCAATATCACACTCGTAGCCATGCGATATGGCCGTATATCAGCTTGCCGTGATTACCTACTCTTGTGATATTGCTCATGTATTTATATTTATACTTAATACACTTCTGTTTGAATGTTTAGGGTTGTTAAGATTTTTTTGTTTTTGAAAGAAGATTCTTATTCTAACCATGGCAGTTATTTGATACAGTAAATATTGTGAAATATTATTACAATTGAAAATAATTTTCAGCTGCCATTACTCCAGTTATCAGTGTCGCATGATCCTTCCAAAATTATTCTTATATGCTGATTTGCTGATTAAACCACTCGATTCATATGGATTCATTTTATGACATCTTTTTGGATCTTCTAAGTTTTGTCTCCCAGGTTTCATTAAAAATATCTTCATTTGTGTTTCAAAGATCAACCAAAGTCGTATTAATTACTTTAAAAAAATTTTTTGAACAGTATATACAGAGTATAGTTTACCGTATTTATAGCCAGAACATATTCTGGGTTAAGTTATGTCATGTGTTCAGAGTCTGCTTCAGTTGGCTCCTTGTGCTGCTCTTCTAACCCTCACAGCAGAGCAGTTGTCAACAGCATTCCCTTTATGCAGCACAAGCAGCATTTCACCTCCTCACTGGCTTACCACATCAACACCCTGAGCTCAAATGTCCACTGATATCACAAAACAGGTCAAACAGACCAAGCCACTGCAGTAAAAAAATGTGATTTTTGCAGCTTGCTCAATTTACGTTAAACACTTTATATTTAATTTCACTGGGTGCAATCCATTTAAACTGGAAGTTAAACAGAAGATTACTTAATCCATTTGCATTGAAGCTTTATGAATAATGTGTGTTGGCATTAATGTAGCATTGCTTAAACCGGGCAGGGGATTTCCAGTTCCCAGCCTGCTTTGCATGGGACTGGATGGGGAAAGTAAACGCTGAAATTAAGTGTTATTTTTGTGTGTTTGTTATGTTGGGATTTAGAGTTTCTCTTATGTTGGAGCTTTGGGGGTTACCATTGTGGTGAAGAGTTGAGCTTGTGCTTGGGTTGATGACAGGTTAATGTACTTAAAGATAATGCTTTAGCTCTACTCAAAGAGTAATTATTGTGCACTACCATTCATTTAAAGTAAGATTTAACACGCAAATATGCACTGTTGTTATAGCTTATATATACCTGGTTTAGATCAGTATTTTCATTTTATTTTGTATTTTCATTGTGCTTTACTTAATTCAGGTAGGTTGCAACTTTTTCTGTAATTTTTGACTATTGGCATGTCTCAAGTATGTCTTATTTTGACCAGAAACTGCCCACTTAGGAAAAAAAAGCCAAATGATTGACATTTAAAGTGACCAGTTTGTTTTTTATATAATGTTTATAGCTCCCTTTTTTTCCAAAAAAAAAACAAAAACCAAAAAACTGGAAATTATACAATTATATACCAATATACATCACAACATTTATTTCCATCGAGAGGTGCATCAGTTTTTGTTCAAGATCTTGTATTGACAATGCAAGAGGTGAGCACTCTGTAAAGTCTCCTTCAGCACATCCCAAAGACTTTCAATGAAATTAAGGTCAAGCCTCAGAGGTGTCAATTCATGTGTGAAAATGATTCTTTTTCTTCTTTTTCTTCTTCTTCTTTTTTTTTTTTTTTTTTTTTTTTTTAGCCTGGCAGTGCATATTAAATTACAGTTATTTTAAATTGCAATAATATTTTACAGTATTAGTTTGTGTTTCAAAGATCTGATGCCATGCAAACTTTTGCAAATGAAGCAACTAGTTCTTTCCAGGTACCTTTGTAGTCACAGCCTACTTAAACTGGTACCTATTTCCCAACAGATTGTTAAAAACCTGTGCATTCCGACATCCAATCAGATCGGAGCTGCTTTTTTTCTGCCAGCTCGTACTATTTTATCTGCATTAGACGGTTCATGGACATGCAGTCTGAGGCTGAGACTCTATACAAATTTTGAGGTTGACTGCACAATCTCTTCAAAAAGAGACATTTCAAACTCGATAAACGTTAGCATTTGGACATACTTTTGGAATGCTACTAATATACGGTTATTACTGCCTTGTCCCTCTGCAATCCGTATGATCCTTCGTTTCCTCATTTGTGACAGATTTATTTTGAATCTTGCTTGATTTGCTGCATGGTTGTAAATCCAGCCTGGGAACTGGAAAGGCAGTTAGTCATGTGTGCCCCTGTGTCCTCACAGGCCTTTCAGCAGCGCTGGCTGAAGGACTCTGTAGTATTGATGGTCCCCTTGCTGTGTGTCAGTATGGGCCTGCGGCCAATCCCAGAGCTTTGTCTCGAGACAGATGCTTCTTTAGTTGACAAGCAACGCGGTTCATGCTTATTTATTAACAATTAGATTCTCTGAAAAAAACTCTCTTCTGTGGGCCTTATGTTTGGCAGGCGTTAGAGTCTGCCAGCAGTTCTGAGGATGTGGAAAAAGAGCAATTTTAATTAGTTTGGAAGGAAAAAAATTTTGTTCTAAATTATTTTTCATTGATTACCTCAATTAATTATGAGGGGTGGGAATAGTCTCCTCATGATCCGATCCGATTCTGATTCTGGGAATAAAAATCTGATTCTAAAAAAAAAATTCTTTATCTTCATTTTTTTTTTACTGACTTTTTATTTTGTTAGTTATGTAATTATTAGTACTTTAAAAAAAAATAATTACAAGTTAATGACAAACAATTATATGTTAAGAATTATTAACTAACTAAATATAGCTTCCAAACATGGAACAAGGAAACACATTACTAGGAATTTAAAAAAAAGTGCTTTTCAGCATCTGAAAGTTTTCCAGACATGGGCAGTGAGGAATATTTCTCTTTTTTTCTCAGAATTATTATTGTTAATTATTACTGTTGACATAATAGACAGCAGCAGGTGTCGAATAGGCTGCATTCATATTAATGCAGAGATATATTTAAACAAACTTTGTCCTGTCCATAAGACAAAACTGACAGTTTACATTAATATTTTTGAATCATAAAAGCATTTGGATATGATGTTATGCATTAAGTGCTTGCACAGAGTCAAGCACAGGTTAATTTTAAAGTTTTCAGAATAGATTCAGAATCTTTTTTTTCTACCCCCTCCTATTAATTATCCACTTTTGGTTGCGTTATATATTTAGAGAAGGTGTTTAGTGGCATTGAGTGTTTTTTTTTTTTTTTTTTTTTTCGTCTTCTCACCCAGTCACTTTCTTTTGTCCAAAGATCTCTTTTCTCCTTCATACTATTCCATTTCTGGAAAGTTGGAGTCATATGTTTGCTTTCTGACAGGTGGAAGTTCTCTTGCCGACTGAATGAGAGCAGGGAACTCTGGGAGTTTTTGTGGTTAATGCACGTGCTCGGCTGCATACGTCCATTCGCGGTCTTCCAACATGTGTCTTTGTTTATTCCTCTGCGGATTCCCAATGGAAACGCGGACCCTCCCATGGCCTGAGTTGCAGATGTACCCCGTTTATGACTGTGTTTGATCCCCAAAGTCCCATCTTAAAGGATCTGCATTCTTGCTCAAAACCCCTGCCCAGATTACAGAGTTACTGTCCTGTATTGTTCTGTGTAAAACAGAGACGTGTGATTTATGGTAGGACTGCTTTTGATGATGGGGTGGGTTGAGGAGGAGAGGGGTCTTTTTGCTTTGCAAAAAGAAAAGGACAATGCATAAGATGTTTTTGATCAGTGGTTGACTTGTGAAACCATACAGAATAATGAATGAATCCTCCAAATTGGACTTTTCCTGTCTTGTGTAGTGCAGATCTGTATCTGTGAACAGGAGATGCTGGATGAATCAGTGAATCTTGCAGGTGGAATGCATTATCTGGGGTCGAGAGGGGAGATGTGTATGCAGACACAATGTGGGTCTCTTATAGGAGGATGTCAGGTTGGATAAATTGTATTTCCTCAAATAGCTTGATCTATTGAAAGAATATTGTATGGTTAGCTGGTCAATATAATGCGTTATCAGGACCCAAATACAACCTAGAGGGGTTTATTTTGCAATAATGACCAGCTGACTGTACATTACATGACAACTTAGCCAAATCCTGAAAACTAAAGACTAAAAACTGGAGTAATATTCTGCTGAAAATTGTTATTTTAAATTGTAATAACATTTCACAATATTACTGTTTTTACTGTATTTTTTTACCAAACGAAAGCAGCCTTGGTGAACAAAGGAGACTCATACTAACCACAAACATTTGGACGTTAGTGTAAATGGACTGATTGATTTATGAAGATATTATTTTGTTATAAGAAAGAGACCTCAGGGAGATGTGAAACTAGCACTACAATCTGTGTAGGACATTGGTCAGTTATATTTTTATAAAAATCCTGTGATTGACCAATCAGAATCAAGTATTCTAGGCTGTTGTGTAATATAGATTAATAATCATTACATACACACTAACGATTTCACTTTCATAACTAACAGTGCAAACACACTGTAAATAAGAGATTTGTTGATTATTACGGGAGTTTTGGCGCGAGTGCAGTCACTGATAAACTCACGCTGTTTGATTGACAGCTCCAGCGACTGCAAAGGGAGCGCTCTTTGATTGCTTCGTATTTATAATTGAATCACTATTTAAATAACAGATTATTTTCATCCTACTAAGAGAAACGATGTGAAGTTGAGCATTAAGTCATCACTGGTTTGATTTACTGGCACATAGAAAAAGAACATTTGACTGTACATGAATCATTACAAATCAGAAATCACTGCTAACAGATCAGGCATTAGTGTTGTCGCATTACTGTCGAGTCCATATTGTAAAAGTCTGTTTGCAAAGCCTGCTCCAAAATTGCGACTAATTTAACAAAGAATCCACAGTGAAATGTACCTCATAAAAATAAATAATGCTCAACTGAGACGTTCACATTGTTGAAAATAAATAAAATAACCACATTCCTAGCATAAGGATCGTTTGGAAGATGCTATTTTTAGTCCGGTGAGTGATCCTGTGCTCTTCTCTCTTCCTCATCTCACTAACGCCAGTGGGCGGGGTCAAAGTTACAATGGTGAAGAAGGTGTTGAGGCGGTCTTCCACCTATCTATTACGCAATGCTATCTCATGACCAATTCGTACGTATTTTACGAGGTGGCTAATTCGTACGAATTCGTACAACCTCACTCATACGAATTAATACGATTTGTCTAAACTCCAGTGATGGGTAGGGGTGGGGTTAGGTGTAGGTCATTCGTACGAATTCATACGAATTTGGCAGCTCGTAAAATACGTACGATATAGCAAAAAACTTACGAATTTGTACAAGTGAGGTTGTACGAATTCAAACGAATTAGCCACCTCATAAAATAAGTATGAATTGCGCTGAGATTGGGTTGCTATTACCTCATAAATAGGCACATTCCAGGATGAGTCATTCGCTGGGCTTGGTAACATTAAAAGTTTTTAGTTTTTGGATTAACAAGGATGTTTTCAGTTCTGAAACTTGCAGGATATTCTTATAGTATGATGACCTCTTATGTATCTAAAGCACAAGGAAAATTTGATTTCTCAGTTCATGACCCCTAAACATTTCCATACTTTTTCAACTTAGAAATATATTACAACAACAAGATGAGTTGGCATTTGACCTGACACTTTTTTAATTGAGATTTGTATATATTTCTAAATAAAAATGTAGATTCTTGCTTGGTGAAAGATGTGCATTCGCACAAGAACCAATAAAAACATCCATTTAGTTTTCAGCAGCATGGAATATACTGAATCACACATTTATTATCACAAATTAATTTTTTCGCCTTAATAATTTTTATTGGCAAATGTGAGCAAAACTGTCACACTACACAGACTTGTATGTAAATAGATGTGTTACAACCATTTTAATATTGTTCAGAGCAACACTGGTTGGAATGGCACTGTGTCAGTGGATCTGTTCAAAGGATCTTTGAAGCTTATCAAAAGTATTTTCCTCTTGGATGAACTTATGTTCCATTATGACATCTTCTAGGAAAAGAAGAAATCAGTTCATGAGCAAAAGTTCCAGATAAGTCACCCAGAAATTGTAGACCTATATTTTGGTTCAGATCTACAGCGTTTGACAGTTACGTACTGGAAAACTGGAGCAAACTTTTGGATGATTCTGCAGTATCACCAGGTGTCTTAAATACACTACTCTCTCGGCTTGTGTGTATATTATGTGTGTGTGTGTGTGTGCGCGCGTGTATAAAATCCCCATCTGTTTTCCGATACAAATCGTGGCATGTGTGTATCTCCATTTTGGCCAATTTCCTGGTGTTGTGCTAGTTTATAATTCGTTTCTTTAAACTCAGAGAAACCACCACGCTGCAGTTCACATTCAGTGACAGAAATCTGTGTCTCAAAAGTGCTTTTTTAAACACGTCTGATCAAAGGAGAAAGTGCAAAAACAGGTTGATGTTACTCTAACAGCTCGTCAAACCAAACTCAGGGCCTCTCTATGATTAATCTTCATTTTGCGGCTGCGAGCACCTGCTTTTTTGGGGACAGCGGCGCTTTACGAGGCTCCAGCTATGAAAATAAGTGCATGCAGGAGTAGGCCATGCACCGCAGGGCTTTGAAATGCAATTAAGTACTTTTAGCATCTGTTACTGCAACAAGAGCACTACAGCTTTTGAGGATGACTGAGGAGCTGCCAAAGGTTCTTGCTGACTGGCCGCGGTCCAGACGTTTGATGCAGAACCCTGTGGATCTGTTGTTCTTGAATGACACTCTTAAACATACACACAAAATAAAGTCTACCATGTGCATGTGTTTCCATAACCTGGTACATGTTTACAGGGAAGGAAATCTAATGTGGTTCTTCGTATGTCTATACATACTTTGCCTCTTGTTGAATCTGTGGGTCGATGTGCCACACATTAGGGCAATTTTTGGTGAAAAGTGTAATAAACCCTTAAATGCATGACTGTTTCGCCAATCATTCTTACATATTCGGGTCTTTATCGACCCGGATCTATATCTAACATGGATGGATCTCTACCTGTCGCGATAATATAAAACTCCTCTGATATTAGAGTAACAATTACAGAAGAATAAAATAAATCATATTTTGTTACCTTTTGGAGCTTAAAAGGGTTCAGTTTGAGCAGATGTTTTATGCCATCATCACTGTCCTCGTCAGAGCTCATTTCCCAGTAAATTCAGCAAATAATAGGCTAGTTTTATGTTTGAGGTCGCGAATATGAGCCCATTCGCGATCTCAAACATATTCTCAGAACTATATAATTTTCAACATCTTCAAAATCAATATTTCGATCGCTAACAGCTTCACCAGATCAATCCAGTGACAGTTAGTCATATTTCATTGCGTTCAGTACTTGCTCTGCAGTAAATCGCTGAGCCATTTCATGTTTTGCTTATTCTTTTGTTTTTTGTCTGAATGGATCGTCACTTCATCATTGTGTATCAGACATTGCCACCTTGTGGAATAAAGGTGAATTGCACTTATTCCGTAATCTAAGATTCAATTATTGTTGTGCAGAAAAAAATATGCGTACACTCATACACACCTCGGGTCGATAGCGACCCTATAAAATTTTGACAAAAAATGAATACAAAAATAGCCATTCTTTTATAATTGTATTCTGTAATTCTTGTTATATTCTTTATAATGAATTGATTGAGGAATACCAAGAAGGTTGATGTCTAACTTTAAAAAATGAACGAGGAGGAGGGTAGTGAATGACGTCCCGGGTCACTAAAGACCAGAGGTATGCATTTAAGGGGTAAATTGTACCAATATGTATGGTCACATATACTACTGTTCAAAAGTATGTGGTTGGTATGATTTCTCTTTTGCTTACCAAGGCAGCATTTATTTGCTCAAAAAATGCAGTGAAAATGGTAATATTGTGAAATATTATTACTTTAACTGTTTTCTATTTAAATATTTTAAAATGTAATTTATTCTTGTTATGGCAAAGCTGAATTTTCAGCATCATTACTCCAGTATTCAGTGTCACGTGATCCTTCAGAAATCATTCTAATATCCTGATATCGTTGGTCCTGTTATAAAGCTTTGATGCATCAGGATATTTATTAATATAACTCTGATTGTGTTAATCAGAAAGAAGAAAGTCATGTACACCTAGGATGAGGGTGAGCAAATCTTGGGGTAATTTTCATTTTAAAGTGAACTAATCCTTTAAGTACAGTACACTGCACTTTCTCCCTCCCCTTTTAAGGCAGCTTCCAAATGATTCGGTGGAAAACCACAGAGGTAGAACTTTCACAATATAAGCAATCTATTAACACACAAATAATGGGTGTCTCGTGTTTCCTGAGAGACAATGGCAAGTTGTAGTAGAGGGATTTAAACAGTCTGATGGGAACCTTGCAAAGATAAGCCAGAAAGCATTATCCCAAGGTAAGATATCCGAAGAGTGAAAGGTGATCAGCTCTGGCTTATTCAGCAGGGGTTTCATGTTGCACAGTCCTCGCTGGCATACAGAGGAGTGGAAGAGAAATCTTTTGTACAGGACTGCAGTTGAGTCAGCATGTATCAGCATGGTGCATTTGTGTTGTAACTGCATCCTACAGCGGAATCCTTCCAGTGTCTGTTGGTCATAAAACAGGCCTTCCAGATTCCAAAGCAAGAATTGGATTCTATACCAAATTCACAAGTGATCTTTGTTTATTGGAATGAGACACTTTGGGATGTTGAAGGCTGTGTTTAAAATACTGTCCCCTGGTTTCACAGATAAGTCTTAAACCTAGTCCCAGACTAAATTGCATGTTTTAACTGTTTAACTGAAAGCAACTGGTACTGACATATCTTAAAAAATGTCGGTGCTATTGTTTTGTCTCAAGATGTACATCAGTAATATTTTTAAGGCACGTTTCAAACAGCTAATTAAATGTCCTAATTTAACTACTCCTGACTTAATCGAAGCCCTGTCTGTAAAACCAGGCCTATACGTAATATATACCATATAAGGGTGGATTAATGGTATCTTTTCTATCTAAACAAGTTTCCAGTCTGAATTGAATGTGATTCACAAACAAATGACTCTATAAACTGGTTCTATTAATGAATCATTCAAAAAGACTCTCATAACTCACACGCGTCATATATAATTACTGCATCAGCATCTCACTGATGTTTGTCTCGGAATGAAGCAAATTTTGTAACCAGAAGCTTCATAAAGCTTAAATCAGTGTCATTACTGACTGTCTGGGTATGTGGAAGTGATCAAACTGAGTGAATTACTTCAGGAATTATTGCATAATATCTTGATTAAATATGCGTTTATACTGTGTAATTGTAAATACTAGATGTTTAGATATTATATATGTATTAAGTTTCAAATTTTAAATTTGGCAAACTATGTGATGAATGCTGAGACGATATAATAGATGGAATTGTATTTGTAATAATTAAAATAAATTTGTCATTTCCTTGTCATATGGATCATATGGATTTTTTTTTTGAATGCATTTTCCCCCCATTTTCTACATATGTATATATATATATTATATGCATATCGTCGCTGCCCGATGAAACTCACGTATGTCCAAAACGGTTACTTTTCAGGAAGTGAAAAAAACACCGTATTTCAAAAGCAGTTGAATGTAGAGTTGTCATACTTGGTACGGCATCTTTACATGTAACCATATTCTTACCAGTGTAATGATATAATCCACATTTGACCAAAATTGAGTTTAAATGGACTACGTGCATATTTACAGTAACGGTGGTCGATACGCGTTCTTCCGATCATTAATTAGAATGGCCAAGTCGCTTTCATATTGACAGATGAATACGCTCAGTTTATTAAATAGCCTACGTCTTAGTTTATTAAATACGCTTATATTTAATATTAATTATAAATTTATTAAATGTCTCTTGCAAACTATGAAGGGACAATGAATCAATACACTGACATGGTAATGCTAGACAGATACTTTGTTTGCACAGTCCTACCGTAATTTTGTCACTCCTAGACGTCACTCCTGGCGTCAGGGGGGAAACGTTTACCTCGATAAAGGAAAGTCATTGTCTCACCAGGCTATGTTTATTTGGCAATGTAACCTCACAGTGTTATTCGGCTATCCAGTGCTGAGCTTCGATGAAACTTCACGAGACCGGCGAGATGCTTCCACAGGGCGGGAGATACGCGGCATGATTGACAGCTTTGACACCAAATGGATATACGTGAAAATCAGATGACATGATTTCACAACTTTTCATTGGCCATTTAGATATGTGAAGCATACTGTATACGGAAATGAACCTGGACATTCAATCCGTCGAAAAATCTCAAAATCGGCAAAATGGACATACGTGGTTTTCATCGGACAGCGACGATATGCATATATACATTTTCTTTTTTTTTTTTTTTTTTTTTCTTTTTTTTTTTTATCTGTTATATCAATTTTGGCTTATAGACCCTTACAAGTTCTCAGTTGTTTTTATGAATCATTATACACAGTGAATAAAAAAAAAAAAAAAAAAAAAAAAAAAAAAATTATACAAATCCTCATATTCCACCCAGAATGCCAGCACATGACTTCTAATTGTTTGCATTTTTCTTAATGTGGTTTCAAGTCTTTTTATCCACCCCATTTTAAATGTTTTATAAGTTGTTTTCAAATTCACGCTTTATTTAAATTCAGGCGTGGTGGCGTTTTTATCATGAGTCCTTCACAAAGCCTTCTGTTCCAAGTCAAAATTTTCCCATAAAAAAGAGAGCCTTTCTTGTCAGCCTCTGTTGTTGAAAAATTTATGGACTGAAGGATCTTTGTCTCCATTGTTGCCTATTTTCTCTTGTTTTATGGGAGGAAGAGCATGACCTTCTGGAAAGGTGATGGCACAAAGCTTGTGGAAACCATGGCCGATTGGACTGTTCTCTGCCTGTGTGGCCCAGGCTAAAACTAATCAAACGCCAAGTACCAGACTTCCATCTGGCTCTCATCAAAGTGCACCATTCATCTGAACAAACTTCAAGTGGCAGGAACAAATTAATTAAAAAGTTGCAGGGCTTCCATGCATGCTGTGTCGAAGAGCTGGCAAGTTAACATCGGATGCACATGCACACACAAACACACGTCGAATGTTCCCTTTAAAATCCGTTCGCGCACACATTCACACGCACAACCGTTTAATTCCCTTGCTGCCCCACCCAGTAAATCCTCTCCAGTTTTGGTTTCCACTGCCTTTGAGTGATCTCATCATTACCTGCATTTTTGCCTAATGTTTCCCACCTGTCTGTATTTATCTGCGTTCTCTGACCTATCACCCACTCCATGTTTGGACCGACTGAGAGGATGAAAGCAGAGAAGCCTGTCGGGCCATAAAGCGGCATGTTACGAGCCCACACTCATGTTGGGGAAGTTTTCACTGTAATTACTCCTGTTTTCTCCCCATAAATGAAGAACAGAGCAGAGGAGGTGGAGGGAGAGAAAACAAGTGCAGGTGGTCTGAAGAGACTCGTGTCCATTTTGTGTTGCGACAGATCTTTTCTTCTGTCTTGTGACGTATATCCGAGTGAAGTGGATCATGGAAAAAATTGTATGCATCGGTATTTGATTGGATGGAAGCAGATGTGAATGCAAGCTTGAGGTCGAATTTAAAAAAGAGGTGGAGTTAAAGTAGACAACATGATTGAATTGTGTAGCATTCATCACCAGAGAAAAGTCTGTCGCCAAGTCCTTATCCTTTGGAAATGCATGCAAAGTGGATTTGCTTTCGCAACTCATAAAACACTGTCTTCTCGACGTGTCGACAACACGAACCAAACTCTTCCAGGCCTTAGCTACAACTACATTGTTTGAGGGTGGATCAAAGTAGACGTTGTTCACAGGCAGCCAATGAAGAACATAGGCTGGCATTATGCATATTTGTTACAAACATAGGTTCATGCAGGAAGTAAGGTTGGAATTACTGACGACTCATTTCAGACAGTTTAGAATTGGTTCTTTCTTTTGGGAGACAATAACTCAATTTATTGTGCACTTTGATCTTTGAAGTTTGTAGATCTTTTACATTCACAAACATTAACATGAAAGGTAATATCCTAAAAAAAGCACAATAGTGCCTCTTTTACAAGATGTAATATGAGTCTCTGGGGTCCCCAGAATGTGTCTGTGAAGTTTCAGCTCAAAATACCCCATCGATCATTTATTATAGCTTGTCAAATTTGCCTCTATTTGGGTGAGCAAAAACACGCTGTATTTATGTGTCCCTTTAAATGCAAATGAGATGCTGCTCCCGGCTGGCCAGAAGAGGGCGGAGCTTTAACAGCTTGCAATTTGATTGCTCAACAACAACAAAGCTGGAGAATCTCACGCAGCTAAAATTACATAATGTAACAGTGTTCAGCCTTACATTGTTCAAATTGGAGACGGACACTAATGGAGAGACTCAGGAAGAAGTTACAACTCATAGAATGCATCTGGACATTTCTGAATGGTTAGTGGATACATTTATGTAGTTGCTGTGGATTTGATTCAACTCATCGGCTACCATGTGCCGTCATGTTAATCTTAAATCCAGCGTTGATTTGACCCTCGTTTGAGAAGCAGTCCGCTGTAAAAATGACAGCATGGTAACAACACTCTACTACAACAACTCTTCCTCTTCTCTAAAGCAGCCCAACATGGCCTCACCCCCTTTGTTGCGTTTTTCTCGGGGACAGGGTTTATGTACATTTAGGGGTTTGTGATGTCACCAACCCGGGAAGATGCTTGTCGTAGTCCCTACCAGCCATTTGTTGTGGTCCTTAAAAAGCGATTTCTGTAAAAGAAAATATCTCCCTTTGCATTGAACTTTGAGCATTGTAACTTTGCAGATGTCTATTAATGCTTTATAAGTGATGATTTAACTATTAACTAATGCTTAACTAATGCTTCATAGCATGCAGTTATTATAAAGTGTTACCAGCACCATTAAAATGTCATAAAAGTGGTCAGTACGACAATAACGAACAAACATAAACTGAAATTTAAGACATTATTCAGTGATAATCATCCCTTCCTTTTGAGATAACCACTGTAACTGATCATTAAGTCCATAATAACCAAATCAGTCATGAATGCAACCTCAGTTGTTGAATATTGAATTAATAAATCAAACTGGTTGTTCGAACAAGATCAGTAAATTCATTGAAAAGGTCTGGCTCAAAATAGTGATTCTTTTACAACCTGTCACCAAGTTTGAACAAGTTCTGACCATGGAAGTGAGAATTTTCATCAATATATGAAAACATCACTTGTGTGTGTGTTTCAGATTTTCCCATTACGATCTCACTGCATTGCTTCCCCGCAGCCCTTACGGCAACTGAGAGGCATCAAAATTACTGTTCACACTTTTATTGCTGGATAATCATTATTATTATCATCAGACGGAGACGTTCACACACCGGCTTTAGAGACATGACCTTGTACCTCAAAGTGCTGAAAAGAGTGTAAAAACGCAAATGCTGATTCATGTTTTCATCCTTGTATTCTCTCAGTTTAGCTTTTATAAGGGCCACTGAAGGGCAGCAGGTGCCATTGGTATGATAATATTTAAACTACAGTGCCTCAGGTGACACATAACCCTCACACACTTTCAATCTTAAAGGGATAGTTCACCCCAGTATGAAAATGTTCATCTTTTGCTCACCCTCACGTTGTTCCAAACCTGTATTACTTTCTTTCTTATGTGTAACAAAAATGAACACATTATTACAGTTTTTACAATAATCCCCATTGACTTTCATTGAATGGAAAATATTCAGAATGTCTTCTTTTATGTTCCACAATTATTAATGTTTATTCTCAATTGGCAAATTAGTGCATTAGTCAGGGTAGCACTATATTTAATTTTTTACATGAATGAATACGGGGCGGTGATGGATAGAAGTACAGTGTGTTCAATGGATTGCACTGTTGTTTAACAACATGCCACTTGCTCAACTGATGAAACATCTTTCCAAATTACTTTCCAAATTTTTCCCATTACTGCCACATTTAGGCAGAATATGTGCCATAATTATTAAAGGTAATAATTTAGACCCATAAATCATAAATAAAAATGTTATTTTATCAGAAAACTTTTTAAGGTCACTGTATAGACACTATAAACATGTACATCTCTTCCCGTCTCTTTCTCTGTCTCACACTCTCTGACTGGCTCCTTTGTCTCTCTCTCTCTGTCCATTATTATTATTTTTCGTCCTGAACGTGATGAGACAGAGGACAGTATTGCGGGCACTTATCCCTGGCAGCTGGTATGGAACTAATCAGAGCTGAAATATTTCTCATTAAAGGAGGGCCTCACTCTCCCTGTTGTGTATATGTGTGTGTGTAAGAGTGTGTGTGTCAGTATCCGTCTACAGATATACATGGCTTTATGACAGGCGGGAATAACTCTTTGACAGGTTTATTGGAGAACGTCTGTATAAGGCTGAATTACAGTAGACTGTCTGAACCTACATATAGAGAGATCGTGGAAGCACAGTAGCGAGATTCTCTCTCTCTCTCACACACACACACACACACACACACACACACACACACACACACATTCCAAAAGAAGGATCCGTTGCATGATACGGCAAGATCTGTGTCGTGATGGTGGTTTTATGGCTGTGGAGAGGTTGAGTGTGTTTGTCACTGTGTGATCTTTATGATCATCACCACATTCATGAGACTCACCCAGAAACCACAGAGAGGAACTGGAGATTAGCTGAATCAGCGCGTGTCTGATTGCGGATCGCTGAAGCTCTCTGACTCCATTGTGCCGTGTGGCAGTAAGAGGGTCGGTCAGAAATGATCCCACGCTCACCCTCCTCTTCATTACCCTTCATCCTCCAGTGATCACAGAGCTCCTCTGCCAGCCTGCCAGTTCACAGGCTCAAAGCTGGAGGACGGAGGTCTGGGGTGAGTGTTTTGTGGAGTAGGGAAGGAATTCTGGATAACGTGAGAGACAATGATTATGTCAGTAGTATGGTGAAATAATAGAACAAGGGTAGGAATGTACAAACAGTTTAGTCTGATTCCCGAACAAATGACTAATGAACTGGTTCTTTTTAGTGAATCAACAACATACAGCTTGACCATAGCCTGATTCTTGAATGAATGACTCTTATGAGCCATATTTTTTGAACGAATCAAAAACATACAGCTTGACCATTCTAGCTTGGTTCCTTAATGAATGACTTTTATGTGCTGGTACTTTTTAAGGAATCAAACCTACAGCATGACCATTTAGTCTGATTCCTAAATGAATGACTCTTATGAGCCATTTCTCTTTGGTGAATCAAAAGCATACAGCGTGGTTCTTTTTATAGCGAATCAAAAGTCATACCAGTATAGTCTGATTCCTGAATGAGTTATTCTTATGAGCCAGTTCTTTTTAGCAAATTAAAAACATACAGTATACAGCTTGACCAATCCTGGTTCATAAACGGATGACTCTTATGAGCCAGTTCTCTTTAGTGAATCAAAAAGTGCAGTATGACCATATAGCCTGATTCCTAAGTGAAATGACTCTATGAGCCTTTTTTTTTTTAGCGAATCAGAAACATGCAGCATGACTATTTAACCTGATTTCTAAGCAAATGACTCTTATGAGCCGGTTCTTTTAGTGAATTGTATACCAGTGTAGTCTGAATCCTAAATGAATGACTTTTATTTACTTTTTCTTTTTAGTTATGTTTTGGCGGTGGAATATTCTCCGAGCTATGGCATCCACCAGCAGGGTATAACTGCCATGTTAATATCAGCCAAACATTGAGTCATTTAGCAATTCATAAATAAATCACTGTTTTGGGACAGTTCTTTTAATGAATCGTTCAAAAAAAGTGACTCACAAGTTAACAGGATGAATAAGCCTTAAATTATTCCATCAGGGTGGGTGGAGGTTTTCCCTGCTGCAAAATAATAAATTATGAAGAAAACATTCATGGGTAGCAGATTTTAAACCAGACATCATTTCCAATGATGTAGAAGAATAAGCAAGCTTTTGTCAGCAGACTTGAAAATGCTAGTGTTGTTGAAATCCAGTTTGGTGAATCAGAGGTAGAGTTAGAGAAGGAAAAAGGCTGACTTCTCAGTACAGAACACTCTGAATGAATGAGAGAATGATTCATGAAAAAAGAGAGAAAGTGAGGGCCAAATATGGAAGTCCCTGAGTAAAGGTTGCTTTCCTTTCTGTCTGGTCTCCTCTATTCCAGCAGGATCAGAGGAATGCTGGAGAGAAAGTGACTGAAGGAAGGATGGATGGAGGCTTTAGCTATGATGGTTTCAAGGTTCTTGATAGCAGGAGACAGAGGAGCTTTGGAGTCCAAGGTTGCATGAACAGAATGTGCTTATATTGTTATTTGTGTTGATTCTGAGAGTAATTTTAAAAGACATAGTGTTAAATGTGAGGAAAACAGCAAATTACCACCAGATGCTGTTAAGAAATAATTTGTCAAGGCTTACAGCTTGTATGTCATGTCCACTTTTCAAGTTTCAAGTTGTGTTAATGAAGAGTTAAACCTGTTATACATATTTTATTCATATATATATATACTTTCTCCTGTCCAACCTAATGTGCAGAAACTACAAGTACACCATTCAACCATTTTTGGTTCCCTGAAAAGCTATGTTTCCATCCAAAGTTGTGAATTTAACTCTTTCCTCGCCATTGAAGAGATTGTCTGTCATTTATGACACAACACTTCTCCACCTCACAATCTTCTGAAATAGTCTGGATCCTAAAACAAGCAACGAAGAAGCAGAAACAAGCAATGGAAGCATTGCTTACTCACATGTAAGGCAGCTAATTCAATCATCAAATATTTAACAGCTTATAAATCCAAACTGCCTAACGTTACCGAATGAAATGTCGAACCCATGAAGAGGTATAGGACTATTCAAGCTTTAGGGGTGTTGATGGACTCAATCTAATCTTTTGATCATTGTTCTGAACCCGATTCGGGCGAAGTCTGGGAATTTAGCGCAAAATACCTGTAATAAAAATGGAAGTTGCTGCAATCTGAGAAGCCACTGTGGCTCTTTTCAACGTGAACTTGTTTACTGTGTAGTCCTTACTATATTTCATGGGAAATAAATGATGGTTTGTCATCTGTTGTTTGATTTAAACAGTGCAAATGTAGCCGAAGGGTCAGAGGAAGGTCTTGTAAAATTAAATTATGACTGTTTTGGTGCAAGAGTTGTTGATTATAAGTATATTTCACAGGACAAAATAGAGCATGGTCCCTTTTGAAAATGGTTTTCATTCAATGATAATCTTTTAAAGTTTATTTTGACTAGTTTTTCTGGAATGTTTTTGACAGGTTGTTTATCCTAAATAATTGCTTTGTTCTTCATAATCTGGGTCTAAGGCATCCAGGTGTGCCAGAGGTCTTTTCTCTCTAGAGGTGGCTTTGATTTACATTTGAGTAAAGCCAGATTAAAGTTCTGACACATTGGTTGAAAAGTAAGATGGCTGGCTTTGGTTCATGCGGTTCTTCACTCTGCTCAACATGATTTGTTGAGCCCCACAACAGAAACATATGCCTGAGGTAAATCACAGTGGTGTGGTCCTGTCAAACTCAACACAAAACCCTGTTCTTACTGTATATGAAAACAAGCTCTGGAAATATGTGCCGGCCAATTATAAAGCCGAACCGGAAGAAAAATTCCTCTCTGTATTGGCACATAAACGCAAGCCTTTAGTTTAATAACTTGATATTATTTATAAAAGGGGTGGATATGGTGCTCATGTATGAAGTATTGTATTTCTGTAATTATTAGCAATGAAACCTATTAGCAGACTTCCTGTCTTAGCGGTTGGGGATTTGCAGAATTAAACTAGTGCAACTTATTTCCTACATACTGGGATCAGAATTCACTCATAAAATGCCAGCTGGCCAGTAACAATTTCAGGAGCTTCCACATAACATGGTTTAAAACCAACCAGACAGTCATTGAAGAACAAAAATGGCATGTCTAAATGCATGTTTAAACATTTAAGTTTACAATCTTGAGTTTATCTAGGATGCCTAAAATATATATTTTTTTTTTCTACAGAATTTTATTTAATACAGAGTGCTTGACTCTTGCATTGTAGATCTTGTATTGTCAATGCGAGAGGTAAGCACTCAGTAAAGTCTACTCCAGCACATCCCAAAGACTTTCAATGAATCACATTTCATCCATTATTACAGTTTATTCACTATAGTTTAAAAAAAAAATGGTAATAAAATATAACAAGATCTCAGAGTTAAACTGTGTCAGAAAAAAATAATCTTAATTATGTCAGATAACACTTAAGCAAAACATCGTCAGGTCAAAATGTCTGAATAATTTTTGGCCCCAAATATTTTTATCAGTTTTACTGGCAGTCCACTGTATGAAGAATTTTTGGGTATAATGTCACAGTTTAGTTTAATTTGCTGTCCTCACTTACATAAATGAACTATAGTGTCCTGCACCCACTAGTGTCCTCAAAGTTGATGTGTTAGAAGCAGGAAAAATGGGCAAGCGTAAGGATTTGAGCGAGTTTGACAAGGGCCAAATTGTGATGGCTAGACGACTGGCTCAGAGCATCTCCAAAACTGCAGCTCTTGTGGGGTGTTCCCGGTCTGCAGTGGTCAGTATCTATCAAAAGCGGTCCAAGGAAGGAACAGTGGTGAACCGCGACAGGGTCATGGGCGGCCAAGGCTCATTGATGCACGTATGGAGCGAAGGCTGGCCCGTGTGGTCCGATCCAACAGACAAGCTACTGTAGCTCAAATGGCTCAAGAAGTTAATGCTGGTTCTGATAGAAAGGTGTCAGAATACACAGTTTGTTGCGTATGGAGCTGCATAGCCGCAGACCAGTCAGGGTGCCCATGCTGACCCCTGTCCACCGCTGAAAGCGCCAACAGTGGGCACGTGAGCATCAGAACTGGACCACGGAGCAATGGAAGAAGGTGGCCTGGTCTGATGAATCACGTTTTCTTTTACATCTTGGGATGGCCGGGTGCGTCACTTACCTGGGGAACAGGTTCTGCTGGGAAACCTCTGCTGGCCTCTTTTAGCAGGATAATGTGCCCTGCCACAAAGCAAAAATGGTGGAGGAATGGTTTGAGGAGCACAACAACGAGTTTGGGGTGTTGACTTGGCCTCCAAATTTCCCAGATCTCAATCCAATGGAGCATCTGATGTGCTAAACAAACAAGTCTGATCCATGGAAGCCCTACCTCACAACTTACAGGACTTAAAGGATCTGCTATTAACATCTTGGTGCCAGAAACCACAGCACACCTTCAGGGGTCTAGTGGAGTCCATTCCTTGATGGGTCAGGGCTGTTTTTGGCAGCAAAAGGGGGAAGGTGGTCATAATGTTTTACCTAATCAGTATATATATATATATATATATAGTGAAATACTTCGGCAACCGACTAGTGAGGACATTTTACTGGTTCATGCAAAGCGTGCATTGACACACAGACACACACACAGTCTGACATTCACAAACACACACTCAGCAGTAGGCAAGATTAAATTGGACTCTCAGGCTGCCAATATTGAGGTCGGAATGTTAATGAGAGTTCTCTATGGGGACACATTGAGAAAGAGAAACAGAGAGAGAGGACTGCATGTTAAGATTCAGCCTGTGGTTTCCATATACAGCTCCTCAAAACCATCGATAAAGAGATAATCAAGGACACTGAGAGAGAGAGAGAGAGAGAGAGAGAGAGAGATGCATGATCATTATTTCATATAGGTGCTGAGTCAGAGGCTGCAAGCTGGTTTGTCTTTAGCTAATGCACTAATGCACACAGACAGTACTCTGCTCAACTCTGCCACACGCTGGCAGATTGAGGAACTGAACTTAGGGAAGCACAGTACTTTATCTGGGAGCACATGGGGCCAAAGTGCTTGAGTTATGGAGCATGTGTCCCTTTAATACAATAAAATTATCCACATAGGCTCCATCCTAACCTCCAAACAATTTGTTGCTAAGTGAAGTACATGAAGATCAACTCAAATCTCTGTTCCTTTTTTCTCCTGCAGAAAAACTCTACAACTCAACCGGACGTGAGCTGCGCAGGGCGCTGTTCTCTCTGAAGCAAATCTTTCAGGTAAGCTGCCCTCTTTGACTTAGCGTTAGCACAAAGCACCTGCTAATGTCTTTTTCATCAGCAGCACATGTGTGTGAGTGTGTGTCTGTGTTTTCATACATGTTTTAGCTGTATGGGTATGCTGGAATTTCTCTCACTGCACAGAAATTGCCAGATCCCAAAGCTGGAGTCTCCATCATTGATTGATTTTAAAGCTGTGCTGGAAGCTACTGTTTTTCCTCTAGAGGAACCATGTCTGAACACCGCACTGTGTGTGTGTATGAGATTAAATGTCTTTCCACTAAAGTTTTAGCATTTTTAATGACAAAAGCATCTGAAACTTTCACACCTGTCAACAGCTGCGTAATTTAAACCTGCCAGAGGCTATACATAAACACAGACAAATACTCTGAAGCAGAAACAAACACAAACATACATGCTAGCTTCACGAGAGCACATATACAACTTTGTTGGGGAAGCCACTGACCTGTAACGTGTCAAGATACAAACTACATAATTCAAAGTAGTTGAACAACAGTGAAGCTACCCTTTTTTACACTAAAAACTAGTTAGCTACAATACAAGATGCTAACAAGAAGTATCTAACTACATTTAAGCCTGCAAAGGTACTCTTTGTATAAATATTATAACTTATAATTTAATCAGCGCTGTATTTTCTGGCACAAAATGGGGATTTTGAATGAATGAATTCAAGAGTAATAATATTAAATCTGAAAAGAATTTGCTAATAAATACAACTTAACTAGAATATGCACTAAGAGCCTATTTTTCTCAGTCAAAATCAAAATTTAAAAAGGTAATTGTGAGTTAAATTGTGAAATAAGAACTAATTCATATTCTGAATAAGAATAAATCCTATTCTGGCCAGAATAGGCTTGTTAGAAAAACAGGCCTCTACCAACATTTTTGCAAAATTCCAAAAATGTAACTATACTATTCACTGCAGTTTCCAGGTGAAATGAACACTAGAATCAGTAAAATTACAACAACTTTTGTTCCATTTCATAAAATTTAAAATTACAGGGTCAGATTATGATTGATAAAGACTAATTTTTTTTGCACAGATCCTTGCACAATACTATATTATGACTTACTGTAGAACACAATATGTAAACTTGTACAATTTGATGTTTCCATCGCATAAATAGCTCAATATGTATGGCTTGTCTGATGAAGTAAACTTATTCTGTGGCTCACCTGGTACAGAATTATTGCACTTGCGAAGCGGAGCACTCGGTCCCGTGAAACACAACTCATGATAAAAGAGCTAGAAGACTTGTAGAAGCAAGCTAAAATGCATTTATTAAGGGTTACATTTAAGGTTAAAATATACTTGCAGTTCATTACTTCAGCAAACACTTTTTTATCTCGCGTTTGCATTTGTTAACACTATTGGTTAGGTTAGGCTTAGGGTAGGGTTTAGTGTAAGTGATATGCTATTTTTAAACGCCATAGAGCATTAACATTTTAGCACCACTCACTGGACATTTAATTTCCGATTTGCAGCGATACATACTCACTGACTTGACATTTCAAGTGTCACAAAACATGAAAGAAGCTACATAATATAATTTAGCAGAAATATCGTCACATGCCTGGGTTGATTGTGACATAAATTCACAAATGTGAGATAGAAAGTTGAAATTTTTAGATTTTGAGTGATATACAATAACGCTTTTATATATAAAGTCGCAATTATGGAAAACGGTCACAATTGTGAGATACAGTACCTTTGTTAGATATAGAGTCGAACTGTTCAGAATTATGAGAAATCGCAAGTCAAAATTGTGAGACAAAGTCATTTTTTGAGACATAAAGGCCCGGTTTCACGGACAGGGCTTAGATTCAAGGGTTAGTTCACCCAAAAATGAAAATTATGTCATTTATTACTCACCCTTATGTCATTCTACACACGTAAGACCTTCGTTCAACTTTGGAACACCAATTAAGATATTTTTGATGAAATCAGATGGCTCAGTGAGGTCTCTATTGCCAGCATTGTCACTAACCCTCCCAAGATCCAGAAAGGTACTAAAAGCATATTTAAAACAGTTCATGTGACTACAGTGGTTCAACCTTAATATTATAAAGCGACGAGAATACTTTTTGTGCGGCAAAAAAATTACGACTTTTCAACAATATCTAGTGACCGCCTATTTCAAAACACTGCTTCATGAAGCTTCGAAGCTTTACGAATCTTTTGTTTCGAATCAGTGGTTCGGATTGTGTAAACGAAGCCTCGTTTACTGAAATCACGTGACTTTGGCGCGCCGAACCACTGATTCAAAACAAAAGATTTGTAAAGCTTCGAAGCTTCATGAAGCAGTGTTTTGAAATCGCCCATCACTAGATATTGTTGAAAAGTCGTTATTTTGTGTTTTTTGCCACAAAAAGTATCTTGTCGCTTTATAATATTAAGGTAGAACCACTGTAGTCACATGAACTGTTTGTCTTTAGTAGCTTTCTGGGCATCTGAAAGTGTTAATTGTCTTGCTGTCAATGCAGGCCTCATTGAGCCATTGGATTTCATCAAAAATATCTTAATTTGTGTTCCAAAGATGAACGAAGGCCTTATGGGTGGAGAACGACATGAGGGTGAGTAATTAATGACAGAATTTTCATTTTTGGGTGAACTAACCCTTTAAGTCAGAATCAGGTCTTAGTTCAGTTAGGGCATATAGTAGCTTTTATAAATGTGCCTTAGAAAGAAACATTACTGGTGTGCATCTTGAGTCAAAACAATGGCAGTAACAAATTTTAAGATATGTCAGTACAAGTTGCTTTCAGTTAAATCATGCATTTTAGTCTGGGACTAGGCTTAAGCCTTCTCTTTGAAACCGGGGGATAAAGAGACACACAAAAAACGGTAAATCAGCATATATCAGCACAAAATCAGCAGTTTAACTCTGCTGTGGGTTGGGTTAAGTATGTAGTAAAGATACTGTAGTAACGTTGCTACTTTAGTTAGTTACTCCACAACACTGACACACACACACCCACACACACACACACACACACACACACACACACACACAGATCTTGGACAGAATTCCAGCTCAGCAGTTCCAGTTATTGAAACCAATCTCATAATCCTCATAATCTCTCTACATTTTAATCTAAGATGTATGAATCACTTGAGAAATGCATGCATGAGCAGTCATCTGATTGATCACCCGACTCGGGAAGAATTGCGGCAAGAATTGCATTCTTCATGCTGCTTCAAGTATATTTTGCATGTGCAGTAAAATGCATTTCTCCAAACGTGGGCATACTGTGTCATTACAGACTGTCTGTGCCAATATAAATTCCACATCCAACACCCCTAATCATTTTCAGATCAGCCAATAGGGTGTGTCCACACAAATCCCAAAGCAGGAGAAATATTGGACATCAGTGACGGCTGGAGCTCGGTTCACTTCCACACATGACTTACAGGATAGAGGAAGGATTCATGCTGTAATCGTAGAATTAGCGAAGTGTGCCCAGTCGTGGGCCTGTGTGCGTGTGAGTGCCATAAATCAAGCGGAGACACGTACTGCTCCTCACACCTCTTACACAGTGTGTTTAATGGACTTTTTACTGCAGGGAAGCAGTCGATCAGCACTTAGCAACCCAAATTTACTCAAGCCCAAACACAAAGGGTTTCCATGGGTAGGAAGTGAAAAGGATTTAAAACTGTAAATGCTCACTGAGGGAGATCTGGAGTCTAGGACAGCTCTATAAAACAACACTCAGAGAGAGTGCATTTAAGAATCTTTGCAGCTAGCTTTAAAATAACATAATAAACTAGATTTCATAAAATAATTATATTAAATAAATATAAAATAATATTTTTTATTATTATTTTGAAAATATATTAAATTCTAAATAATATTAATATTGCAGAAAGTGTATTTAATAGATTAATGCTTTATACACTGCCCGGCCAAAAAAAAATTGGATTTTAATAGACACATACTTAAGAATCTATGAATGCATCATTATAACAGTGATTATTATGTTTTTAGCATGTTATATGTTTGGCAACGGTTCTTTTAACCCTTAAAGATGGAGTGTGTAGATTTTCATTTCTTAAACAACCATGTAAGAAGACACATCATGGCCATATTCCTGGATGACAATGTCAGGGTTAAAATTGTGAAAGAATGAAGATGGTCAAGATATTGTATTAACAATGCAAGAGGTGAGCACTCTGCAAAGTGTACTCCAGCACATCCCAAAGACTTTCAATGAAATTAAGGTCTGGACTCAGAGATTCATGTGTGAAAATGATTCTTCATGCTCTCTGAACCATTCTTTCACAATTTTAACCCTGGTGAAACTTGACATTGTTAAAATTATGTAATAAATTATGTTTTTAAAATTAAATTTTAATAGATTAACATATTTCTTAGGTTAATATGTTTCTGTTCTTATTCCTATTTGAACTTCTAATCCTTCGTAAAGCATGTTGAGCTACTTTTAGGTTATTTTAAGAAATTCCCAGCACCTGGTGGACAGAGAGTTTGCAGAACAATGCAACATGTGTTGGTGTAGGAGTGGGAACCTTTAGGGAGCGTAGAGAAAACGCTGACAGAGCGTTTGACAGATAGGAATGCGTAAGCTTCGGTTTGGGCCATGTCAGTTTGAAATCAAGTGACTGAAATTCTCATTGGTCCCCAAGAGTGTGTTGCGGCAAAACAAAATATTTTTGTTCAAATGATGTCACTTTTTTGATTTCTTTAAGATGTTTAATTAATTTCAATATTTTCCCCCTCCACACCCTGTGTTTTGTTTGTGTTACACACTGTGTTTCTTCTGGGTTTGTCGTACATATGGGTGCAACTGTTTGGATTGAGTTTCTGCTGCTTGTGTTTCTCCTGCAGGATGATAAAGATCTGGTGCATGAGTTTGTGATGGCCGAGGGACTCACATGTCTGATTAAAGTGGGAGCTGAGGCTGACCAAAACTACCAGAACTACATCCTCAGAGGTACCACATTACCACACGTGACACTATACAATGAATGTACATGATTCGATTATAATATATCGTATAAAGCATTGTTTAGGTTACATTATATAATACATCCAGCAACACGATACAGAGTAATTAACAGCAATACTTACTTACTTAAATTGCTCAAACGTGACAGTAAACATGTATAATGTTACAAAATATTTCTACAAAAATTATTTCTACAAAAATATTTAGCAGTGCAACTGTTAACATTAATAATAATAAGAAATGTTTCTTGAGCACCAAATCAGAATGTTAGAAGGATTTCAGTAGGATCATGTGACACTGAAGACTGGAGTAATGATGCTGAAAATTCAGCTTTGCCATCAGAGGAATAAATTACATTAAAATATATTAAAATAGAAAACAGTTATTTTAAATTTTGATAATACTTCACAATTTTACAGTTTTTACTGTATTTTTAATCAAATAAATGTAGCCTTGGTAAGCATGAGTGACTTATATTAAGTGAAATAAGTGAAAATCTTACTGACTCCAAACTTTTAAACTGTATTGTGTGTTTTTATTGAAACATTTTTAATTTAAGAAAATGTCACTCAGAGACCTCCTTGAACATTTTTGAATGACGATACACAAATTAATTGATGAATCAGAATTTTGAATTGATTTACTGAAATTGTCAGTTTCAAAAGATTTATGGACAAATCCAAACTTGAATCATATTTATTAATTTATTCATTTATTCACTAATTGCTATCATACTTGCACGTCTCAAAACAAGGCAAGATTGTGGAATTAGTCTAAAAACGGCAATGAAATCATTGTATTTTTTTATTATATCGTCAGCAAAATAATAATAATATTAATATTAATTATATTAATAAATAATATTAATTTATAGCTACATCAAAATTTTAAGTACAGAACAGTAATAAAATGAGTAGATTTAAAATTAAAATTGTAAATGCTTGTATATGGTTATAAATTAGTTTTCACTGAAGTGTGTGTTGTGACTGACCATTTTATTCACAATATACCACATTCATATTGTAACAGTGCTGCCACTACAAACCACTAAAACTATACCACAATTCCAAACATCTATACATTCAAACCACATCACGAGGAGTTAAATTACTACAACACAATACATTTTAAAGCTGAGCACCAAACATTTTCCACCCAGCTCTATTAATTGGCAATAAAGCATCAAAATGTCTTCTTTTCCTCAGAGGGAGAGGTGTCAGGGGGGTTGTTGAAATTCAGTTTACGATCTGCAACATCCTGCCAAGCTTTTTTATTGGACGTTAAAGCATGTGGGTGCTGCCCTCTCGCAGTGGGCTGTGAAATGTGGGTGACCTCTCGGAGAGGTTTTCCAGTCCCCTTTAGACCTCCCCATTGGCCTGCAACCTCATCCCCAGGCATAGGAAGCTCTTAGCAGCCTGTTAACATGCCTGACCTTTCACCTCACATGCATGGAGAGAATAAATTAACCAGGGCAACCAGGAGCAACGCGTTTGTGAATGGCAATTATTGGGGTCAATGAATGGTGCGTGTGATGGTGCATTTCAGTGCTTGTTTTGTTTGGTTACATGGGCATCTGAAGCGTATTTGTGTGGTATACTCGTATGTTTAAGCTTGAGGGTATCAGCTTCCCTTTTTAAAAGTTTGTTTTTGTATGTGGGTGGCGGGGCGTCTGTGTGTATACAAATGTGTATACAAATACACAAAAGCAGAACATTACGTTAGAGCCGTATGACGTACTGTATTTACTGTATGCGTTGTTGGGAATTTAGTGTAAGCTGCTCTGGCCTGTTATTATTTTTATTCCTCGCTTTGAACAGCTGTAACTTTATATTACTATATTAAAAAATCACAGAACTTTTAATACATAAAGGGTCTGTTGCTAATTGTCTGTCGTGTAATTATGGGATTGATGGGATGTATATTCGCCCGCAACTTGCGTTAAATCTCTAATATTCAAAATGCCAGCCCTATACATCATTTGAATTAAAGACTTAAAATTACACATGCAAGTCAATTTTCATTGGGAACAAATAATCCTCAGGGACCCATAAGTTTCATCTTTCTTTTTTTTAGTATTTTAGTATATAGTGTGTATACATATACATATATATATATTATATAATATATATAATATATATATATATATGAGTAATATCACACGATTGGCTGTGCAATATGGCTGTATATCAGCACGGCTGTGATTCGGCCGTAGGTAATCACAGCATGCTGATATACAGCCATATCGCACGGCAACTAATGCGATATTGTGTTTATACAACAGATCGACGGCACAGGTATGTAAATAAATAAGGAATAACAATGGAGTCTTTAAAACCCCCTTTTGGGCAGAACTACTCAACTTGACAGTTTGCCCAAGACTCCGTTACTAATTCTAAAATGTCACTTTAGAACTGTCACTTTGTCCCTCCATTAAAACTCTTGTATTTGTACAGTACAGATGAGAGAGATGAGAGAGAGAGAGAGAGAGAGAGAGAGAGAGAGAGAGAGATCACCTGAGCGAGCATTACATGTGTCTGATATAACATTCATTCTTCAGGTTGATGTCCATAACATTATATCCATTATAAAAATCTGTTTGAATGTCCGCTGAGGAAAGCGATCTTTGTAGTTGTCCTTTTTACAGTTAAGGGAATTTTCCATAACAGTGCTAAAACAACATCCTTTGTTTACAAAAGTCCCTTTCAATTTAAAAATTCTATTGCGATTGACTCCTTCACTCGTAAAGTTTGCAGCCATTTAATGGCGTATTAATGAAACTTTCATATTACGCAATAATGGACCCTTTCTCAATACTTAATACATCATATTATTTATATAAAACTATGTGGCGAGCAGGGCGGACAAGAGCCGTGAGGGAACGGTGCGAGGCCGGTGACGCGAGAGATAATGAGCTCCACCTGCGAGGCACACCGGCCTCGAGTCTCTCACGGAGGAGCTCCGGAAGCATAAAAGGAGGAGCGACGACAGTGAAGGACGAGAGAGGACCAGGCCTGGACTTTATTTTATGTTTTATTATGTTTGTGTGGCCAGCAGACCCTCGCGGACGTCATTACTTTCGTTTTGTATTTGTTTATTTTGAATTACAGTTTTGTTGAACGTTCGCCGGTTCCTGCCTCCTCTTCCCGTATCTACGAACTGTGTTACATACAATATTTATTGAACAATTTAAATTAACAACAATAGCCATTATAAATGATGATAGGAAATAAAAAACACAATTGACAATTGAGTCAAACATACAAAAGCAGTGCTCTACAGGATGTATGTTAAATATAGCCATAATATTAAATGATTAAATTTAACATAGCCCAATTCAATTTACTCAGGAACAAGTAATAGATTAATAAGACCAAAGATTGCCTGTTTTATGTACCCAAAATGAATTATATCTCATGTTTAATATAAGATCCAGCGGCAAATCCCTGAAGCATTGGTCAAGATGAAGCTATTCTCTTTTTTTTTTTTTTTAAATGCAGTGTATTTTCTCGGCCGCCATGACAGTCGCTTCAAGTGATACAAACGGTGAAAAGGTAGGAGTGCTGCTATCACTAGAATATTGCACAGCTATCAGCCAGTCAGATTCGAGAACCAGAAAGAACTGTTGTATAAATTTATATAGTATTTTAAATCCAGTGGATCAATTATAAATCAGCCAATTTTATCGGTAATGAACAAATAAATCACTAAATTTATTTTGTCTATGTATTATAGACATGCGCCGATATTCGGTTATACAATATATCACGATAATGAATATGCATGATATTGTTATCATGGGAACTAATGTATTATTTGTGTACATTATATGCAATACAATACACACTACAGTTAAAAGGTTTGGGGTCAGTAAGATTTTTTAAAATGTTTTTAAATGCTCATGCATCAAATATATTTGATATTTATTGTAATATTATAAAATATTATTACAATTTAAATTGTTTTCTATTTGAATATATTTTAAAATGTAATTTATTCCTGTTATGGCAAAGCTAAGTTTACAGCATCATTCTCCAGTCTTCAGTGTCACATGATCCTTCAGAAATCATTCTAATATGCTAATTTGCTGCTCAAGAAACATTTCTTGTTGTTATTAATGTTGAAAACAGTTGTGCTGATTAATATTTTTGTGGAAACCTTTTTTTACGGATTCTTTTATGATCAGAAAGTTTAAAAGAACAGAATTAATTTGAAATAGACATCTTTTGTAGCATTATAAATGTGCATCCTTGCTGAATAAAAGTATTAATTTACTTTGTTTCAAAAAACAAAAAAATCTTACTAACCCCAAACTTTTAAATGGTAGTGTAAGTCAGTATATTCAATTCTGTTTGTGACAAATGTATGTGTGGAGTAAAAAGCTACATGAATTCAGTGTCCATGTGTGTGTTTTGAGAGAGCTTAAAGTGATTTCTTTACTGGGACTGCTTGTTTATTGTCAAAACAGTTGGATTTACAGGGCCAGAGACTGACGACAGACACCTAAACACTAAATCCGCATGTTGAGACTTACTGGCAGTCTGTACGATTTACAGCCTGTCCACAATGACAGCGGCTTTCTCTAACACAAAAACAAAGCTACACATTACTCCCCATAGCATAATATTTCAGCTAGCCCAAAATGGAAATACATTTTGTGCATTAGAAGGGCCAACTGGTACAACAGTTATGCTGGACGGTTCCTAAAGAAGTGTTTTTCACAATGTATCATGGCTCTGAGAAAGTGCTTCAGGTGTTTTTTGAGTGAAATAGGCAGTAACAACATGGCTATTCCTTTTTAGACTTGCACATTTTATTTTCTAGTTTCCACACCCAGATGATTCATGCTGCTGCTATGCTTTTATGGACTCTCAGTAAGACTCAGCACACCTTTGGGTAACAGGATGCCATAATTATCTCAAACTGAGCCTGTGTGCTTCCCTAAATGTCGTGCATCCTTATATTTACAGCTAAATTAGTTTCAATATAAAACACACAGTTGAAATGAAGCTGCATTGTCCTAGTGGGACCTGGTTTCAATGTGTTTACTTGCAATCAGTGCTTGTGCCCTGGTTATAGGTTTGAACCCACATTGACACAAACAATCCAGTTGATTAAGATGCCAAATGCCAAATTCCCATCTGGGACAGAGGGAAACTGAAAGAGAACGAGAGATACAGTGAGAGAGATCAAGACGATGATGATGATGATGATGACAAGCTGTCTAAATGATAGCTTCAATCCCAAACCCGCTCTTTTTAATCACTCATTTGCACTTTGTTTACTTCATTTGTCTCTGTTTTTGGTGTTTTTGTGCGAGCTGGTTGTTTGTTTGGAATGGATTGGTCTGGCTGTGGGAAAGAGCTGCTGATGTAGCCTCTCTTCTCTGTAGCATGGCTGTAACCTGGCTCACAGATGACCTAGTTTCTCATGACCAGAAGAAGAAACACACACTGTGGTGATCTTTTCCTTCCAGTGTTTTTTTGGGGAGCATGCACACATGTACACTGGGGCCCAAAAGTCTAAAACTTCATTGAAAATGTGTCATTTTTTCATTATTACAAGAAATAACCTAAACATTGACAGTTTAATTTATGTTGCGCTGACTGTAATTTTTGCCTGGCATCTAGCGACACCTAGTGGTGTGGATGTAGCATCAAGCAAAAAAGTATTTTTGGTTGGCGAAGGCATTGTTGAAATATGCAATTCACAGTCAAACATTATTAATTTATTCCAAAATCAAAGTATCGAAAAAATAATGAGAATACTCAGATAAAGCAAGTTTCCATTTTTAGTCATGTGATTTCAAAATGGCCGCCCCCATGAGGCGACGGTCCAAGTAGAACAAAATAGAAAATACTCATACATACTTTTGGGAGGAATTTTAAGGCTGGAATACACTGTAAATATGATTTTCAAAGTTGTAAATAAAATAGATTATTGGAGTAAGTTTTACAAGAAAATACTACTTTTGAATCAGTTGGTTACTTTTTCATTGTCAAATTTACTAGCAATTTCCTGAGTTTCTACACCTATTTTTTTTCCCCCAGTCTACACTTTTGCCCAGGTTTTTGCCCCAATTTACAGTCTGGAAGAGTCAACAATAGTTGCTGAAAATCAGGGCCAGGCTGCAGATATCAGGCAGTTGGAGTTTAGAGATTTCACAGAAAATTGCATAGTGTATGATGGTCACAGATTTTTTTATCTTCAGATTATGATTCCATTCAGTTAAGAGGATATCAAACATGTTTGATATTTGGAGCTGATTTTAGAACACATAGGGGCCTATAATACACCCGGCGCAATGCGACGCAAGGTGCAGCGCTAGTGTGTTTGCTAGTTTGCGTCCGGCGCCGTTCGCGTTTTCCCGTTCAGCGCCACGTCCTTAAATTAGTAAATGCATTTGCGCCAGTTAGTGCGCCCATGGGCGTGCTGGTCTAAAAAGAGGTGTGTTCAGGCGCATTGCCGGCGCATTGCTATTTTAAGGAGCTGAAAATAGACTGCGCCATAGACCAACTCAAACCTGGTCTAAAGTCTAAAGTCAATGGCGCAATATTTTTTTGTTAGAGCGCGTTGGTAGAAACTGCGCTTCATAAATGTAATGATGAATAGTCATTGCGTGTATTAGAATTAGGCTACCTATTTTCAATTCAGCCTATTACTACTTATAATGATGAACGAAATTGGCTAATTAATTGAACAATCGTGCCAATACACACACATATATATTAACTGACTCATCGCCAACAAATTCCGCCATGTAAATAGCAATCCGCCATGGCGTGAGCGCATCTCGCTCTTAAAGGGAATGGGAGATGACACTCTGATTGATTTATTGAACGTTACGCCCATTACTCATTAAGAGAATAGGGACAACCCATTTCAAAAATGCGCCCCGGCGCACGGACCGATTTTCCGTCGTTAAAATAGCAAAAGTGGATTTGGACACGCCCTGAGTGCACCTGCGCCGTGCGCTTTACACTTTGCGTTTAGATCGTTAAAATAGGGCCCATAGTGTTTAAATTTGTCATGTGTCTCCTAGCAGCGAGGCGCATGTTTCTGCATGATTTGTTGTGTTCGGAACGACTAGAATGTCTGTAGCGTGTGATCTTCAGTTGTTTATGATGCCCAGTTTTCTCTGTACCTGTTGACAAAGTCGGCAAATGTATAATATTCAGATTTTGTTCAGAATTTAAAAGGTGTGTATTCCAGCCTTTAATCAAAGCAGCTTGCTTTGACTTTACAAGGTATGCATTTTATCGGCTCATGCATTCCATGGGAATCAAACCCATGACTTTGGAGTTGCTAGAGCCATCCTCTATTTTTTAAGCACAAATACAGCATATTTCCACACATTAAACATGCATTTGTCTATGCAGATCCACGTCTTCTCTTGAGGGAACATGACATATCGTGGTGAGATAAGGCAGCTCTTCTGCTGGGCCGCACTTGTTGGCTGCTTTGAGCACCTGGGGGATCATTGATAGGAATACTAGAGGCCTGAGATTTCAGCGCCATTACTCCCAGCCAAGCGCATGAAAACACATGGAGAAGTTGGGTCAGTGCCACAGTGTAAATCTGGGTTTACACCTTCCCTCTTAACACACTCTGTGTTCTGTCCAGCACATTTGCACGCTTATGATCATATTTTGCTCTGTCTGTGAAAATCAAGGTTGTGAGGCAGCTGAGTACATTCAACTTTATTGAATTGACATGACAGACTGAATGTAAAATAAATGTTGGCCAGGTATATACAGTGTGAACCAGTTAGACCACATAGAAAAACTGGGAATTTTGTTACGTAACCCTGGAAATTTAGGAAAATGTAAAACAAAAGAAAACAAAGTTGTTTTTTCAGCAAAGATGCATTAAATTAATCAAAAGTGCAGTGACACATTTATAATGTTACAAAAGAATTCTATTTCAAATATGTGCGGTTCTTTTGAATATTTTATTCATCAAAGAATCCTGGAAAAAGATTTAATACTGTTTCCACAAAAATGTTTGGCAGCCCAACTGTTTTCAACATTACTAATATTAAGAAATGTTTTTAAGCATCAAATAAGCATATTGATTTCTGAAGGATCATGTGACACTGAAGACTGAAGTAATGGCTGCTGAAAATTCAGCTTTGCCATTGCAGGAATAAATTACATTTTAAATGATATTAAAATAGAATATGTAATGGAGCGGGACTCAGGGTAGGATCCATTTGCAAGCTTTTATTAAACAGTGTTCGTAGTAGACAGGCAACAGGTCAGGGTGGGCAGGTAACAATTATAAGTTCAAGACAGAGCAAATAATCCAAAGGGCAGGCAGCAGAGAATTGTATACGGGGAACAAACAGGGTCAACAACAGGCAGGCAAACAAGATAACAGACGCTCAGAAATGTAACCGGAGTAAACAAGACCTAGCCATGAGTGTGAGGATGTGAATGGCTTAAATAGTCCAGGTAATGTGCTGCAGCTGGGTGTGGTGATTAGTGGTTGGTGGAGTGAGTGCAGGTGATTGCCAGGGAGGATGATGGGAAATGAAGTCCGGGAATGACAGGAACTGAGACAGAAACCATTTCTTTTAAATTGTAATAATATTTCACAATATTACTGTTTTTACTGTTTTTTTTCTTCCACATAATTGCAGCCTTGATGAGCATAAGAGACTTCTTTTACAAACATAAAAATTATATATACAATAAGACTACTTTAAGTAGTGGTCTTTTGTCCACAATATTTGAACATGCTATTTTGTAACACATTCACATTATTGAATTGTGTAAATTAGTTGTGCATTCACTATCAGAAAAAAAGGTACGGCGCTTGTCACTGGGGCAGTACCCTAGGGTACAAAAGTGAAAAGGTACTAATATGTACTTTTAAAGTACAAATATGTGCATTTAAAGTACTAATAAGTACCATTTAGGGGTAAGTAAGGTACAGAGATGTACCTTTTCACTTTTGTACCTTAGGATACTGCCCCAGTGACAGCGCCGTACCTTTTTTTCTGAGAGTGTTGTTGTGATTCATTACATTTTGCTCATCATATTTAACATTTTTAAGCATGTCTTATTTCATCGTTTGATCATTGGTATGAAGCGCAAGAACTTTTGGTTCCCATCTAAAATTCCTGTTAAAACACACACCCTATCCATTTAGTGTCCCCCTGTGAGCTGAGTGGAGTTCGGCCCTGTGATTGAGGCCCCTCACACGTGCGCCTCGGGGCTAGAGGCCTCTAAGTGCCTGCCGTCCTTTCCTAGACCTGAGGGAGCTTTTCCCCCATAACCCCATCACAGTGACTGAGCCTGGGGTCCCACAACCATCTGGACTCCACCAGAGCAGCAGATCAGCCCAGATAAATTTTATGAGAGAACGGAGGAAGGTGAAATTAGCAGGAAGAGAGCATGAGAATGTGTATCACTCCATTTCTGTTGACAGAGTTACAGAGTGCACTAGTAGGCAGTTAACATCAATGGCAATCTTTGTAACTCCCTTGTGTCCCTGAAAGCCAGTTCTGCTCTCAAATCACCATCTTTTTGGTTAACGGATAGATGTGCTATTAAAATTGATTTTAAGTGTCCATGTAAAAGCTTTTCTTGTAAAATGTGTGATTTTGAGTAAAGAGCCTTATGTAATGTGTCTGGGTGGTGCAGGATATCTATATTAGTGACACTTAAAGGGATAGTTCACCCAAAAATAAAAATGTCATCATTTACTCACCCTCATGTCATTCCAAACCTGCATGACTTTCTTTCTTTCTTCTGTAAAACACAAAAGAAGATATTTTGAAGAATGTCTGTTGTTTTGGAACCCATCAACTTTTATTATATGGACACAACAATATCTAGTGATGGGTGATTTCGATTTCGATTTTCAATTTCGAGTCATTTGTTTTGAATCAGTGGTTCAGAGCGCCACAATCACATGATTTCAGTAAACGAGGCTTTGTTACGTCATAAGGGTTTTGAAACTTCAATAGTTCACCTGACTTTGGCAGTTTGATACACGCTCCGAACCACTGATTCGAAAAAAATGATTCGTTCAGCTTCAGAGCTTCATGAAGCAGTGTTTTGAAATCGCCCATCACTAGATATTGTTCAATAAAGTCGCTATTTAGTTTTTTTTTGCCTCACAAAAAGTATTCTCGTCGCTTTTTATAACATTAATGTTGATCCACTGTAGTCACATGAACTATTTTAAATATGTTTTTAGTAGCTTTCTGGGCATTGAAAAAGGGACGATGCAGGCCTTACTAAGCCATCGGATTTTATCAAAAGTATCTTAATTTGTGTTCCGAAGATAAATTAAGGTCTGTGTGGAACAACATGAGGGTGTGGAACAACATGAGGTGAGTAATAAATGACATAATTTTCATTTTTGGGTGAACTAACCCAACAACAGCAACACTGAACCAAACCAAACAAACAAACCCTAAACTAGACCAGTCCTTGTCACATGCCTGTTAGTACACTAAAATAACTGAGCCTGCCTTGTAGCCTGAACCTGGTCTAGAGAGAGAGACAGAGATGAATCAGGCCACGGCTCGTGGTGATTTTAAATCATGTGAGGTTCGGAGAACTGCTCCCTTACCAACCCTAAGTCTCCCTCACCCTGTCCGGCTATCACAGAGATGTTTATGGAAAAGAGATTCATGCTGATGATATTTGTGTATGGTGTATTGTTTGAAAGATGGCACAGCAGTATAAATACCTACTTTTTCAACTTTTTTTTTTTTCTGTTTGCATACTGTAGTGTGTTTCACATGATATGATTTATTACAAACAAGTGACCACCAGTGTGTTTCTTTGTTTATTCATAGTTTTTGTATTTTGGCAGAAATGTCCTTTGAATGTAGTCAATATTTTGTCATGTCATATTCATTATTTTCAGTCTATTTTAATCTGACTGAAATGGAATGTATAAATAACTACCTTTCAAATGATGATAAACAAATGGATGGATGGATGGATTGATAGATCGATCGATCGATGGATTGATAGATCGATCGATCGATCGATGGGTTGATAGATCGATCGATCCTCTTACCTGGGCCGAATGCCCTCAATACCCCATGCCATCACGACTTTCAGTCACTTTTATCTTCTTTAGACACTTTATTCCCCCTTTTTTGACATTTTATGTTTTATGTTAAATAAAAGCCTGTCCGTGGCCTGACACCATACCCACTGTGTATGTTGTTGCTCCTCTCGCCATAATAGATGACAGATTAATTTTTTCTGATATACCTACTGAATCTGTCAGTCCTGATTCTTTTCATTTTCTCTATGCTAGGTAAATAAGAATTGTTATGAAATGCAAGAATCTCTCTTTCTATCATGCACATATGTTTAACCAGGAAGGTGGAGGTTTTTCTCACACAGTAGTCTAGGTGGGCACTCAGCTCTTGTTCCAGTAGGGAATCTCCAGAACTGGCACGACCGCGGCAACAGAACCCGGCTCCATGTTCTCATAATGAGTTCCCAGGAGAAGAGCACATACTTTCCACATACACTTACCTACAGCCTTCCCATTTTCCCTTTGAATCAAGCACACTGTTTTTTTTCCCCTTTTATAACACATTTTAAGATTGTCCCTTTAAGTCAAGTTATAAAAACTATACAGTATCTCACAAAATAGTTCCCTCTTACTGTAGTGTCTGTTTCTCAAGGTAAACAACCTTTAATGTAATGCTTTAGCTGCCAGATGTAGGCTTTTACAGTTTTTGCTTGAGATGACAAACATTTTCTTGAGATATGATGACCTCATGAGGTCAATGTCAATATATGGGAGGGGATCCCAAATAGTCCAGTCAAGCCTTCGCACCAGGCCTCTTCTGAGCCGTGCTGAAGGGTTTCCCCCTCTCCCCAAAAACTTAGAATTACAGGCGAAACAAGACCTGTTGGGCAGCTGCCAAACACAGCAAACCACTGCAGATTCTCTACTGATCGCAGAGCATGTGACTTAATGGTTTCAAGGTTCAAATCGCATTTCACACCCAAAAATAACCAAAAATGAAAATTTTGTTGTCATTTACTCACCCTCATGTCTTTTCAAACCTGTAAGATTTTTGTTCTTAAAGTTTATTGTAGGAACACAATGGTTTTGCGAGAGAACGCCAATGTTTTGCAAGCGAACACAAAGTTTCTCACGGGAATGCAATACTTTTGCAATAAAGAGCAAAAGCATTTTCCCTCCCATCTCATTTTTTCCCCCCCATGTCCTCCTTAGGGGCTCGATATCTATGTATGATTTGTGAACGAATCCTTCTTTTGACTGAATTGGTTCATAAACAAGTCTAGATGATTTATTCACAAATCAAACTGATCAGATCTGCATCTGAAAGTTTAGGCAGCTGACTTTTTGCCTCGCTTGCACATGAAGGTACCTCCTAAAACTGATTTTGGACAGAGGCAGCACAATGTTATAATAACATACAACTAGCTTTGGTGTAACTAAGCAAATATGTAATTACTACAACATTAATTTATTGCTAGAAATTAAAATTTGAAAGTGGAAAAAGTTGGTCAAAAACATACATTGTCACAAACTGGCCATCTATCGCAACATTCAGATGGCATATTTTTTTCTTCTTCTTTTTTCTTTTTAGCTCAGGCAGCAATTTTCAGCTTTTCAACACAGCCCTGGTTCTCAAGTTCACTCACTGAGTCATTGAATCAATGACTCAATGATCAAATCCTTACTGAATCTTGAAAGCTGCAAGCTTGCAAAACCAAACAAACAATCAAACAGAAAAACGTTTTTCGTTCCATGAAAGAAAGTAATTTCGAGTTGGGTTCAGAAAAACAAGAGGGGGAGTAAACAATGGCAAATTATTTGATTTTGAGTGAATTGTCTCTTTAAAAGGGTTCAAAGTATCCTTTCTTGTCTTATCAAAACAACCCCCCCCCCCCACACACACACAAAAAAACCACACATCCTGGGTTCTTTCTTTTCATTTTTTTATACGGCGTTAGCGTGAATCGATAGGAAAATATCCACAGCATCAAAGCAGAAACAGTCTTTAGTCATTAAAGACTTCCGCCGAGTGTATATTATTGTGATGAATAACACGGGTCAAGTTCATTTCCAAAGAAAGTGTTTACCAGAAGTACCTCCTATATTTTTACCATTAGACTTAATTACACATAGCCTCTTGCCAAGCATGAGGAACCCCAAAAAAAACTGTGTAGCGTCACAATAAATAAGACTTCCTCTCTTATCCTTTTGTTTTCTTTCAACAAGAGTTTGTTCTAAAGATCCCGTGAAACCATTAACTTCCTGATTTGATTAAAGAGAGCAGTGGTGATTGGAAACACATCTGAAACAGGAGGGCATATGACACTCTCTGAACTGTGTGTGGCAGCAGTGGTTTTGTTAGCATCTGTTTGAGTCTGTTTACTCTGTTGGGAACACTGTGGATGGCTGCGGCTAAATCAGTCTGACTTTAGATCCAGAGCCTCCGTCTCTGCTGTGGAGTTTAACCTCGGTTTAAATTCGGCCCCACCTGACTGACCTACATTCTGATGGACCTGCTCCAAACGGCCCCACGCCATGTGCCTAAAAGTTTCCTTAATATTGCAAGATGTTAGCATATGCGCTAAATTTTCCTTAACATCAGGCCCACACAGAATATGTGCTTGCAGAATCAAGTGATTTCCACAAAGTAATGATTATTAATATTTTGCCTAATTTGATTATTCTGCCATTTAACACATTTTACTATGGTTTTTGTACTATTTTGTACCAAAATGAGCTCAGAAATGTAAACTCTGCAGAATCTAGCTGGGCCTTGACATTCACATAATTTAAAGAAAACATTTTCCCGCAGTTATACAGAAAATGATTTGTGATGATTCATAATTATAGCTTGCTAGTTTAGTTTTCTGAGGAAATCAAAATATTTTCCATTCACATGCTCTTCAATATAGACTTTAATCTCCTGGCTGGCTGCAACATGCAAGAAAACATGATGTGAATCTCCTTTTCAACAGATGCTGTTCTGAAAACACTCAAAGGTTTTGATAGTGATCACTAGAGATGCACAGTAGAAAGTCTGTATGCCAGTAAAAACAATCAATTATTCTCTTGTACTAGTAGAGCATGGTGCTAGCAACACCATGATTCTCAGGGAACACATATATACTGCAATTTGCTTTGGATAAAATGCATATATGCAGAAGTTGGTTGGTGGTTTTCTGCTACCTTGTCTTAAGGGTCAATGAAATAAGGGCTGGGGTTAACATCACAATATATAAATATATAATATATATATATATATATATATATATATATTATATATATATATGAAAACTATCCTATGATTTACTCACCCTCAAGCCATCCTAGGTGTATATGACTATCTTCTTTCAGATGAACACAATCAGAGATATATTTAAAAATATCCTTGCTCCTCCAAGATTTATAATGGTTGTGAATGGGGAGTCACGTTTTGAAGCCCAAAAAAAAAAAAAAATATGCATCCATCCATAATAAAAGTAATCCATATGGCTCCAGGGGGTTAATAAAGGCCTTCTGAAGTGAAACTATGGGAGAACTATGGGGGTGGAAGAGCAACCTCTGACCCACGTGGAAGCGCAGAGGAGAGAGCAAAACAAAACACCGGTCACAAATTAGAAGGCTAAAATGAGAAATTTTAAAGAGAATTGTCGAAGGATTTTGACTTAAGAGAAGAGGAGCTTGAGTTTGTTGCCCAGCCCTATTTGTTTGAACCACGAGAGGCGTCAAAGCTTACGCTACTAAATCCTGCATCATACATCGCGTCAGAGGATTACTCATTTTTCCGCAAGTCGACTTGCACAGTATGCGTATGGTCGTCCACAGGAAGTTGATATTTGAATTTATAAAGTTTGAAATATGGATATTTTTCTTACAAAAACACATCACTTTACTTCAAAGGGTTTTATTAACTCACTGGAGCCATATGGATTACTTTTGTTATGGGTGGATGCATTTCATTTTGCTTCAAAATGTGGCCCCCCCATTCACAACCATTATAAAGCTTGGAGGAGCAAGGATATTTTTAAATATTTCTCAGATTGTGTTCATCTGAAAGAAGATAGTCATATACACCTAGGATGGCTTGAGGATGAGTAAATCATGGGATAATTTTCATTTTTGGGTGAATTAACCATTTAATGGTGGTGATGTTGAAGTCATGTGTCCATGATGTACAGTAGTTCATTTATAGTCTGTTTAGTTTTTGCTCTGTATTTAGGCTTCAAAATTTATAAAAAGGTATGCTCATTTGTGAAGATTATCATGATGAGCAATATTTGAAAGGATCCTAAACTTTTTTTTTTTTTTTTTTTTTTTGGTATAGAGTTTATTTTCTGCAATAATCTAAAAGCCAATGGAAAATCCTATCATTTACAGCACTTTATAGACACTATGAAAATTCGTTCCCACGACTTAAATTGTTTCCTTATTATAAAATAAATCATGGTCATATTGTACTAATTCAGTCCAACATTTTAGTTACATTGCGGCCTAACTCATAGCCACAATATTTATTTCTTAATTTGTAGCCGTGATATATATTGAGCAGGGCTCTGTAAATTCTTGCTATTTCAAAAAAAAAAAAAAACTTTTTACCTTGAAAAATACATTTGAAAATGCAACAACAATCTCACTGAGATGTGGAAGACAAAGTGCTGCTTGCGGTGTAGATGTGTAACCCAATATACACTGAATTCAAAGGATATGACAAAACAAGTATGTTCACAATCAACAAGTTGTAGACACAGTGTAAATAAGACATTTATTGTGGCCTTTAGAAAGCAGCATGATTGCAAACAGTCTCATGAGTGGCACCTAGAGTGATTATAATGAAATGTGAGCATACTAATATTGTCGCATTGTTCACATTCTGTGTATAATTTATTCAGGATTTGAATAACATTTTTGTTTTTCAAGCTGCTGTTTTTCATGCTTCACTGCACTAGTTTGTTACTGTCCGACAGCTTATTCCACCTCCTTTTGATTTGCCAGTGCATCGCTAGTGAACACACATCGACGACATAATAAACATACACACTATATAGTGTTGTTTACATTTAGATTGAAATTTTAGCATGTTTTTCACTATGTGCAGGTGTTATAGCAGAAGAATGTGTGGTGTTTCCTGTCCTCTGATTATTTGCACCATAAGGACTTGGCTATGCTAAAAACACACTAACACTTTGGCCTTTTCACACATATGTTTGCATGTATGTCATCCTGGGCTACAACTGTACGTGTATGCATGTGCATAAATCACAAAGAGAGCAATTGGCTCTGGCCCAAAACATGAAGTCAGCCACTGTATGGAAGATCAGTGGAATGATTCAGGGCAAGGATATAAAGCTGGATTTATGGCCGCTAGCCGTTAGAGTCGTCAATGTTAACGCTGAGCTATATCGCTAATGACTAATAGTCTCTGCAACCTTTTACCGAGTGCAGTTTCATCATATGGAGTGCAATGCAAAGCATCATAAGCATCCTCTGAAGTGCCATAACAATTCACCATGGATCATCCTTCAGCAGTTTATTGCTCATGCAGTTGTCTCCAGCATTTGTGTTTACTTGGAATCGTCTTGGTTACTGCTCATTCCTATGTTTTTCCATTTTATTAAGTGTGCCAAAACCTAATCATCCACAAAAACAATATGGTTCATGTTTCTTGACCACTTCTCAGAAGAATCACTGGTGTACGGCACAACAGGGATAATCAGAGCGGCAAATATCCTGTGTGTTTACACCGAATTTCAAATGAGTGGTCGAAAATGTAAAATATTAAAATATTTAAAATATTAAAATAGTTTTTACAAACAGCTGTAGCTCACCAGATGATGAACAGAAAATACTGTTTTACTATTTTTTTTTACTATTTTATAACTCAGCTGTGACTTTATTTTTTCACAATTGTTGCATTATTTTTTTTGTAATGATACTTTATTTCTGTAAAGATCCAACTTTATATCTCAACCGTGATTTTTTTCTCTCTATTGTGACTTAATTTCTTGTGATTGCTACTTTAATTCTCATAGCATTCAACTTTATATATACGACCGCAACTTTATTTCTCATAACTGTGACTTTATTTTTTTGTAATTGACACTTTATTTCTCTAAACATTCAATATTTATCTCAACCGTGACTTCATTTCTCACAGTTGTGACTTTCTTACAATAGCAATGTTTTTTTCGTAAAGTTAAACCTCATATAATTTATGTAATAATATATTATCAACTTTGACTTTCTCACAATTGTGACTTTGTTTCTCGTAATTGCTACTTTATTTTTAATTATATATGAACCTTTATTTCTCACAGTTGTGACTTTTTTGTAATTTATACTTTATTTCTCTAAAAATTCTACTTTATATCTCAGCTATGACATTGTTTCTCACAATTGTGACTTAATTTCTCATAATCGCTACTTTATTTTTCATAAAATTCAACTGTACATCTCAACCATGACTTTTTCTCACAATTTTGAATTCATTTCTCAGATTTACTACTTTATTTCTCATAAAATTCACTTCTCAACTGTAACTTTTATTTCTTATAGTTGTGACTTTGTGAATTCATTATTGTGACCTTTTTTGTTTTCAATAATTTTTTTTTTATATCATCAGTTCAGTTGTGCATAAATTCTAATCAGAGGATTTGAGTACTCTGAGTCTGGCTCAGTTGACGATTTGTTTTCTTAAAGTAGTATGCCTGGTTGAATCAGTGCCCCCTTGATTTACCAGCTAGCTGTGACCGGGCTGGAGAGGTACAACAGTAACAGGACCACAAGTGTTTTGCACAGGGTTTGGCTGATTGCATAATGATGAGCTCTTGTTGAATTTACAGCATCCAGAAACTGCTCATAATGGCAATTTAATGGGCACCGGTAATAAAGCTGTCTCATTCGGAAACAGGGAGGCTAAATCAAAACCCAATCAGACTAGAAGGGAAGTCAGAATAAGTCAAAGTTTACGGGAAAAGTTCTTTGTCATCAGTTTGCCCCAAGAGCACAACCAGGCCATCATGTCCGGTGGGGGAGAGAACCCACATTCTTTCTCTGTGGAAACATTTGCAGATTGTTTCTACTTTGTGGTTTAACAAAAGAAATATACCTGACTTTAACAGCTCCTATAGCTGCGGCAGACTTTGTTTCACTGGATTTAGAAAAGTGTTGAGTGCAGTAAAAGTTCCCTTGCATGTTGTGGAGAGTGGGACCTTGATAGAAGGCCTGTAGCCCTATGAAAATAAATGTAGCATGTTGAAAGACGGTCCCAAATTTTGGCTGACCCAGTTCTATGGAAAATTTGAAATGTAAATGAAACAAATGAGGGGTGCAGAAGAAAAGACCATGAGACAGAAAACAGAATGTTGCCAAGTTCTGGCCACTACGCATGAAATCTGGGACAGAGTCGTGGTAACTAATGGTTAAATACGTTAATAGAGAATTTAAAAGCCTTGAGAAACAGACAGGGATCCCCAACTGTGGAGCTGGCCATGATTGAGGGATTACAGAAGGTTTCAGAAAGCCTGATTTTAACCTTTACTCCCACCCAGCCACAATATTCAATACAGTAAAAACTAGGGCTGCCCCATAATAGTCAACAAGAAGAGGCTTAGTCGACTAAAATTGTATTGGACAGATCGATAACAGCTGGTCTATGTGGTAATACAGTACATCAGGCAGGACATCCAAACTCTCGCCTATCATTCATCAACCTCAAATATGGCTTATCCTCTGAAACATGTTAGTAGCAACTTTACATGGCCGCTCATTTTAATGTTAACCTAGAAAAATGTGGGCTATTAGTGTTTGTGCGGAGTGTGAAAGCTATTAGCGCACTTACTGCATGCCAGCTAACATGGAGGCGCCAGTGCGATTACTTGCACTTAAAATACTCAGTCATTTTTGATCATACAGATAAGAGTAATACATCTTTTGAATCTGTGAAGAGTCTACGTTTATTTGCATGCACTCACAATTACAACAATGTTGTGCGTTTGTAAAATAATGAAACCGAACAGGACGCGCTTTCTCTCTGTGAACTTGAGCGTGCCAAAATTAGAAGAAAAAAAAAGAACCAAAACTCCATGTAAACTTGCCTCACAGACATGAAAAATATATCTATAGAGTATAGAATATATAGAATAGAATCTGTATGAAACATGCATAGGCACGTCCACTACTGTGGAGATGACGAGTCAGCATTGTCAAGTTCATCACTGCAGCCGAAAATACAGAAAGCACTAGTTTATCAATTATTTATTAAAATGTTAAAGCAGTCTCCTTGCTGTTTTTCCCTCACACATTCATAATTATTACTTCTGCCGGTGCTCTGCGGCAAGCTTTGTGTGCTCTTGAACACTGATTAAGCTATATAGGCATTAAAGGCTCTCTTTATTATGATTTATATGGTTTATTAATAAACGTGCGATTAGTCGACTATCGCTTAAAATGAACGGCTATTAGTTGACCAGAAAAATCTTTAGTCGAGGGCAGCCCTAGTAAAAACAGTAACATTGTGAAATATTATGACAGTTTAGAGCTATAACTGTTTTCTATTGTAATGTATTTTAAAATGTAATTCATTCATATGATGGCAAATCTGAATTTTCACAAGATGTCACATGATCATTCTAAAATGCTGATTTGGGGCTCAAGAAACATTTCTTATTATTATCACTGTTGAAAACTGTTGGAAACCACAATGAATTTATTTTTTTAAGCATTTATTGATTAATAATAAGTTCAACAGAACAGCATTTAATTAAAGTGGACATATTTTGTAACATTATACGTCTTTACTGTGATTTTTGATCAATTTATGCATCCTTGCTGAATAAAAGTATTAATTTCTTTCAAACAACAACAAAAATCTGACTGACCCCAAACTTTTGAACTGTATTGTATATCCTTTAAAGATTCTGGCAATCCCAGAATGCATTGCTACTAGCTCTATGAATTTTTTTTTATTCAAGATGGCAGGCGAAGTTGAGGGAATGTTGCCTTATTTGATCCAATTCTGAAAAAGATCCCACTATTTGACACAATATTCATGTGTGATATTTATCTAATAATAATAATAATAATTAAAGCCAATCAACAGCATTTTTGGCATAATGTTTATTTTTGTAAACAATAGTTTCAACTCATCCTGTTTTTTCAAGGTCACTATAACGCTCTTACAATGGAAGTAAATAGGACCACTTTTGGAAGATTTAAAAGCCTAAATGTAAATTTTTCTAAAAGAAATTACATTAATTCTTCTTTTAAATCTTGTATTTTGTTTTAGCTGTAAAGTTGTTTATGGTATGTTGTCATGGCAGCAAAGTTGTAAAATTGGATATAAAAAAGTTTTATGTGTTTTTTTTTTTTTTTTTTTCAAATTAAAATCATGTTCAGACGTGACTTAGTCTCGTGGCTATACTATTAAAATAGTGAGCATTGGCCCCATTCACTTCCATTGTAAGTGCTTGACTGTAATCCACATTTTTGCAATTTTAAGAATTGGAAAAGTCCAAATTCATTTTATGATAACCAACATTATGCCAAAAGTGCTGTCGATTGAGCTTAACTTGAAATGCTGACTGTCAAACAAATGGAAGACAAGCAACATGTTTGACATTTGTTTATTTTTTTTATTTTTTTTAATGATTTTGTTTAGTGACAATTTAGACATCCTATCCAAACATATCTATTAGATGGGAATCAGTTCGGTTTAGCTCTCATTACCCCCAGCTTTAATCTCCTGCGCTCTCATTCAGGGCCGATGTGCTGAAACCATCCTGTTGGGAGCTTTCTGGAATGTTCTGGTCTATGAAGCATATGAAGAGCAGCTCATTATATCTCTCACCTGTCTCTCAGCAACTCTCTCACTGAACGCACTGGCTTGTCTGTCTGCAGGGTCAATCATGTCTTTACAAACAGTGATGTCCTTCGATATGGAGTGAAAAGTGCATGTGTGTTGCTCCGACGGGAATCTGGAAACATTGCAGCACCACGTAAACGAGCGCTGTGTGCATGTGTCATTCCGGTAGTCTGTGTGCGAGCAGAAAAAACACATGTGGAATGTTGTCACTGACATGTTTTGAGTAATTAGCCTTGATTGATAAAAGATGAAGAGTCACTCCAGCAGCCAACCACACACACCAGACAGCTGCACCTGGGAATCTTGGCCTGCGTGTGGTGCATTCATAACTCCTCATTCTCCCATGTGGAGACGCAGTAGACAGAGTTCAGCCTGGTCACCGCTCTGCTCTCCTTCGGTCTCTCTCTTTCTCTTTCTTGCTATGGGAATTTGGCAGTCGTTGTCCTGCAGGCTCTGCTCCAGCTTAAAGGAATCGTTTCAGGTACAATCCGGAGCTGTAAGCTGCAGAAGGTGCCAGGAAACAGTAACGTTTAGCAGTGTTGCTAAATGGGTTTTAGTGTCACAGTTGGGTCACGAGATAAAAATGATCTTTTTCAGTTGTCGTCAAAGCCAGACCAAAACAAAACACTTTTTTAGCTTTGGATGAACTGAGACAGAGACTGTATGAGGAGGAGCAGACAGACCCTTTTATAGGAAAATGAATGGGAGAAACTGTAACACTCAATAAATCTCGCCTTATTGTTAAAAGATCCTGTCGTCTTTTGGGGGCAATATTTGTTTAAATTAATTTAAGTTAATTTATTGTATTACAATCATATTATTAACTTGAATAGAACTCTTCTGTGATTAATATGTTTTATTTCTAAATTAAAATTGATATTTTCTAAAGTTGCACCACCCTGAAAAAAAGCTTCACTGAAGAGATTTTTGAAAATAAAACATTTTAAGTAGTTTGGCAACAGTAAAGCAGTTAAAATATGTTAAAATATGATTTTTTTTTTTTTTTGTAAAACTTGTGTTTGCCAAATCAAAGTCATTATGGTGCAACCACATTCAGGAAAAATAGAGGGAACCCCATAAGGACCCTATGGAGCCTCTAAAGGGACATGGTGATGGAAAAAGTATATTTCAAAGCTTTTGCCCTCACTTGTAAAAGTTTTGCATTTCCCCAAGAAACTTTGCATTTGCTCACAAAACCTTTGCGTTCCCTCGCAAAAATTTTGAGTTCTTGGAACACAAACCTTTTGAGAGCGAACGCAAAAGCATATATATTTTCCTCTCATCTCATATTTTTTCCATCACCATGTCCCTTTAGGACCATCATGTCTATAGCTGTGTCCCAATTCAGAGGCTGCATCCTTCGAAGGCCGCGAAGGTCAGACCGAGCGTTGTTAAATGGGACAGTCTAGCCTATGGAGGATTGTTATTGTTGCATAGCAACAGTGGCAGCTGTTTGAAAGTTATATTAAACTTCTATTAAATTTCTGCAATTTCTCTAAAAAAAAATCCTGTCGTCACTGACACGCAATGAATTCTGGGGCAAGGTTGGCCGTGATGGATCCATCTGTTGTATCCTTCATTGCATGGGAAATGAAGGATGCATTTGGAGGCCACATTTGAAGCAGCCTTCGTTGTGCCACTGTGACGCAATCTGCCTTTGAATACGACCTTTGAAGGATGCAGTCTCCGAATTGGGAAGCAGCTTGTATCAAGATTTTTTGACCAGGCAATATTAGTTCAGGAAATCTTGTCAATCTTGTTTGTCTGCATTGACTCGCCCAGTCTAAAAAATACACTTTTTAGTATTTGAGTTAAATTTTAATGCTATGTTTTTACTATTGTTGATTTAATTGCTGATTTGAAATTTTACATAGAAAATTCAGAATACATGTACTGGTGAGCATGTGGAGGACTTGGACTCATTTTAAAGGCTCTCTCCATGTATACGCATTCAGTCAGGCTTTAGGTATGCTATTTATCAAACGACCTCATTCTGTGAGTTGAGTCCAGTAGAGCTCATCTTTCTTTCAACGGTCTGGCGTGAAGAGAGTGTGTCAATCTCAGGACAAACACCATTTTACTAAATAATTGTAGTATTTGAATGATGATCCTTACATGCACTCTTACAAACACTAGGTTAAAAAGAACCCAATTTGGTTTTTATCCTGGACAGGAAACTAAAACTGAGAGCTTAAATACACAGAGAAAACAAGGAAAACTAGATGGCACACAGGTGAAGGAAATCAATAATGAGGAAAATCAAATCAGTACTATGACAAGCAATAAAAAGCGAGAACATAGGAAACTAGGTCAACCTAAAAAGGCAAACAGGAACAGGGAAAACAGAACTAAAACACTGTGAAACTAAGCCAAAACAGAACAAAACATAAAATAACTGTTACAATTTTACAGTATTGCATATTTTATACCGTTTTTAATATGTAGGCTAAACAATATTGCCTACATTTAAACTTGTTTAACAAACATTAGAAGTAAAAATCAAACATTTAGAAGTAATTCAAGTGTAAGTGACCAGTCTATGTTATCCCGTTTCCACTGTAACTGTACTGGTTCTCGTGCCAGAATTCAGCTGGAATCGTGTTCGATGGGGGAACTGCTAACTTACGACCGCCGCCCAGGGTTTCCCTCATAGCCGAAAAATGCTGTGACTCCATAACCTGCCCATTAACATACAGTGAACAGCTCTGAGGACATATTGAACATCCAAAGTGTTTAATTTTAGTATCTTTACAAATAAATCAATTTTAATTCAGGCGCCAGGCGTTTCCATCACGCGAAAAGATCGATGAGACACTCATTTAGGTGACTCACATCACGTCACTGTATGTTGCTTTGCATAAAATTTTAATGATTTACAGCACAGTAACAATTTTATAGATAAAATAAAATGTACACAAACCTGTACTTTACCAAAGAAATGCACCAATTCAGTGGCACTGAGACTGCTCTCTCGGGATGCAACAAGCCCGCGATAAATAACTCAGCCACTGGGTTGTTACGTCTGACTACCCAAACACTGAAAAAATAACCCAAAAAATTACCCAAAAGGCTCAACCCAGCATTTGGGATGGAAAAATAACCCAGTCTTGTCTCTCTAAGATAGCAAGCCAACTATGTATAGTATCTGTGTGACTACAGATTTTTCTCCCTTCAATGGAGCCAGAAATCTTTCTTCAGCTGAACTCCGGCTCAGAAAGTCACAGTGACCTTCAACCCTTGTTGCTTGTGTCTTTGTCAGTGCTCTCAGTTTTACTTCTTCCTCCAGTCTTTTCAGTCAAGTAGAAGCTCTGTGATTTTAGTGGCCTCCTATGGAGTTCCCTGAGCTCTTGTTATGACCTGCTTTATGTGTCCTGCTACAAATGGAAGTCATGTTACGCTTGGGTGGATCAGCCTGCTCAAATGTTTTCCCCATTGCACTGCCACACAGGCTGAGATTTCAGGCTTCAAGAGCAATATTTAAACTGCACTATGTGTGCGTGTGAGTCTGTTTGTTATGATTCCTGCCTGTCCACGGAGTCTCTCAGCTTGAACATATGCTGCCTTTCCCTCCTTGGAAGTTCCGACTTACAAGTTCGGAAATCGTAATTATGATGTGCATTCAAATCATTTTGGTCAGAATCAAATAGATGCATTTAGCAGTGTCACTACTGACAAAGATAGGAAGCATATTAGCCCTCGTATAATACAATGAAAAGCAAAATGTTATTTATTTATTTTAACATTTTTGTGCACAATCCAGTCACCTCACAAAACTATCGCTGTTCTTCATCAAATTAAACTTTACAGTCAACATTGCAACTTCAAATCAGTACCAATATTTCCTTCTCTAAGCTCTGCCCCCTTGATTTCTGGTGTTAAGTTTTAATGAAGATTTCAGCATGATTTTCAGTAAAATGTGCAGTGGTAAAAAGTAATCAAATGGTATTGTTACATGGCTGGAGTGACATTGCAAAGCTTTTCATCTTATCTGCCATGTCCCATTAAAGAATTTGTTAAATTACTACTGAAAATCAAGTAATAACATTAGTTAACATGAACAAAACTGTTCCTAAAATGTATACAAAACGTTCACTATGGTACTATGAAGTCTTTGATTACCATTCGTGATGATTATTGCATTAATAAATAATTAAATGAAATGAAATGACTTCATCAATTTAGTAGCATTAATCGAAAATATATGCATGTTTCTTTGAGAATGAGGTTTAACAAAGTTTAATCTACCGAATTAACTTGTCAGGATATATTTTTTTAAAAATTAGAAACAAAAATGATGGTGATTTTGGTGATTTTTTTTTTTTATATATAAGTGACCAAGCAACAACGTTTTACAATGTTTATTATATAATTTACAGAATTTTAAGATAATTTCCAATATTGCATTATGTATTAAATTGCAACATTTAAATGTATTGAAACTGCATTTAAAACTATCCAAATACACAAGCTTACTTGAGAAAATTGTGAGCAGCAACAGTTTGCTAAAATAGGATTGGTCAGTAACATTTTTAAGGTGGGGTCTAGGGAATGGTCAGTTTGCTTCCGCCATAATTATGTAATTGACATGCCACCAACTTGAAAAGTTCCACAACACGACTTGAATGCATTAACCTATAAATGTGGTTTTGCAGTTGTGTGTGTGTATATTTCTGTCACGATTGACTGTGTAACAGTCCTTAAAGTTTGTACAAAGTTCAGTTGTATATTTGAGAATGGTTAACCTGTTAAAGGGAAGTTAATGTATGTGTGTGTGTGTGTGTGTGTCTGTGTGTGAGATACAATAACTCTTTGCAGCAGATTGTGTATTCAGACAGCTCCAGATGGATCTCATTGACACTATTCACTTTGATCAGAGCAAAATCCTGCTCTTCACATATAGAGGATTGTATCTGTTTGTACTCTGATTAGTTTAAACTTTGGACACATATGTGAGGGTTCATTGGCGTGTGAAGAGTTTTCTGTATAGTTCGAGTTCTGTCACGACACTTCCCTCACCAGAAGACCTCCCCTGAGTTGCTAAGGAGCGGCCAATGATGTTTTATGAAGACAATGGAAACACTGACCACTGCTGTGCACATGCAAAGACACACATGTGTGCGCGCGCTCTTACACAGTGGTATGAAGCAGTTTTGCTTCGTTGTTGCCTTTCAAGTGAAAATATTTTTCAAAGCACAGAATTTTGCTCAATTAATATTTAATACTAAGAACGTTAAGAACCTACACTTGCTAAATGTACTTGTGCATATGAGGAATTATCCAGAGATGAGATGGGCCAGAGGCTGAATTCATACTCCTGATACAAATCTCTATGGGTTCAAATCCCACACTAGCACACATGAAATAAAGTTCTAATATGCCAGTAGATGTAATTGATAAACTTGACTTCAAAGCAGTGAACTTTTTATTGTGTTCCTGTGGCTCAATCATGGCGCTAGCAAAGCCAAGGTCATGGGTGCAATTCCCAAGGAATGCATAATCTGATAAAATGTATATCTCTAAAATGCAATATGGATAAAAGCATCTGCCAAAAGCAATGTATTTGTAAATGTATTTATTGTTACTTAGTGTTATCAGCAACAATTCATTAAAAAACTAAAAAAAAATAAATAAAAAAAAACCATTGTGTCAGGGCAATAATTCACAATAAACAATTGAATATTTATTATTTTATCAAAGTAATGTTAAATTATTATTTAATAATTTTAATTATTTTTAGTTTATCTCTATTTGTATGTGGTTCGAATACTGGATCTGAGCTATAACAAAGAACTAGAATATCTAGGACTAGAATATCTAGGACTAGTGGTGGTGGGCTCATTTGACTAGGACCAGTTAGTAATGCACTGAAAACCCTTAAAACCTGCATAGCAACTTAAGTGTATTTATATATGTCTCTCTTTCTCTCTTTTAGCTCTTGGACAAATCATGCTGTACGTGGATGGAATGAATGGGCTTATCAGACACAATGAAACTGTACAGTGGCTTTACACACTGGTTGGATCAAAGGTAAAGAGCATTTCACTGTTAAAATTGTAAAGTGTGCGTATTGAACTTCATGATGTTTTGTGCAGTGATTCTGGTGGGTTAAGTAATGCATGATATACTGTATAGGTACCATATTGGTTATTTGCATTTTTTGTATATATATATATATATATATATATATATATATTATATATTAGGGAAAAAAAATCTATCCATCGGACGGACTCTCTCAATGCCAAAAATACGGCATGTTATTTATATAAAATATTATTATTGAACAATAATATTTAAATGAACAACAATAGCCATTATAACAGTATATGAAGCAAAATAGGAAATAAACACAAGCAAACAGTTCAGTCAAACATACAAAAGCAGCGCTCTAGTTAGTGCAGCATTTAATTTCTATGTAAATAAAGTGATGAAAACTACATTCTGTTACAAAATAACTGTAGTATCTATATGGTTGATTCAAACAGTGTGATTCAAACAGTGAAACGGTTCCCGTGGCGATACTGGTAGAATATCACATGGCTGGATATTCTCAGATTCGAGAACCAGAACAAACTGTTGTATACATATGTACATATATATCAGTGTAACAAGTCATCCACTGGAAGGAGAGTTGAACGAACCCATGTGCAGTTTATCTGAAAGTGAACTAACTTGACTTTAACATGAACATGAACCAACCTGCAGGTTATACAAACAATACACAGCCAGGAAACATGGCAAACATAAGGGGAAATACACATGACAACAACAACAACCAATGACAAAGTGGAACAAATCAAACAAGAACCAATGAAAAGACAGAACTGATAACAATTTTATGCCCTTCCCTTGCTAACTTCCTTCCATCTCGTTCACCTGTTGAAAAAAACAGCATATGCTGGTGAGGTAGGTTTTGAAGCTGGGATGCTGGTTTGAGCTGGTCAAGTGCTGGTCTTATGCTGGTCCTATGGTGGTCCTATGCTGGTCCATACTGGTCCTGGACCAGCTTAGGACCAGCACTTGACCAGCTTGCTTGTCCTAAGCTGGTCCTGGACCAACATAAACCAGCTCAAACCGGCATCCCAGCTTCAAAATCTACCTTAACCAGTATATGTTCTTTTTTATTTCCAACAGGGCTCAGTAGTACGTCATTGCTTATGTTGCACTACTTGTGGAACCTTGTACTTAACCTTGATACATGCTCAAACAAAGAAGTCGCTGCCACAACTCCCCTCACTGTTGGCTTAATCAAATTATGTCCGAGCACTGCGAATTGCTGTTGTGACGTCACAATCGTGTTGCATTGTGGTTTATGGATCTGCCTGAAGTGTACATATGATTAGACTCACTCCCTCAAAATCTAGGGCTCGAGGGTCTGTCCAATGCTTGATGCATTTAATAAAATTAATTATATAAAATTCAAATAAAAATGAAATGCAAATAATACAATTTTGACAATTTTGATTTTTTCCGTCTATGTCATATGCATCATTTTGGATATTTCTGGGCCTATGCACTTCATGGTAATATTAATACATTTTATTGCTTGGTTCTAAAACCTGGTCTTGAAACAAAAGTAGATGAGAAACACTTGTTTTGAGAGCCTACCAGATCTTTTATTTTGTTCAGAAATAATGAATTCAATAAGGTCCAAAAGGTTCTTTTTCTTGCATTATGTTCTTTTTAGCCAGTGTTTGCAAATGTTTTAAGTTAAGGCAGCTTCCAGGTGTGCCAACTTGAACAATACTCATAGGGTGGCGTAGTTTTGCACGCAGTCTTCATGACTGACTTTCCTGTTTTTTCCCTGTATTTATGTTCTTTTAAGCCAATGTTTGTAAAGCATACTTTAACTCAGCAGGGCAACTTCCAGGTGTGCCAGCACACAGACTATGGCACGGGTTCTCACGGCACACAGTGTTCCGGGTTGATTTTTCTCTCTTAGTCCTGTCCAGCCCTCTAGTGGCAAAAATGAGCACATATGATAGGACAGTTTTCTGTGATGGGTAGTTTTAGGGGTAGGGTTAGGGAATCGAATATACAGTTTGTACAGCTTAAAAATCATTATTGCTATGGACATAAGCCCCCATAAAACATGGAAACCCAAAACCTGTGTGCGTGTGTGTGCGTGCTTGGGGGTGTGTGTGTGTGTGAGAGAGTGTGTGTGTGTTAGAGGTTGGATGTGAATGGATTTTTGTGATCACCAAATCAGCAGATGTTTGAGCAGTTCTATCCTGGATACAGCAGTGTTTAAATGCATTTCCTCTCGCCTCTTGTCTCTCTTCCTGTTGTATGGCACATGTGGATCACACTGTATGGTTTGAAAGAGCAGCACTTACTTTATTAAACACAGATCTGGTTCTCCTGTTCCTCTACTTTCCTCTACACCCACAATCACATTCCTGACCCTGTATTTTTTGCTCTTATTTACTTCTGTTTTATTTACGTTTCACTTTAGTCTATTGGATTTCAGTGGCTCGTCTGTCTTTCACCTTGTTTTCCTAAAAATATAATCTCTGTGTCTCCATCTCTAATGCAGAAAGCATATGCATTTTTGGAAAGGAATTGTTTTTAAATCAATATTTATGTATTGTTTCCTGTAAAAAAAATATGTGAACCTTTAACATTATAGATACTTTAAGTTAATATGGCCTGTTTTCAGAGTATATATATTAAATTAAGTTTATTTTTATTACTCCATCTAAAAAAAAAAAAGAAAAAAAAGAAATCCATTGGGCTAATAAATTACGCTGGAAAACAAGATAAAACTAAATGTTACAAATGCTAAAAAATGTGAATAACTATATATGTGGCTTTCAAAAACAAAGGGCAACACATATCTAATAGAGTTTAGATCTACAAATGAGTACAAGAAAAACTAAAGCCATGCCTCTTCTGGAACAGAGATCAGAGAGAGAAAAACAGCGGCAATAACACAAGACAACTTGCAGGACATTTAAAGTAGCTCCTCCTCTTGTCAGTTTACAGTCATGTGTCAAATGCTGTTATCAATATCCTCCATGGTACCACTTCAGGAAAAAGTGTCAAGATATTCTCTGGGCTTTTACACCCTTTAAATATGCAGTTAATTTAGTCTAGATGGTGTTAGATCAAGTGTAGGCTAAAGAATGTCATTTTATTGGGTGTAAAGGCAAATGTTAAGATTAGTGTTGTTTATGTTGTTGTACAGAGATAAATGGTGTTTCTTTCCTTTTGTGTGTGTGTGCATGTACATGTTTGCAGTTCCGGTTGGTTGTTAAAACTGCTCTGAAGCTGCTGCTGGTTTTTGTGGAATACACCGAGACCAACGCACCTCTCCTCATCCAGGCTGTCAACACCATAGACACCAAGCAAGGTAACGTGAACTCATCACACAAACAAACACATGGAAAGTGAAATATTCTTGGAAAGTTGTCACAGTGTCTCTGGAAATCCATTTTCAACTATTTTCAACTCTGTCTCTGTATTCCAAACTGAGCTCATATCCAGAGTCTGGCTGTTACAATGTTTGTGGGACTGAGATGATAAGGAGAGACTCTCTCCCCTGGTGAGGTTTGATTACCTTCAGGTTAAATCAGGAGAAGAGAGGAAGCAAGTGAAGCTGACAGACTGTTCATTCCAGCTAACAAAAATATGTAATATTATAATATAAAAGAACATTTTGCTAAGGTTCCCATGTAGTGTATTTCTGGATGTTCTCTGAACCAGATATCTTTGGACAAACGTTCTGTTAATGTTAATTGAAGAACATTTGTTCATAACTTTGAGAAAACCTTGCCTGGGAAGTTCTGAGAATTGACTCTTTTTAAGATGGTATATTATCATATTATCGATCTCTGCTTTGGAAGTGCTTAAAAGATTAGTTCACTTTCAAATTCAAATTTGCTGATAATTTACTCACCCCCATGTCATCCAAGATGTTCACGTCTTTCTTTCTTCAGTCGAAAAGAAATTAAGGTTTTTGATGAAAACGTTCCAGGATTTTTCCCCATATAGTGGACTTCAATGGCCTCCGAACGGTTGAAGGTTAAAATTGCAGTTTCAGTGCAGCTTCAAAGGGCTTTAACGATACCAGACGAGGAATAAGGGTCTTATCTAGAGAAACCATCATTCATTTTCTAAAAAAAATAAATAAAAATTTTATACGTTTTAACCATAAATGCTCATCTTGAACTAGCTCTTCTTCTTCTCTATTTGAATTCCAGCAGTGTAGACGCTGCTAAGCGTATTACTGCCCTCCACAGGTTAAAGTTTGAACTAAATTGTCATATACAATATGCTAGTGCAAGTATATATTCAAAGAACACTTTGAAGCTGCACTGAAACTGTAATTTTGACCTTCAACCGTTTGGGCTCCATTGAAGTCCACTATATGGAGAAAAATCCTGGAATGTTTTCATCAAAAACCTTAATTTCTTTTCGACTGAAGAAAGAAAGACGTGAACATCTTGGATGACATGGGGGTGAGTAAATTATCAGGAAATTTGAATTTGAAAGTGAACTAATCCTTTAAAATAAAATATGATCTCCATCAGAGTAAATCAAGATTAATGGACTGAGCTCATGGAAAAAGGTGTTGATAGGACCAGAGCTAATAAGATAAGAGAGCTAGAATGAAAAAAGTTTAATACTGATTTAATTTTTTGTTACATAAGAGGAGAGAAGGCTGTCTCTGGTCTCCTAGTGAGAGACAGACATGCTGGCAGATGAAGCAGAACGTCTTCTGCTATTAATCTACATAACAGACATTTTCTCCCCAAACTAATGCTGCTCATTTGCTTCTGAAACAACCATATTTCATCTGATTTACTTCAAATACAGCTAGAAGTGTATTAAACCACAGTTCCTAAGAATTCTGTGAATTCAATTTAACTACCATCATATAAAGGGTCTGTTTTTGGGTCAATTACATGAAGTTCTGTTCATGTCCGAATCTATTAATTTATTTAGAAATACATTAAAAATTCAATTCATGAAATACAATGGCTAGAATGCACCTCTTCTATTTCTGAATTAGAATTAATTTTTGAATTTTCGGTGGGCATAAAGTAAAAAATGTGTCAAGAATGTGCCAATAATGAAGAAAAAAGCCTCATTGAAAGTGAAATACTTGAAATGAAAACCTTACTAAATAGGCCTAAATTGACTAAATGGACAAGACACTCTGATCGTCTATGGCCCTTTTCTTTATGTGTATCCAGGCTGTAAGCCCTGGTCCAATGCCATGGAAATCCTGGATGAGAAAGATGGAATGGACACTGAGCTGTTGGTTTATGCCATGACTCTTATCAACAAGGTACCTGCACAGTACTATGTTTCAAAAATTTCAGACTCTCTTTGCACACTCCCAGTTACATGTTGTTATATATATTCTCACATATCTGTGGTGTTCCTCCAGACATTAGCTGGTCTGCCAGACCAGGACTCTTTCTATGATGTCGTTGACAGTCTGGAGGAGCAGGGCATGGAGGCCGTGGCCCAGAGGCATGTCAACAGGAAGGGCACAGACTTGGACCTAGTGGAGCAGTTCAACATCTATGAGGTTAGCGCATGATCCATTAACTTTTCAAGTGGACAGCATCTGTTTGATCCAGAGGTTCATAATCAATGGTATGAAACTAAAATAGTTGGTCACACTTTAGTTCAGGGTCTAATTCTCACTATTAACTAATTATTAACTATGACTTTTGCCTCAATAAACTCCTAATTACTGCTGATAATTAGTAAGGTAGTTGTTAAAGAGTTAGTTCAACCAAAAATGAAAATTAACCCATAATTTACTCACCCTCAAGCCACCCTAGCTGTAAATGACTTTCTTCTTCTTTTGGCCAAACACAATTATTTTTAATATAACAATCTGGGTTATATTAAAAATATCCTGGCTCTTCCAAGCTTTATAATGGGAGTGAATAGTACCTTAGATTTTGAATTTTCATTTTTGGGTGAACTAACCCTTTAAGTTTAGGTATTGGGTAGGATTAAGGGATGAAGATTAAAGTCATGCAGAATAAGGCATTAATATGTGCTTTATAAGTACTAATAAACAGCCAATATCCTAGTAATATTCATGCTAATAAGCAACTAGTTTATAGTGAGAATTGGACCCTAAAATGTCACCAAATATTTTTAAACAATTTTTCAAACCAAAACTAAAAAGTATAATGAACAGTTTTCATGCATGTTTTATGTGCCAAACCCAAAAAATTGGACTGTAAGTAGACCTTGATTTATCCTTAGCTTTGATGTTTTAATGCAACATTTTCTATTTGCTGTTTGTCTAAAAGTCATGTATTTCCATAGTCAACCCTTCGTCATGAAGATGGTGATGATGAGGCTCAGCCTCCTCCATCCGGACATAAAAGTCGGCGTCGGGCCAGCGTGGGGGCCACACCTGAGAGGCGGGGATTGGAAAGACGACGCAGCCGAAGACACTCGCTCCAAAACGGGAAAGGCCACACTTCTGCTCCTACTTCCCCCTGCCACAGCCACACGCCCAACATCCAGCCCTTTAATGGCCAGAGAATTGAAGATATCAGCGAAAGGTGAGAAGAGAAATTATATATATATATACACGTTTTCAAGTTGTTGTCTTGCAAGGTCTATGAAAAAGTGAATGTGAAAATGTTAAAATCCTACACTAAGCCATTTTTTTACCCTCCCCTGATCACATGTATTCATTTTCAGTCATAAAACACTGTGTAGTTCAGGATGTACTGATTTTTAAAGAACAGGAAGCAGTTTTATATTGGGTGTTATATCATATTACTTTTGACATGAGAGTTTTTAAGCCCCAAAAGAAGATGGAGAATTTAATAATGCTCAGAGGGAGAGATGGAGAGCACTTGCTAGTGCACAGACATTTAATCATACACACACAAGGGAGGCGTTGGGAACCTGTGAGGCTGAGGGAAAATAGGAAGTTACTGAAATATGGAGGTACGAGCCATGCATACTTCTCAGGGCTGTAGCACAACATGAGGTACTCGAACTCGCCACACAAGGGAGCGTTGGTGGGACCTGTTAGGCTGGGGAAAAAGGGAGAATAAGGACGTTACGTGGAAATTATTGAGGATACGAAAGCCCTGCTACGTTCTGCATAAGCTGTAGCCCAACATGATGTGACTCGAACTAGTGTCGGGCTTGTATATTTTGTGTGGTAATCTATCAAATCGACCAACTTCATGCCATATACTATGAACATTCCAATAGCAAGGGGGAAGGCGCCAGATAATCCAATAGTATATCAGCGGGGGCATACGAAAACCGCTCGATATGTGTTGGGGTGTCTGTCATGCCAGCGAGTTGTAGGGAGGAGACACCGTAAGTCCATACGGGCACAGTGGAGAGTGAGAGTCGGCGCAAGGATCCAGACGCCAGCTCGTTTGTTAGGTGGTAAGTTTTTAACAAGCTCTGAGGAGGGTGCAAGGTCTGTATTCTGTTGAGTGAATCTTTGGCTAGATGGGGGGTTATGTTAAAATAACAGCCGGCCCCATAAGATACGAATGCTACTTGCCAATTTGCTTGTTGGATATGGCCTCCCAAAATTGATATAATTATAGCTCTCTGTGAGAAACCAAGTAAAATACAAACCGATATCAACAAGAAATTTATAATTTACGCATCAAATTAGAATATGGTGTTTCATAAATAACACCATATGCATAAATGAATGATATTCCACATAAAATGAAATAATATATAATTGAGTACATAGTAACTCCTAATAAATCCGGGTCTTTGGTACTGAAATTCAAAAAAGTTTTGGGTGGGGTCAGTGATTGTATAATTTATTTATTTTTTATTTATATAGGAATAAATTAATACTTATTATGTCTGTAATGATTCATTTAATGTGATTGAAAGTGACATGAAAAGAGCATTTATGATGATACAAATTAATATAATATGAACACCACTTGGTATGCATAATATGTGGTCTTGACAGCCAACTGCAAGCATATTAAAGAGGTTTTTTGAAGGCTTCATGGTATGACTGAATGACTGGGAGTAAGTTTCTGCTGGAGGATAGTCTGTTGCGTATCAGCCAAGGAAGAAATTGGTCGAAAAGGGCATTTGTACAAAAATTAAAAGTAAAACATTTATTGTTAAGTTGGTTAGGAATAAAGTGCACAATGTTTTGAATTTTGTAACTGCGTGTATTTTTTAATAAAAGTGCATCGCGATTGGTGGAGGCAGAAGAGACTTCTAAGTCAAAAACGTGACGGAGAAAACCCAAATCTACTGGGTACTGTATATAGGTATAATTGATAAATATGATCTTTCTTATTATTTACCATGGGCCTAACAAATAGTGCGAACAAATGTTATTACACATTCTGAAAGTAAATGTCTATTGTGGTTTCAAGGATAGTTACAGCTTTTTAGATGGAAAAACAAACCAAAACTATATGATTAGAATATGTAAAAATTTAATTTTTTTACTGCTTACGTATTAAAATGTTGTGATCGTGAGTTTGAAAATTGTAAACTTTGCTCCAAGTTTTAATTGAGTATAAAAATATCATATATTTATACATGGACTTCATATACACAGTTAATCGAGGCACCAATCGTGCAGGGTCACCAATCCTAAAGGGCCCAATTATCTACCTGCGCATGCGAGCACCAGGTTCGAGCGCGGAGTGTTTTTTGGCTGTATCATCCGACGCAGTTTCATTTTCAGCGATCCGTGCGACGCACCGTTGATTAAATACAAAAATGCACTGCGAATGTCCATCGTTCGCCCGAGTGGCGTGCTGGGGCTGAAAATTAAATGTTGTGTTTCAGAGCGGGTGCATTGTTGTCATGTATGCATAAAATGTGGTTGTAACAGGAAAACGACGGTTTGGCCATCACCAACAAAAGCCTGGGTGGCGAAAGCATAGGGCCGATAAATTTTTATTTCCATGGGTTTTGGTTGATGTAAAAGGGCAACAGTTTCGTAAGATCACTATAGGCTGGGTGCACAATGCACGGGTACGCGTCTGCTGTATTACCACAGCAGGTGACAACAAAACATCACCAACATTTTAGAAATAAAAAAATAAAGGATTACCTCTCTGTAGAAGCCTTCAGTATATTCCGAGCTGCAAATCCGCCGGGTGAAATAGCGGATCCCCATTGCGCAAAGCTGCAACTGTGCTTTACGGGAAAATGGGAATGAACTGGGGACTCTGATATGGTTTATTGTGCACGTTGAATAATGCCAAAACAACGCCACCCGTGAGCTCAAACTTAAGGAACACGGGCGGTGAAAACCCTTGGGACCATAGGCGCCAGTGACAATCTGACAATTTGTTTTTCCATCCTTAAACTGAGCAAAAGAGGTATTCGGGGGACATGCCCTAAGTACAGCCATGCGCACAGGCTGGTCGACGCATGGGAGGTGCTTGATCATTTACAAATAGGGCCCTACTCACATTAATACTAAAACAACAATTGTTGCCGTGACTTGTGGGGCCGTCCTAAAAGCCAAATACAGAAAGTACGGCCCAGTGCGGGGAGAATCTGGTCTGATGTCTCAGCAATACTTCGTCACACAATCTCGTTTATATCTCACTCACTCCCTCCTTCTTTTGTTGACACCTTCGACGGACGCTTGGGTCTCCTTTATGATTATGTGGATGTCCAGGATCAAAAAATGGCCGGTGTTTACTTGATGGTCGTGTCAAGGGGAATTTAATTAATGTTACTTAGAGCGGTTTGTTAACAGATGTTGAATTCCTGTCAGTCATTTCATCTGATCCAACGTCGGTTGCTACCCAGCCAACAGTAAATGGTAGAAGTACCGTTGAAGTGCAGTGTTTTCATATAGGTAAGTAAATCCATCATACTGGGAGACGGAAAAGAGAGAGACCCGATGTGCAAACTCTCGCGAGATCGTCCGGGTGGCTGCTGGGGTCGGTGTGACATGGCTGCGCCCCGTGCCCGAAGCACCCCCCGGGTCTTAATCGGTTTCTGTGATGTAACGTGTGATGTAACTCAGGGGTCTCGCTGGTGGGTCATGAAACACCCAGTAAAAGTCGGTATATAGGCGATGGAATGAGGAATTTAACGACTAAATCAGGGGTTCAGACATATCTAGTCTTAAAAAATAAGCTCCAAAAGAAATTCATGTAACATGTATGTTTAGTAGGCTTGAGGATTGATGCTATTTGGTAAAGAGAATCAATGTGCAATTTTCCCAAAAAGGTTCGCTTTTTAGTGACTTATTAATAGGTCCTTTTCGTGTCACCGATCATTGGGTGTCCTTTTCACCATGAATTAAAGCCCAATTAACTAAAACACAAAAGCAGTGTAACGAGTATTTCATCATTACTATTGATGAATATCCTAACAAAAACACATACAGGGTGCAAAAGCTGTTTAATAAATATTTTTTATGTGTACTGGCAGTTACACATAAGGAACAACCACAGTGACTATTCGACGTTGTGGATGAAAGAATGCGAGGGAAAAAGGAAGTGAAGAGGTTGGTTATGTGGACGGAGAGGTGCGGCGTCAGCGTGCACAGATTGAGGGCCAGTCATGCCTGGTAAGTCGCCATTTCTAATTAATAGCCATACAAAATAGGCATTATAAGAGATGTATTCAAAAAATCTTAAAAAACATCGGTATTTGGGTAGTTTTGGCTGCAACTTCCCAGACACATGTCAAGAAGGGAAGACCACTTGAGACTGTTATAATTAGCATGACATGTTAGAAAAATGTTCGATTGCACCTTTAAACGCCAACACAGGACTGTTAAGTCTGCAGGATTCAGCTTGCCTTAAAGTGTAAGAGTAATTGAAATCTTTTACATTTTAAGTCATATATGAATTTGAATTAATAATATATATATATCTTATGAGATAATTAATATTCAGGCGTCGGACTACACCGGTGTCTGCTTTCCTCTGTAGATGTATGCTCCCTTCAGGTGGCTCTTGGAATGTCCTGGCCTCTAAATTCGGAATTCGTAGAATAAAAAGTGATTGTTCTGGTGTTCAGTTGCTTTTTGTTGTTGTTAGGAATAATAGGGTAATCATGTCGGGACTGCATGTTCATGTTCTTTGCCTATTTCTTGAGTATATTGGCTCATTAAATACAAATTAAGAAGCTATATGAGTCACAATATCCAATGGATTTTGAATAAAGTGTACTCGTCCCATCACATGGTTATCCCAAATAAACAGTCCTGCTGGAAGACTAGGGTTGTATAATGTGCCAAACCATTCAATAACACTAGATATCACTTCTTGCTGATGCTCATAATTATGGCCAGATAGTGTAAAATACATAAAGTTTGCATCAGGAAGAGCGGTTATTAAAGTTAAATAACACAGGTAACATGACACCTGCCTGTAACAGACACTTATTCAGATTGTTGGTTGGCAAAATGATAAAACTTAACATTACTACAAGCAATGAGTTTTATACCTGTGCCATGCTTCGACGCGGAGGCGGACTCACAACAGATCAGTAATCAAAATGATGTCCGTTATTATCCATCATGAATACTCCTTAGAGAGCCCATTCATCGTCCATTTCCGACTAGACACTCACATTGTGCGAGTCAGTCTGATGTACATGGCAGGCATCAATTGGGGCACAATGTTTGGTATTACTTCTTGGGTCTGGTAGTGTGAATGAACTGGGTTCATTTTATAGTAGGCCAGGAGAAAAGTTGTGTACTCAAAGTAACATAATATGAGCTGTCTATGATGTTGGATATTTTGTTTAATGATGATTTCCTGTGTCATTGTGCGTCACCAGTGGGAACAAAGCATGTGGTGAAGGGTTTGATCCTCTCCGGTTGTCATGGTTCGTGCTCTGCTTTTGCTGTTCCTTTGGTCTCATGGCCCTCCGTACAAAACCAAAACCAGTACCTCCTTGTTCGCCACAGAGAGGAGGAAGAGGAGAGAAGTAGGAGGACTTGGGATCATGAAGCAGAGCTCTCAACCGCATCGCGGGAGAAGGGATTTCGCGTATAGGGTGGAGTTGTCAGGGTTTGAGACGTCTAGATCTTAAAACCAGACTGTGTATATCTCTTATCCATTGGTCATGTAGGTGCTAATCATCTCCGAAAAAAATCTTCGACTAACTAAATGTCCCCGTCCCAACATATCATGGGGTTCCCCTCATTGTACTCGACCTTCTTCTTTATTCTGTGGTTTGTTCATAGCTGGATTATCTACCAACAGTAGAGTAAGCTTCTAGCTGGGGTGTTTGCCCTTTAATTCAACAAGGTCAACTTCATTCGGCAACTTCCGTATTGGTGATACAGACAGTGTGTCAAAACCGGAGGTCGCGTGACCGGTCTGGGATTACGGTGTATCCGCAAGGCCCAAGTGTCTTCGGCCCCCCTTGTCCGGAGCCTGATTTTGGCCCCACCGATAGGGTCAACCCAGAGCGTGTCTGAATCTTGGGGACTATCGCTCAGTGTCCTTGGGGGCGTCGTAACACGGGTCCCAAGGGGGGGTGTCCGGCCTACTGTTTTCCGGGGCAAGGGAGGGGGGAGACTCCTCGGGCGCCTCCACCTACACCCCAGCGAATACCACCTATATGGTCGCCCTGATCCACGGGAGCCTCTACTCTCGTAGGTCCACCATTCAATTATCCTGTTGCCCGGTGGATTTGGACAAGGGTTATACCGGGCAGGCTCGTGGGTGGGGGGGGGGGAAGAGGGGGGGGAGCGGAGGGGCTCTGTTCAGGGGGGTGGGTGGGGGAGACCCAACAAGTCACGTCATGGGTAGTGCAGATATAGCGCAGTAGATTGCGTGCGTCCACTGCAGCAGGAACAGGGTTGCCATGCTGGACCGGGATGTGAGCTCTGTTTCCCAAACCCATAGTGATCTACCTACATATACAGCATAGTTAGTTAGTCATGTGAACATTCCTAGCACAAAAGCTGTTTCAGTCGATCTGAGCCAAACGGGGGAAGGCCAAATGTTTTAAGGTGCTTCTCAGATAGCCATTGGAGGGTTAAGCAGTACCCAAAACTATCAGATCAAACAAATCATCATCCATCACGTGCACCCATCAATCAATCAATCTCCATCAGTCAAAATCAGTTCCTTAGGGGTCGCTAACCAGTCCGGTTTCCTCTTTACCGGGAATCCTTGATATGCGATCAATCAATCAATCAGATCAACTTCTAATTGGCAGGTTCTCATCTGTTTTGCTACGAGAGAATCAGGGTTCAAATCTGAAGGGTTAACTTGTGATTTAATGTTGGCTTCCTTCTCAATTCGGAACTTCACAGACCTAACAGGGTCGGGGAACCGGAGTCATTTGTATCACCCGTCATTGGTCCAAATATATATTATTGCCCTAGGGCGAGAAAGTCTGTAACAGGGATCCGTATTAATAGGGGTTTGTGTCGGATCGGTGAGTGTAGGTGATATTTTTATATTTGGTGTGGGAAATGTAAGTGAGGCTAGTTATGCTTAGCGTACATGCTAAACATTAAAAATAAGGTTGTGGTGCATACTGTGTGCTGGAGTTGCTGGGAGTTGTGGTGGTCAGGGCCGGCGAGCTGTGAGGGTCCAGGGCAGCATGCGTGGTGGGTGTTGCCGGGATTTAGGAGTGTGCACGGTACAATTGGCAGTGTTCTGCGTTGCTGTCGTTGAAGGGAGCTATCACTGAGTATAGATGCCATAAAGGGTTTGTGAAGAGAGCCAGGTTGCAGGGGAGCGTGCATGTCGTGAATTCAGAGAATTGAACTTCAGCTCCCAACATAAGTCAAGCAGTGAGGATCGTCTGAAGTTACACTGGTAGAAAGTCGCCTTCCTGTTTGGTGCACTGTGTATTTCAAGAACTCCACACATGACCCACAGATTTTGTGTAGACTGTTCAGGACGCTGAATAGAAGAGCACTGTGACAGTGAGAAATTCGCATGATCTCTGGATCTCCTGTGAATTGCGGCGGGTTTAGTGGTTTTCCTTGTTCCATCAGTGCCCACCTTCTAAACAGAGTCAGACCCTCACCTGAAAGTTGGAAAGTATCAGCACCGCGTATCGAGGGCGGGGTTCCCCTTGTATCCGCTTCCAAAAACACACAGGTAGATGTCGCCTTGTGCCTCTAGAATATTGGGCGAACGCCTCAAAGACAAAAAAATGCTTACACTCACTGTGTCTTTATATCAACGTCCTCAGACAAGAAAAGGATAATTGGTTATAACCCGTTATTGATCTTGAGCCGTAATATCTGTTATATCTCGTAATATATTTTTATTGTTTGTTCCTTAATATTGGTGAAATGGGAGCGGTGGGGGTAGAAAGACAGATCGTGTTTTGAAACTAATCACTTTTATTGTTTTCCGGGCGCCTTAAACCGTCACTGTATTGCAAGACCACTCCTAAAGATGCGGAACGTTTCAGGGGTCTGACATTTTACAACCGGTCATCTGCCTTTCATAGGGCAGTGTACCACTACCAAGCCAAGGGGGAACAGAAGCACTGTAAATGTAATTCACCTATAAAGGGAAAGGAAAAGGGGGGGGGGGCAGCTGGTTGGTATTGTCCCCAGTCACAGGGTGCCTGTAGTGGTCCACCAGTTTCATTAGAATTAGCTTGAAAATGGCTTTGCGATGTCTGTGCGATGTGTTTGCCGGATCATAAACTAATGCAGGGCTTGAGAAACCCATCATGGAAGTGGGTCTAAGGAAGTTGGATCAAAGGACACAATCTTTTTTTGAGCCGTGCTGACTCTGGTGCAAACGTGGACCGTGGGCTTCAAACTTAGCAACTTGATATATTATTTATGCTGTACGATACCTAGTTACAACAGGTATTGGTTCAACGGATCACAAACGTCCCGTGTCGTGATCACATCCGGTGATGAAGCACGCGGATCGGATCATTTGTTTTCTGAATCAGACACCAAAGAAGGGGTGGAAGTTATTAGTGTTTGGGGTGGTCATTAGGCTTTGGCATTGTATCATAGCTGCAGATTTGGGTAACTAACCTGATACCCACAACAGAAACTACAAGCCTAATACATTTCATTAAGGCCGTGAACATACCATGGAAAGCCAAATACGTACAACCGTGATTCATCATAGTACATACAACTAAAGTTCCAAATAAAGTCTAAGGTCTAACTGTAGTATAATGTTTCGTGTACATAAATTACTCAATTAAGATATAACATGACACTGTTCCATGTGTGTAACTGTAAATATAGATGGAAATCTTGGGTGTTAAAGCAGTTGTTTTTGTGTGGGGGGTGGTAGTTGGATATTTAAACTGACAGACAACAGGCAGGTATTTATAAATAGTTGCTGGGTTTAAGCTTTCAGATACCCCTGCACCACGACATCCGGTAGGGGGATACACAGTCCGCCTTCTCACCGGGGGGAATCGTTCACTAAGGTACATCCCGAATGTGTGTGGTTAGCGGGAATAGCTTGCGGGTGGGGGTATTTTACTGTACGTAATGCTTGTTATGTGGGCATGGGGGGGCCCAGGTGGCTTGTGAAGGACGAAGACGAAACGAGAAATCAATTTGGATGGTTTTGCGAGCTAGTCGGTAACGCGCCTGCGTCTCGTCTCAGTCTGTGAGCGCCACACGATAACAGCGCTTGCATACATACCGGGAATTAAATCCTCTTGATTACCTCTTCTATGCTAGAGGGGGAACGCTGGAATGGGTTTTTAGTATCTATGTTAATGATGTAAACTAGCAAGACAAAACACGTTCATAAATGATAACCCTGTCACTCTATTGCAGTGAAAACTTGGCAATGATGAAGCCGTGAAATCACCTGCGTGTGGCCCGGAACCGTGGGCTTAATCCGAAACGGGATACACGAGGCTCAAAGCACGATCCGCGGATGGTAACCCACATTACAACAGCAGCTCATACGACATGTCTTAAGTCAGCCTATGACATCAAAAATCGCGGCTATCTCCTATCTGGGAATACATGGAAAACAAAATATGTGAATGGACGGATCTTAGCAGCTAGCAATACAAGCAGAGGTCCATATTTGAGCGGTCAATAGCATATGGTCCAGTTTGCGCGCCTGCTGGAGTGAGTTGTGAGGTAACTACACATATTGGCAAAAAGCTAAGTTTTTTAGCCTTTTGTAGTGTTTTTTTACATTGGCAAAAAATATATAGTATTATTCATTATTATTATTATTATTATGGTGGTGGGGCTGCGTTAAAGCATGGAAAAATTTAGATGTGTTATTGTAGGTGTAACGGGCAATTTGGCTTGGCACTTAGTGGAACAGTTGCTTTGAGTGCACGTGTGGTGGCAGCTGTAAAAACTTGAGGCGGCTTGACTATGCACTTGTCCGCTCTTGTCCTCAAATGTTTGCCATCTCAGCTTTGTCGAGGCAGACTATTTTTAATTTCTAGTCGATTTTGTCTCGCATACTAACTTCTTGTGGTGGCAATGTTCGTGGTCTCATCTTGTGCAGTCTGTCAGCTGTTAGATGCCTCTAGGGAGCCACATCAGAAAAGTTCTTGTGTGCAGTGTAAAGGGAACCAAAGATTGGGCCACAAATCAAGTATCGTAAAATTAAAACTGTGAAGTTGGGGACCGGCCAATTTAATAGAGAACGTGTTGATGACACTCGCCAGTGTTGTTATCAGAGTCTGGGGCTTAATGGGCCATTATCAAAGCTGTCTTAACATCGCATATATCCCATCTTGTACTTAGTGTCATGGGCTCTTTGATGAGGCTTGTTCACACTTGGGAAAAAATTTTATAGCAACCTTTGGGGTAAACAGCGAATCCATGTTTTATCGGGGTTGCTTCAAACACGTGTCGGCGTAGTCGCAGTAACTACTTCCGTGGCATTTAATACAGGAATCCGAGAGCCGGGGAAAATGGGAGGAGTGGGAGTCCTAGGCAAGTAAACCCCACAGTTTGAGTGGCCACCCGCGTACTTTTATAAATCAACATGGGTGCTACTGTAAGGTTGGTCGCAAAGGCGCGTGTGAAATGGATGTGCTGTTGATTGTTTAAGCATACTACCTGTAAAGCTAAAGAGCCTGCGGGGGCAGAAGGGTCGTGTTCACAAATGTGATGAGGGCACATTGGGGTGATACACTAGCATTCGAATCCCAAAGTGCAATCCCGAGTATGTCATCTAAACCAAACGCTACGGGTAATAGCTTTCTAGAAACGGGAGGGCGGGCCAGAGCTTCTAGAATTACAACCTGAAACGGTTGTCGACACTCAGTTCAAAAACGCTGAGGGGGAGCCCGGAAAACCGCTGCAGGAGTTTAGCTTCATCCTAATTAAACTCTAGGGCCCTGATTCCGACTGCTCCTATCGGCTTAGGGTGTAAACTGCAAGTACAAAGGGGCTGTCATTTCGCAAAACCTTATTTGAGCTTGGTGTGGCGGGCGGGGGCGGGGGGGGAAGGGGGGGGAGAGGGGGGGGGAGGGGGGGTCGCTGGCCGGCTCGTCGGGCTTGAGCTTTAGCAGGCGGCGTTGTGTGTAGCGAAGGTACCGGGGGGGGGAATGTCCACAAAAACTGTATTGTGGACGACTGGGGTGCTGAGGCATTGTGCAAAAACGTGTTTATGATCTACAGGCAAGAGGAGAGAGCTTTGGGTGAAAATCTAAATGAGCTCAAAAGTGATAACGATGAGAGTCAAATGCGGTACACTGACAGCACAGAGCGTTGACCACCAACTGGCCAACTGGTGTCAGTTCCACTTTCTTGATTTGAGCTAAATGTCTCCAGCATGGAATGCACATGGATTGTGTATGGTCAAGGGGTCATGAAGGATACCTCAGCTTTGATCAGAATAGAAGTGATCGGGATCAGTCAGACAGGAGTTGGAAGGCTAACGATTGGTATTCGTACGGTGGGCCGTGCTATGATGCCGGTTCCTGACGCTGTGGCAATGCATCCTCCGAATACAGCATTAATTGCAAGATTGTCGAATGCGCCTATTGTGTTTGTAGCAGGGTGGGGTTGGTACTCTGTAGGACTGGTGGGGCCCTGCCATTGAGGTAGGGTGTATGACACACCTGGCTTGTAGTTGAGGGTTGAGAATGAGGAATATCTGCACAAGAGTGGTACGCCGGAACTTCAGACTGGAACAGAAAGGTCATGTGTCGTGGGAAACTCAAATGAGTGGGTGGAGGGGCGAAGCTGTTCATGGGAAATGGCCAAGGACCGCCCAAGGATGTATGAGGCTACAGGTGTCGACAGCAACGCTATCAGCAGTACGTTTTTTGCGCGTTGTTTATGGGGTGTTTGTGGTAAAGGTCGATGTGCCCTACAAGGTGACATACACGTACTGGCCAATAATTACTCTTCAGGCAAGCATTTGTGCGAAGTGTTTACGTGCAATCTAGTGGAGCCACGGAACGTTAAATACATTAATAGACAATCCAAAGGCATTTAGTTGGTCTCTGCCTATGTGAGCAATGGCCAGTTGTCACAGTTTTGTAAACACACAGCTTGTCTTTGCTTCCTGAGGGGGGTTTAGCAGTCACGGCATTTGTGTCGGCATGCGGAACCGTTAAAGAATGCGACACACACTATCACAGTTGTGTAACACACGCTGTTTCAACTTGTGGCTTCCATGATGGGATTTAGCTCACAGGTCAGTTTGTATTCGCATGCATAGCCGTTAAAGATGCTTATGTTTAGAGGGTGTGGTTAAAAGGGTGTCAAGTCAGCGTCGCTGGGGGGGGGGGAGGGGAAGCATAACAAAGCAGCATGCGTCTGAATAATTTACTGCATTCAAACGAACGTGTGTGCAGGTTTACGTGGGTGCAACAGTGTAGGTGCCGGGCGAACTTAACGGGACTGTTTTTAAAATCCGCATTTAGGTGAGTCCTGGTAGGCGATGCAATCATTGTGGCACAGTTGTAAACACAACAGCTTTCGTCTTGGTGTTCTTCTTGCCATGGCGGGTGGTTTAGCATCACAGCATTTGGGGAATTTTTCCGGGGCGTACCCGTTGTCGGTGTGAATGCGACGACGAGGGGGAGGGGGGGGGGGGAGGGGAAGCGACAGGCAGGGTGCATCCCAACACTCTGTAGAATTCAACCAACCCGAATGACGACTGGGGGAATTCGAAGCTTCCCTGCAGTGTGTTTCCAAATTTTGCGTGTGGTGCGCATTGGTCATGGCAATAGCTTTCAGGGCCGACAGATTCCTGGCCATGACAGCTAGGCTGAGACTAAGCGTGAACGGACGATAACCTGAGGTTATAGCACAGGTAGGTGGAAAATTCCTTTGGTGGTCTGAATAAAAAATAGTATAGTGTAAAAGGATACAATAGGATGTGGCCATGGACAGTTAAGTTCTGAGTATTTTTAAAAGTTATGTTAAAACAAGTTACCAGGAATGAAGATCCAAATGTCTCGGAAATGATGAAGAAACCCCAAAATGATAAATAATATTATGGATATTTGAGTTTTATTAGTCTCATCACAAAAGAAAACGAGGTGTAGGAAATACAGCATGCACCGCAGACAACCATAAAGCTGAAGCTGCAGGAGCCATATTGGTCTGAGTCAATAGAGAAAGGACTTTTTAAAACTTCTTTGTGTTTTTAGGTTGACGGGGTGGCGAGGGTAATATTCTATCAGAACAGCAGGAAGCTGTTGTTAATTGTGGCACTAAAGCTAGAACAGATTCACAACCGACTTTAAAGTGTTCTTTGACTCTTGATGCTTTCAGGTGCTGGACGACACTTTGGAATGTTAGAAAGTTTGGGGGGGTCGTGTTTTATTTCCCATTGTAATTAAGGGGAACCAGGATTTCATCCCGCTGTCAGGTTCTTACCTGGCCGGAATGTGTAATGGAATCAACACAGAACATCAAAATAGAGGGCAATGTACGGTGAAGGGATGCGGAATGACAAGCATGTCAGCCACTGACCGGCTTTTTAATGCAGGAGTGTGGGGGGGGGGGGTGAATTTGGTGCAGAGAAATGGTGGCCCTCCACATGTCTTCATCATGATCTAATCTTCCAGATACAATGTCGTCTCGCGTAACCACCCAGCCGGGCGCTCTGAAGCTGGCAGGCTGCTTATATTTGCGCGAACGAGTTTGCGGTTTGTGTCATCCACAATGGCCTATACAGCTATGATTTGAGCATAGCAACCCTGTGGGATTGCTATGTGTTGTCCGCGGGTGGCTTTTGAATGTGGAGGTTGTGAGTGATGCTGTCACATTGGGCCTCGGTTTCACAATACAGTGTCTGTAAGTTTGGTGTGGTCCATGATGGCGGAAAGGGGGTCACAGTACGAACCCTCATTTGAGATCAAGCTTACAACCCCCCGTTGTCGGTGTGTACTAGGCTTATAGGGGTATAGAATATGAGAGGCATTAAGTGAAATGGAAGGAGAGGGTGGTATCCATGAAGGGTAGGTGGGTTTTCTCGTAATTGAGATCAATTTCATACTGTTTAGGCTTTATGCTGTTAAGAGGTAAGAAGGGGCGTTTAGGTGACCAGGGTGAAGTTGCCCACAAATCAACTCGGGGGGGGGCGTGACGATTGAGAATACTGTAGTCAGTCAATATTGTTAAATTCTATGCTGCACGAAGGCTGCCTGACGCCCAACCGGTTTTGAGCCGAGACTTAAATTTGTTAAAATATGTTTATATACTTTATATTAGTATGTGTTATATATATAGTAATGGGTATATAATTGCGGGGTATATAAGATTTGTTTGTTTCTAATTTTTCTTGTATAAACTTGTTGTAGCATGGTTTGAGCGTGGTTAAAGTGGGCTGACTAATTTTGTGGCTAAAACATATGAACTCTATCAACATTCTATTTTGGTCCCTGCTTCTTTTGAGCAAGTGGCGTGCTGCGGGGACAGTATCCTGTGCCCTTGGTCGGAATGGCGTGGTTTGTCCAGTGGCCCGCGCTAGGCAGAAACCTCGACCATCAGGGGTCCCACGGCTGCAGAAGTTGTAGAGGCATGTAGGGGTTTTTTGTTCCACACAGGATTCTTGTGGGACAAAACCACATCTACATGCACTATAGAGGATATTCAAAACATCTTAAAGGGACATACTGTTACTTAAAGGCCGAAACACACCAAGCCGACGCTGACGAACTAGTGGCGACGAAAGCAGACTGCGGGGTTGGTTCATGTCGGCAGCGTCTGTGTCCAAAGTTGCCCCTGACAACCAAACCAACGCTAGGAGCAGCCGACGTCCAGTAGCCTCAGTTCTGCGCATGCGTGAGATGAAATGCATTTCCGAACCACAGGGGGCAGTATCTGAACAGCCAATCAGAATGATCAGACGGCCCAACGGACTGACAAGCTCTGACGCCGATTCGAAAAAAAAAAAGCCGAAGAGGACCAACTTCAGCCGACGTTGCGGAACACACTGAGAAAACTTAGTCGGCCGACGAACAAAAACTGCCCGACTGCTGACCGTCGGCTTGGTGTGTTCCTGCCTTAAGATGTCTTGTACCACCAACTGTTGTAATTTAGTTTTACATGACCATTAGAAGGCTGTTTTGCTGCAGTACCTATGTGACTGTAAATTACCACTTTAATGATTGGATAACCTCGTCATACCAGCATCAGATTACATTATCATTCATCAGGGCGAGCCAAATTGTTAAATACCGATTAATTCAAGTATTGTTGTTCTGTAATACTGTTGTTCTGTAACACTGATCCTGTTTGATTTCTCTGGTCCTCCAGGCCGACTCTGGGTGGTTTGTTAACCTCTTCCTACAGGCAGCACCAGGATCCCTCTGATGCAGAACGTGGAACGGAGGCCCTGGAGAGAGAGGAGAGGACTGATCATCTGATTGAGGAAGGAGAGGTAGAAGAAAGGCGCTGGTTGTTCAAGGTGGGTGGTTTGGCCGTGGTTGGCGTGTTAGCATGGTTGTATCAGGTTATTAGTGTGAAGATTATTGATGCTGCACCACCGGGGGCTACGTAATATATTCATTAGAAAGGTGAACAAAGTACATCAGGGGAGGCATATGGTCACAATGACATGGCCGCGTAGGATCTTGGCTGGTGTGTTAATTGAGAATTGGAGCCAGTGGGGAGGGAGAGTAGCACAGGTTTTGGTCGGCATAGCATTTTGTTAGAGAAGCAGGCAAAATGTAGGCCTCTAAATCCATTTTGAAAAAATAAAGTATTTGGTTTTTTATGTTGGTATGAAGGTGCTGGTGGTAGGGTGTGTCCTGAGTGGCGCACATGTGTATGGTGCTTGATATTTAATGTAAATCAAAGGAAAACGACATTTAGAACAGAGCAATGAATTATCACTGTATGGAGGCTGGCAAGGAAAGACAAATGCTTGTGTGGCGTTGGTCGTGTGTAGAATATTTATTCAGTGGGTCTTTTAGAAGCCAAAGTCAAGTCTGGTTGGCGTGGTCTTTTAGTCCGGCTCTAGTTGTGGGTACTGGTGGTGGTACGGTTTAAGTTAGAACATTCCAACAGTCGTTAACCCCAGGACCTCCACAGGTTTCTTGTTAATATATAAAAGGTCATCTTTTTTTACTATCTTGTGCCAATGTATATACTTATGTTGTTTTGTCTTGCATGCAGTACGGATTATGTAAAGGTGACAAAGGAAGGATAAGAGGATCAGGGACAAGCACGGCGAAAAAGGTACATGGGTCCAGGACTATACATTCTAGTATAGCATATGTATGAGATATAATATTGAAATATAAATCTAAAGAAAAAATATAATATAATATAAGTGATAATATAACAATAAATAATAATATATAATATTGAGTCATAATATAATCTAAGTAGCCAGGGTTAGGTAAGTCGTAATATGCATTGTCAATTGTACGGCAAAAAAACCAAATCTTGATATATAAAAAAAAAACAAAAACTAGGTGCCCGGACCATCCAATTCGACGCCTCCTGGCTCTTGAAAACGGCGATTGATGTCCTGTAGACGACTAACGCAATCGGAGGGGGGTGTTTAGTGGACGAGAAACCTGCACAATACTAATACCCCACTATGTCCGCTGCCAGGGGCGCCCCCATGAGGGAGTCGCGGTCGCGGGGCGGCGAGAGGAAAGATGCGTGGAGTTCGGTAGGATTATTGCGACGCTCGAATCTGGCGTCTATTTTAACCATGGTTTGCCTGAGTAGAGGTGGTGACAAAAAAACCTTTGTGGGGGTTATACCCAATGAGAAGTAACCACATAAAAACATGGGTGATTTATTGACCATCCAACGAATACATTTTAATTGTTGTGGTTAGCGTGGGTTTTTCGGTATCAATAAAGGTCATGGCTTAATCAACATATAAAAGGACACGATGACAAAGTTCATGTTCACGGGGTCCCTCGATTGATATGGAAAAAACCCATAGTGCACGGCTGAGTTGGTGTCGGGGAGTCGTCACGTGCATAGAGGGGCTCCGGGCACGTCCTGGGTTAATGGTGAAACTGGGGCGTCGTAAGGTTCGACGTCGTGGTAGGAGGGCATCAATGTGCTCAGCTATCGGCCTTAGATGATAACTGGTACAAGGCTTTATCAAGCCATAAATCAAGACTCCAATGAACTGAAAAAAGTGCGCTCACTGACGCTTTGTATCCAAGTATCACGTCTGGAGGCTGTAAGCTGTATCCACTGGGACGAGTTACTAATCTAAGGGTCTTGAGTAGCCCAATTTTTAGCTACACCTCTGTTTTTGTATTGTCCCTGGGTTGTGATTGACGTTTGTTCACAAAAAGCATCCTATGGTGAAATGATTCCAAGGAACAAGGGGGGCATGAAGACGTATATTCGGTAGAGTTGTAGTGATCAGGGAGCATTTTCTTGATAAAACGGACACAATGAATCCACAGCTCATCTTCCAGATGGTAGTGGGGGGGTGCACACGGCGGGGCCAAAAAAACAATGGATGTCATTATTGCGGTCACGGGGGGGGGGGCGCTCATGGCCGTTCCACAGAATGTAAGTCGGCTATGCGTTTAATCGTCGAGAACAGCAAGATGTAAAATATTTTTTTTTTTGAAATCCGATGAACTGGCCGGGGGTTCGGCCGAGTCCCTGGATGCCAGCAGATGAAAATTATTCAACAACGGGGGTCGTCCTCAAGAGTCGTATTACTGTAAGCTAAAAACCATGAGGGTGTTAAGGTCTAGTATGTCAGTAATTAAGGGGTAATCAGTATTCATCTTGATAAAAGTCGAACGAGAATATATATAAGTTGGGGCTAACCAAAAAAACGTAACAAGAAAATTACGAACTATAATTTAGAAGAGTGATGGGACATTACTAAAGCACGTTCTGTTCAAAAGCAGCGGGTCTAGAAGGAAGTGTATGATTCTCTGGATGTCGACTCATGATTCAGATCGGGGCCAGGGGGAGGAAAGATATGTCGATAAAAGCGGTGCCGGCGCACAACTGCTAAGAAAATCCGGACGTGACTTCTTTTGCACTAACCAACCTCTTATTTCGAACACGCTGGTTCTTATTCGGGCACAAAGCTTCCTGAGCAGTGTTTTAGAAAGCGGACCATGCACTGATAGTAGCGTTGTTTTTTGTTTTTCTTTTTGTATGGGGTTAAATTGGAGTTTGCTGCATCCGCAAAAAAAAATTATAACCTCAGTCCGGTTTGATAATATTAATATTTAACCCTGTCTGCTAGCCATGAACTGATTTCAAATATGTTTATTCTTACCTTTAAGTGGATCTTTAGAAGAGGAAATGGTCATTGCTACCCCTCGCAGGAGAAAAGGCCTCACGGAGAAAAACGCATCGATTTCAACCAAAAAATATACTTATTTGTACTTGTGCAGCGAAGATTAGACGAAGGTCTTACCGGGAGGTATGGAAGCAAGGTCTGTCGGGGGGCTAGGTAATAAAATTTAGTGGGCGAATTTTGCAGGTGTTTTGGAGGGGGTGAACTGGACACCTTTCAGTGCCGACAAATACAGAATTTAGGGGAGTAAATGGAAAAAGGCTATGTGGGTTAATCCATCCGTACAGAACAGCGCTAAAAGCGCGTGTGTGGGGAAACATTCTGCGGGTCAGTTGCAGGAACCAAGGTAGCGGACTGTGTTGCGCAACATACACCTGTGAAGCTGGCGTCGGGAATGCAGAGGGGAGGGGTGCGGGAAATTTCTATAATTAGAAAGACGGCCTTATTCCTGGTCACATTCATAGGGGGGGGGGTTGCGTGAGGGGGGTGGGGCCCGTATGTGTGCTAGATGTTAATGACTGTCAGCACTGGGCGAGGAAGCCTGTGCAAAAAGGCGAGCTTTTTGCAGAGGTACGGGGAGCAGGGGATGGGGCAATTCTGATTGATCTGTGTTATATAAAAGCAGAAAGGGAGGTGGTTGGATTTTTATCGATATAGGTGTTTTTATTTAGTTGTGGGGGGGAGTGGGTTACACCACTAGCCAGACCACACCGTTTATAGACCAAAACGATCATTCAAAAGTGAAGTTTTTGCATAATAAGGGGTTCCCCTTTACAGAAAAATTTACAAAATGGTTATGTATATTCCGGGTAAGGATGTAAGAGTGACAGGCTGAATGTTTTCAAGCATCATTCTGCCCTGTCTTCAATGGTCACAATGATCCTTCGGGGTAGATCAGTCTAATATGCTATAGGGTGCGTCAAAGAACCATGGTTCATGTTAATCACAAGCTGGAGCGGTTGGTTCATGGCTGGATTTAGAATAGGGGCAATAGGAAATAGAATAGAAAGAATGAGATAAGAAAGTCTTAATAATCACCTTTGGATGAACTATTGAAGTGGCAGTCCTTGCATGATAAGATGCATTTACCTACATACATAAAAAAGTGATAATAACATAATCATGAAGTATGAATAATAAAAGGTCTCGTGTACCTGTGAAGTGCAAGTATCATAGAAATCTTAATGCCAACATAACCTTGGGTTCTTCTTTAATAATGGGGAATGTAGTATCAACTGCACTGGTATGGCCATAGAACATATGAGCTGAGTCCAATCATATTGAATAAATGCACGTTGACAGTTTAGGTTATTGTTGAAAGGATTATAGTAATAAAGACCTTGAGGCCCTATTAATATCGGGATTGAGCAGTGCACACGGTTGTAATACCCCTTGAAACCATTTAGTTAGGAATGAGCGCGAAATGAAGCGAGTTGGCGGGTCACGCCTGCAGGTGACTATGGCGTGGAGTAAATTCCCCTTTAGGCAAGCGGTGCGTTGGGGGTAGATTAAGACCTGGGTGGGTAAAGACTGCAGGGACAACAGAGTGTGTAAGTTTGACTTTAGAGGCAAGTGGGCTGTATTTCCCTGGTTGAAAGTAAAGAATGGTAAATTAAGAGAAAAACTTGAGGGGGGTCGGCGGCAAGTGAGAAAATGCGCGGGTGCAATGGTATGTTGAAGCATTTATATCTTATCTTGATTGTAAAAAGTCCAAGTGTCTACCACCTTTTTTTCGTTAATTGTGAATGTAGACCTTAGCAGTTGATAGGATCAAGATGATGGTTTACAAATATATAATTAAAGGATAAAGCCAACTAATCAAGTTGAAAGACGAAGAAATGGGGGGGGATTGAGTATAGGTTTATGAGAACTCTTGTTCTTGTTTTTTTGGGTGAATATTTTATATTATGATAGTTCGCTGGTATAATATTGTTTTGAAGTTGGGATGAACCCGTGGACAGAGGGGTACATAAACAGCATCTAGTCTTGGGTTTGGGAGGTGTTGGTAAACCCACTGTTAGCAAGGAGAGGTTAATAGGTAAGCATTGCAGTATTTGTGGTGAGTTTTGGAAATCAAGTCTAAAAATTGTATAACAAGAAGTGAAGGAATCGTGGCCCTCTTGCTTCGCTGGAGGGCTCTGGATATAGTTGTTTTGAAACATTCCATTTTTTCATGGTCCCCCAGCTTTACCGGACCTCAGAAGTGTAGGTCCCACATTGTGTGGACTTTTATTAAACACCTTTGTAAATGAAGTGTAGGACGAAGTGGGCAATGGTGCCCCTATACCAAAATGGTGGGGGAGCCACATGGGAAGGGGGGGGGTAACGGGGGGTCTGAGGAGAAGGGCCACCATTGGTATTTGCTTTAACGCGGCGTAGTGCCGAACAGTCAAACGGCGGAAGACCCGCACATCAATAGTTACGAATATTTCCCTGTGAAGGGTTGAGGACTGGGTCAGGACAAGGAAGTTTGATCTAGGGAAAGGAGTCGAATGACCCAATATTGATATCCGTGATAATGAAAGGGGGAAAAATTGGTATTAAAAGATCTGGGGGTTTAGACGGAAACAGCCATGACATGTATTAGAAGGGGATAATAGTGGGTGCAATCACCTTGGATACTGGTTGAGTGTGCAACACATATCCAGGCGTATTGGGTTCAAAAGAAGGTGCTTAAGATAATTCACTGTGAACGGGGTTAGCCACGGTGAGTATCCTTTTCTGTATAGTGGGGAATAAAATCCCGGAAATGATGTCGTTGGGTGTTAGGGACTGGGAATGTGTTGTGTTTAGCGAACGATATGGTGGGACGCAGATAAAAGACTGTTGGTGTTTAAAATTAACTGGTTTGAAAAGAATTGAATTTAATGGCCACTTCTTTCATTAGTACCAAATATCTTTATTCATAAGCAGGTTTATATCACACCTACATTTATCCACCGGTTAAAAAGAAAAAAAAAATAAAGTAAATGTTATGTTACGAGTGATTAAAGAATTTATACTCTTGCAATATAAGAGGTGTAAATTCCTTAATAATATTAGAAAAGTCATGTTATGGGTAGAAAAAATTCTATTTTTTAATTTTGTTTTTTAAATAAACTAATAGATCCACACTTAAAATGAGAAATGAGTCATTGGCCATTATACAAAATAGTTTTTAGTGACATTCACTGTGTTTTATATGGTGTATACAGATATAAGCAAATGGAGCGGCTTGCAGCAGAGGAGAATGAAAGGGAACGTCCGAGGCCGACAACACGGGGGCGAACAGAAATCACTCTCAGCCTGAGTTCACGAACCTCCAGCAGCTCCTTGTCTCGTTCTGCCACCCCTTTGACTGTAGAGGCTCAGGAGGATACATGCTCCGTCCCACATCCAGCACAAGGTGAGATTCCTCTATGTGTACAGTAACACAGTGTAGCATTGCTGGAAAAAACTGTGGAAAATTAGGAAAAACCTAATTTTTCCTCCAAAGGGTGGAATCGAGTGGTTGCCACACAAATGTTTTGTAATGAAAACAATGTAAAGCCACTGTGGCAGTCAGCCATTAGAAAAAACGACATTTATTTGAGGTTTATTGACCTCAAATATTAACCAAAATGTCAGAAATTGGGTCAGTGGTCAGTCAGTCTTTCATTTGCAGCCACATCTGAATCTGAGGGGCTGGAGTTGGTATGAATGGGCTGAACGACTGGAGCCTGGACAATCACTCAGTCTCACTGTGGAGTTTCCGATTCTGATTGGCTGAAGTTTAAATTTTAAACACATTTAAATCTTAGTTTTAGTTTTTCTATAAGCATTCCCATTCATCTCAATGGCAGCTCTTAAGTAATGAAGGAATCCAGTAAGGATACAGTTTGAAAAGGGAGAAATGTAAGTCCTTTTCATGCATTTACAGTTATATTTCACCCAAAATTGAAAATTAGGTCATGATTTACTCACTCTTATGTTGTTCCAAACCTGACGTTATATCTTCTATAGAACACAAAAGAAGATTTTTTTTTTTTTTGAAGAATGTTCAACTGTTGTCCAAAACAACATTCACTATTCACTGTATCTTGTAGAAGTTATACAGGTTTGCAGTGGCATAAGTCTAAGTAAGTGATGACAGACAAATTCATTTTTGGTGAACTATACCTTTAAAAAAAATGGCTACTGGTAAATGGACACAGTTTATTTGGAGTAGTGTAACCTAGTGGTTAAAGACATGGTTTTGTAACCAATAGGTTAAAGGTTTAAACCATGTAGGACCTGCCTTAAGAGCTCCAGGAGCAGCAACCGAAAATATCTGTAACAATGTGGCGGTATGACAGAACATTTGCTAGAATAACAGGGTGATATTTGATTATATTACAAAAACAGAAAGAAAGCAAGACATCCATCAGCCGTGACATGATAATTGACTGGGTTGGCTTGAGGTTGTCCGTTCATTGAGACTCTTGTTACATGACATTCATGTGGTTTTTGAAGGCCAGAGCATTGGTCACACACTGGTCAGTGAGTAAAAGCATGACCAGCCGTGTGTAAAAGGATAGCAGTGTGGATCAGACTGTGGTTTCAGAGGTCTGAGGTCCTCCCATTTTGAGACTCTGGTTCCTTCCTTCAAAACAGAGGCTATAAATTGAAAGGACAGGGTAGATGAACTGGAAAAATAAGACTAAAATACTTAAGAATAAAATTTTTTGTAGTGTATTTTTGGTGATTTCAGCAGTAATCACCAAATCATAAGTATATTTCCACAATTATAGCGTAATATATTGTTTACTATACTATATACATAATAAACAGTATTTCCTTAATGACATTTGAAGTTAACAGCTCTATCATTCAGCTTTCATATTTTGGCTGTGTATCCAAACAAAACCTTTGATGGTAATGTTGTGAGGAATTTTGTTTTGTTATTCCTCATGCTCCTGCAGGATCACATTTCCTGTATTTATTTGCTTTACCAAATGTGGAGGAGTAAATGTTGTAATGTTATGTGGGTTACCGTAACACAGAGACTGGGAGAGGGGGATATGTGAGGGATGAGGGGTGCATGCATTGTAAGCATGCAAAATCTTTCAAGTGCATCACTTCCTTAATCAGAATTTTTTGTCTTGATAAAAATATCTAAAAAATGTAAGTTTACTTGAGAAGCAAAATTGTGTAAAAAATACTGTTTTCACATACTGTAACCTTAAATGAAGTTTAATATTTTGAACCCTTTTGGCAAATAGGTTTTCTTGTTTTATGCAAAAAAATTAACATTTCTTAGTAAGGTCTGTGTAAAACAAGGGAGAAAAACTATTGTATTTTTACTCTCAAACAAGACAGAATGCTGAATCGTACACTTAACCTTTTTTTTTTTCTTAAAAAACAGTGATTAAAAACACACAAGAGACTTCATTAAAAAACATTTCTATTGGCGAAAAGAAAAATTGACAAAGTAATTACCAATATTGTGTCTGAATCTCTTTATACTCTGCACTATACACTAACTTAAAGGCAGCATATTTTAAATATTTGTTCAATGGCATCTTTTTGTGAATGAAGGCCAGTATCAATGATACTAACACTGCTACTGATGTCTATATGAATTTTTTTTTAAACATTAATTATAGACATTCAACATTACAGTATAATTAAAAGCTATCAATTTCAACATTTATTAGGCTTTAAAAAATAACAACTTTTAATTTAAGTGAACTCTAAACAATCTTCACATAAACCCATTATAATAAATGTCATATTTACCTGTGGCAGAAATTGTACATAAAAAATATACAGAAATTGAATAAAGTTATCAAACACTTTACAGTCTTCACTGCATAAACTATAAATTAAATATAGATTAATCCTTATTAAAGCTACAATTTTCTCTGTTTGTTCTTTGATTAACGTTAATGACCGACATCACAGACACTGATTTATTAGGCTGCTGTCACTTTAAGACCTGCCACTACCGAACGTGAAGTGGATCTGACGCGCATCTCATTTTCACACAACTCTTTAAGTTCATTTAAGATGTTATTTAACTTATTTAAGACTGCTCTTATACTCGACAAAACAGGCATTTTGGCATAATTCTGTGTGTTATTGTTTGTTCAAGCGTGAAAGAAAAAAGCGTGATAGACAAGCATTTACGTGAATAAGAGTGTGGTCATATAATGTAACACTAGCCAAATTGCTAAATATTTTTAACACGATTAAACTGAAAAAAAAATAACCTCATGCGTTAATGCGCTAATTTTGCACTAATATATATATATATATATATATATATATATATATATATATTAGGGGTGTAACAATACGCGTATTCGTATCGAACCGTTCGGTACGAGGCTTTCGGTTCGGTACGCAGGTACGCATTATGTACCGAACGGTTCGTTGGACTAATTAATTACATTTGGAAAATAAAAAAGTGTGTGAAGTATAATGTTATGCGTTCAACAAGGTAGCCCAATAACCCAAACGACGTAACAGGCAACGCCCCTGACACCCCCGAAGAAAAAAAACACCAACGTATATGTTTATGTTAGGCTACTCAGTCAGGCGCTCGCTCATTCAGTACGCACTGAAGGCTCGTTGCAAAATGGCTAATGCGTTTAACAGACCAGAAATAGAATATCCTCCAATAACCAACAGGTCTGGTGTTTGGGTGCACTTTGGATTCCCTGTAAGCTATGATGGTGATGGCAAGAGAGTGGTGGTTAAAAAAACAACGGTATGTCGCATCTGCTACATGACAATAGGGTACACCAGCGGGAATACTTAAAACATGTCAACTCATTTACGCCGACATCACCCCAGTGTGTCAGTATCTGGAACAAGACGAAAAAAAGGAGAAACATACACGCCACAAACTATCCCCGCGGCATTTAGACAGACATTTCCAACTGATTCAAACAGGGCGAAAGACATCACCGCGGCGATTGATACATTTATAGCCGCGGATATGAGACCTTACTCTGTAGTGGAAAACGCAGGTTTTAAGAACATGCTTCATGTAATTGAGCCCCGTTACAATATTCCTTCACGAGCCCATTTCAGCCAGACCGTAATTCCTGCTTTGTACCAAAAAACAAAAGCCCCAGTTATTTTCTTTGTATTTGTTCATAACTACTACAATATAACATTTTCATTTTTTTATAAGGAGCTGTTTTTGTTTTATACAGTATGCTGCTAAGAAAACACCATAGAAGATGGGTAAAGTATAGCTCCATCATTGTTCAATGTAAAAAAAAATCATACTTTGTTAGTTTTAATAAATAAAACATTTAAAAAAAAATCAAGGAAATTTATCTGCCAATTTTTTCTTTTTGCTGTATCTAAAACGTACCGAACCGTACCGAACCGACACCAGTGTATCGTATCGAACCGAACCATGAATTTTGTGAACCGTTACACCCCTAATATATATATATATATATATATACTCATCCTGCACCACACTGATTTTTGTCCAATCAGATGCTCTCTAGAATGAGAATGCCACTCCCACTAATACTACTCCGCATGACTTCTAAGAAGTTTATGGCTTTGACATAACTAACGCCTATTTCAAGTGATTTCATGTGGTCTTTAAATCAGGAGATTTTTATTATCACTTGTTTGGCCTTTGGTATCATGACAGTTTAGTGTTTTCACTGCATGGAAGATTCATTATCACAAGTTTATTTTAGAATGGTCTTGTTTCATCAATAGTTCCGTGGAAGTTGGGCCTCTTATCTGGAATGGGTGCTAAGCCAATCTTTTTTTCTTTCTCAGGAACTGAGTCAAAGACAAGCCGTCCGGTGCAGGCAGCAGTTGTGCGGCCTTCCTCTGAGCCTCTCTCTGCCTCAGTGTCTGCACCGGTGTCACCTTCCAAACCAGAGGAGGAACAGAGTCCTGTGGATCCATCAGACATCACGCTCTCTCTGTCTCAAACAAACTCTGAGCCAGAGAAACCGGAGACAGAGGAGAAAGCAGAGGATGCTGAGACAGAAGTGTGTGAGGAAATGGTGGTGAGTGGAATGGAATATGAAAAGAAAGAACAACCAGAAGGACACTTTGAGGAAGAGACTAACAGACCGGGTACAGAGGAGTGTGAGAGAGAGCAGATATTAGATAGGGATGTAGAGGAGAATGTCGTCCTGAGTGAGAAGGAGAGGCAGAATGAGGAGCTGAATGAGAAAGATAACTGCTCTGCCTCCAGCATCTCCTCAGCCAGCAGCACTCTGGAGAGAGAGGAACGAGAGGAGAAACACATCAGCGACAGTGACTCAGGTGAGAACAACACATACACAAATCAAATACTGTGCAACACAAAGGGTCCAAAATTAACATTTCACCTGCCAAGTATTTCTTTACCATCATGAAACTATATTTATTTATAAACTATATTTATACTGTTAACTATATTTATACTAAGTTACCAGCCAACTGCCATTTTTACTCACGTTGGATTGCCAAGCACCAAATAAAATAAATGAATAAATAAATATTTAATGTTTTTTTTAAAAATAATAATTTAATCAGGTTTTGATTAGATTAGATTAGATGAATTTTCCCAGTTTACCTGTCATTGGCATGAAATAAAAAATAAAATAAAATAAAATAACAATTTTAAAAGGTTTTATTTTTTATTTTTAAGTAATAATAATGCAGCCAAACAATATTTATGGCTGGTTTTGCGTCAAGTTTAATATTCCCAGTTCACCCACCATTGGCAGCTCAAGTAAAAAAAAAAAATTAAATTAAATTAAATTAAATTAAATTAAATTAAATTAAATAAAAATAAATAAAATAAAATAAAATAAAATAATAAAATAAAATAAATTAAAATAAAATAAATAAATAAAATTCCAGGTTTTGGACCCTGGCTGCACATTTTTCATAGTGAGCTCTTTTTTTTTTTTTTTCAGCTGGGAAAATCATTCCAGCATGTCTGTTTGCCCCTTTTCAATGCCAGGCAACTACATAAGAATAGACATGTTTTGTAGAGATGCATTCTGAAAATCATACATATTGGTGAAACTAGCTCTCAATTTGAATCTTAGGCCAGTGGACAGACTGTATGAATACAGCGGACGTCAACGATCAGTGCAACAATGTTCTCAACAGCAAACGCTTCATGCTGGACATGCTTTATGCCCAAAACAAAAAGGGAGAAGAAGACGAGAAAGAAAAGGAGAATGAGAATGAGAAAGGGTGTTCAGATCAGGACCTCCTCTGTGACCAGCCTCGCTAGCCGCATTTCCACTCTGGAGGCGCGTCGACAGGCATGCGAGGATAACATGAAGAAATTGGAAGTGGAGCATCTCGATAACCAGGGTAACGTGAGGGCTGTGGCTGAGAAATTTGGAGATTTGGTGAAAGGACTGGTATCACCTCATGAGGTGGAGCATGCTGGGAAGGAAAAGCAGCAAGCACAGGAAAAGCCTCCACCGGCTCCTTCACCAACACCCCCCAAAAAGGAGTCAGACCACATATGGGACCAGCTGATGGCCATGCCACGGGAGCTTCGCATCAAAGAGCTGGACTTCACGGACTTGGGAGAGGAGGATGACGTGGACATTTTGGATGTCGGTAGCGTGATCGGGCCAAGTGACCTCACGCCACCTCCTCCTCCCTGCCTTCCACCTCCACCACCTTTATTTGGATGCCCTCCACCTCCCCCTATCCCTGGCATGATGATGCCCCCTCCACCACCCTTTTTGGCTTCAATACCTCCCCCACATCTTGGATCTCCTCAGCTTAGTCGAGGAGAACCCCCGCTCTTCCAGAAAAAGAAGAAGACCATTCGGCTGTTTTGGAATGAGGTGAGACCTATAGACTGGCAGTACAACAACCACAAGAGATGCAGGGAGTCACTGTGGTCCAAACTGGATCCGGTCAAACTGGACACGGCCAAGTTGGAAAACCTCTTTGAGACAAAATCCAAGGAGCTGCCAGTTACAAAGGTACTATTAAATGACCCCTTTTCTGTGTCTCTACCATGATATTAATAATCAGTTTTTTTGTTTTTGTTTTTTTTTTAAAAAGATGGTTTACTTAATTGGTTTACTGGTTATTGGTTTACTTAATATTACATTCATTATTTCCTCATCAGTGTCATTATAATTAGTGGTGTTTATGGTCTCCACTTGGGGATGATAAACAGTAGAGTGTTGTTACCATGTTGTCATTTTATGCCAGACTGCTTCAAAAACGAGGGTCAATTCAACACTGGGTTTGCACAAAGATTAACATGATGGCACATGCTAGTTGATGAGTTGAATCAACTCCACAGCAACTGCATAAATGTCACTAACCATTCAAAAACGTCCAGTTGCATTCATTGTAACTTCTTCCTGAGTCTCTCCATCAGTGTACGTCTCCGGTTTGAACAATGTAAGGCTGAACACCGTTACTGACAATCATCATTTGGCTGCGTGAGATTCTCCAGCTTTGTTTTTGTTGAGCAACAAAGCATGAGCTGTTAAAGCTTCGCCCTTTTCTGGAAAGCAGGCCGGGCATTTGCATTTAAAGGGACATACAAAAATGTGTTTTTGCTCACACCAAATAGGGGCAAATTTAACAAGCTATAATAAATGATCAGTGGGGTATTTTAAGATGAAACTTCACAGACACATTCTGGGGACACCAGAGACTTATATTATCTTGTAAAATGGGCATTATAGGTCCCTTTAAACTTCCTTTCCCTCACATAACTGTCAGTAGTAATAAATTAAATTTCCATAATATGAATTTCGGTGTGGTATCTTTCTGTCAGACTGCAGTTTCACAAACAGGGCAAGTGAATCAGCGCTACTAATAAAAACAAATTATTGAAGTGCATCATCAGTGATCAAACTGAGCATGCTTGGCAGCCTTTCAGTTGGACCATCACCACCAAATTTGATATGTAAGTTCTTGCTGTTTAATATTTTAAGTTACTCACACTAAATGGCCTAAAAATGTATTTTGAAATAAATTATTTATATAATGTTAACTTTTTCTACATTCGATAGTTCGAAATGATTTGAAATGATCCATTTTTAAGGGGTGGCTCCTTTAAGACTTGTCAGTAAACAGCAACAGTTATGATTGGCTAACATCATTGCATAGGTAATATTATTAACGCCCACGCGGTATTTCACATGAGTAAGTGTTTTGAAAACCGTTATCAATAAAATACCGTTATTTACAGACAAAGCATTATGAAATAATTTCCTTACGGTTTGTGATGCAGCTGCTGTCAGATCCAATACAGTTGGCTGCTTCATCCTTCAACAAGTTTCTTTTTGCAAGCTCTCCATTACACTATGCTACGTTTACAAAACAAAATGCTCCAAACAGACATATAATCCTCTGACGTGATCTGGGATGCCATCAAAATAAATGATTTACTTGTTTCAGACACTGGAATCCTTCTGAAGTCTGTATAGAGACGCAAACAAGCTGTTTAAACTGGACCCGTTTAAGTAAACGTTCTTTCACTCTTCCATTTATCCTGTTGTTGTGTTGACAGACTCAAGTGCATGGAGTATGTCAGAAACTGAATGCACATCTGTATACTGTATCCAGTGTAGACGGTGTCAGTGGTTATAATGGTTTAATTGCTTTTGACGTGACGCTCACATCCAGTGTAGGCAAATGTCAGGTGTTAAGCGATTGAGCGGCAGTGGGCGGGGCCTATGGTGTGACGATAACTCTTCATCTATGTCTTACTCTGGAGGCAGTCATATGCAAATGTATTTGCAAATGTATGACCTCACAGATCCCCCAATATCAAAACGAGCCGTTTTTGGAGCTTGATTGAATAAATGCTTTGTTTATAATGAGGACAAAGTTTTAAAGGTGCCCTAGAACGTTCTTTCACAAGATGTAATATAAGTCTAAGGTGTCCTCTGAATGTGTCTGTGAAGTTTCAGCTCAGAATACCCCATAGATTTTTTTAATTAATTTTTTTAACTGCCTATTTTGGGGCATCATTAACTATGCACCGATTCAGCACACAGCCCCTTTAAATCTCACGCTCCCTGCCCCCTGAGCTCTCAACTCTATATACAGTGCATAAACAAAGTATAAATATAAATGGATCTTTACAAGATGTACGTCATGCATGCTGCATGCATGCATCGGATCATGTGAGTATAGTATTTATTTGGATGTTTACATTTGATTCTGAATGAGTTTGATAGTGCTCCGTGGCTAAAGCTAACATCACACACTGTTGGAGAGATTTATAAAGAATGAAGTTGCATTTATGAATTATACAGACTGCAAGTGTTTAAAAATGAAAATAGCGACGGCTCTTGTCTCCGTGAATACAGTAAGAAACAATGGTAACTTTAACCACATTTAACAGTACATTAGCAGCATGCTAACGAAACATTTAGAAAGACAATTTACAAATATCACTAAAAATATCATGATATCATGGATCATGTCAGTTATCGCTCCATCTGCCATTTTTCGCTATTGTTCTTGCTTGCTTACCTAGTCTGATGATTCAGCTGTGCACATCCAGACGTTAATACTGCCTGCCCTTGTCTAATGCCTTGAACATGAGCTGGCATATGCAAATTTGGGGATGTACATATTAATGATCCCAACAGTTACGTAACAGTCGGTGTTATGTTGAGATTCGCCTGTTTTCCGGAGGTCTTTTAAACAAATGAGATTTACATAAGAAGGAGAAAACAATGGAGTTTGAAACTCAATGTATGTCATTTCCATGTACTGAACTCTTGTTATTCAACTATGCCGAGGTAAATTCAATTTTTGATTCTAGGGCACCTTTAAGCTATGAAACTTGCAGGATGTTTAAATAGTACAAAGACCTCTTATATGTAAAAAGATCAAGGCAATTTTGATTTCTCATGTCATGACCCTTTTAAAATAGAGTTTGTCTGATGGAATGTAAGTGGATTTTTTATAGTGCTGGCAAACAGCAGCCTATATTGTGGTAGCAAATTTTGCCCGGGCAACAAAAAATACACTTTTTATTGCTCTACTTTGGTTTTACCTGGCTTTTGTCAGCACATGTGAACACAAGCCATAGCTGCTAGAAAGTTACTTTGATCTTTTCTGGGCCTTTCTTCTGTAACACATGGTATGAATTCTGACACCTTCCGTTGCCCATGTGCGGCCTGCACAACTCTTTCTTACGACATGATCGCACGTGTTTAGAACAGAGCTGTAGAATGTAGGTCAGAATGCTAATAGGTTGGTTGATTGGCTGTGATGGATTCCCTGTATTACCTAAAAGTTTCATCAAAGTGCTTTCTGGGATCCATGAAATCTGCTGTCACTCAGAACAAACTCAAGTCACAAGTCAGAGCTTAGCTGAAACATTCTCAACCTAATCAATACAGCCTGTTACGTGGGTCTCTGAGTTTATGTGTGCTCTACACTAAAACATGAACTGCACCGTCATTCCAAGTTGTATAACATTTGATTCATTTTCACGTACAGAGATAAATCCCTGACTAAATAGAATGAACACTGATGTTCACCATCACAGGTTTTAAGTGTTGGAGATGAATTGGTGTTGTTAAGATGAAGATCTATCATATTATTTGGCTTGTTCGCTCTTAGATGGTGTTTCAGAAATGTAGCCTGCATGGGGTTTCCTCTCCTCTCTGCTCTGAGCAACCTTTTCCAGCTGTTTTTCATTTTCGGCCCATTCTCCCTCCCTTTTTCCTCCTCTCCCCCCAGTTTGGCAGCAGGCACCAGTACCATCATGGCTCTGCTCCTCCAGAAATATTCTCCATCAAAGTCCCAAAATAGCCCTCAGGTGCTTGCGTGCCTTTTCTGCAAGTAAACATTAAACATATCCCGTGTTTTGTGTTCATATCTCAGGAAGCCATTTTTAAGGTAATTATCCACATTAAAGAAATGCCTTTCCTATTCAGTTCAGTGGCCAGCGTGAGAGTAAGAACAGGCTGAAGGATTCTTATTTCGTATTTGGTGTGGGGAATAGATGTGTATCTGTATAGTAAGCTCAGCAATGAGCGAAGCAGCCTTGTGGGAACTAGAAACATCATCAGTGTTGTGATTCTATTAATATTTAAGTGGAAACCATGGTACTTTTTTTTAGGAATATTTGATGAATATAAAATATTATTTATTTGGAAAAGAGATTTTTTTTTTGTAACAATGTGAAAGTCACTTTTTTACTGTCACTTTTGATTAACTGAATGCATCCTTGCTGAATAGAAAGGTTTTAATTTCTTTGAAAGAAAAAATCTTACTGTCTCTAAACTTTTAAATTAGGCCTATACCATAAGGCTGTGTGTCCACCAAAGTGTTTTTTTTCCCACGGCTAGTGTACTTTTCCAATTGTTTTCAATGGAAGCGCCACATTTTTTTAAATGCCAGGAGCGTAACGAGGCGCTGAGCGCTCAGTGTTTTTTACTGGTCGCCTCGAGTTGAAGAATATTCAACTTTGAGTAAAATGCTGCGATTACATCAGTAATGTAATCCAAGTACCACAATATAAAAGTAATGTAATCTGATTACTTTTGGATTGCTTCAAGGTCACAAAGAAAGAAAGAAAGAAAGAAAGAAAGAAATTGCATTTTTAAATTTAATTTTAATTATTTCTTCTCAATTTCTGCAAGTTTTTAAATGTCTGAACAATATATATATACACTGCCCTCCAAAAGTTTGGAAACACCCTAGTGGGGTTTTGGACAATATTGGCATGAATCCTTTTAATTTGTGATAATTTTGCACTGATAAGGGACAACACAAACTACGAAAACATATTTTATTACATAAACAGTTTATACATAGAAAAAAACTTAAATTTTCGATTCATCAAAATATCCAGCATTAGCAGCTATCTGACCTAAACTGGGTTCTAATTGGTTCTTTGTATTCTAAACTTAATTGGCACAATTGTTGAAGCTATTAAGGTGTGCTGACCCAGAAATCTTTTACAAACCTGGGCCAAGTTTAAACCAGTAATCAGGCATCACAGCTGGCAAAGGGGCATGTCTGACTTTGACATGTATATATTGCCATTATTATGTAATCAAAATGAAAATGATTATTGCTGGTCTTCAATGATAATGTCAAGTTACTGGTATTTTTATTTGAAGAACCTTGCCAGGGGTGTTTCCAAACTTTTGGAGGGCAGTGTGTGTATATATATTTATATATATTTTTTTTTTTATCTGACAAATTATCTATTGCAATATTATTATTGTTGTTGTGTTGTTGTTTAGAGCTTAAAAATATAAAAGTCACATCAGATCATAAACAAATTGAACAAGCTCGGATCAAACATTACTGTTCATGTTTGTTCTGCTTTAATTTTAATGTTTAGCAATCATGTTTTATTTCCACAACTTGGGAATACACAGCCCTGAATATCCTATATATGTAAAGGGCTATACAGACATCTAGTGGCTACAGTATGGTATTACAGATTATTTTTGTAGTACCTCAATAAAGAAAGCGTTTATGTGGCTGGAAGGCAGAATTTGCACTGTACAACCATGTTGTTTGCATTTTCTTCTTTGAAAACAAAATAGCAGCGAAATTTTCATGAATTGAAAGGTTTTTCCCCACGGGCAGCATCGTTTCAACTAGCAGCAGTGATTCAAATCTGCGTCTGAGGAGACTGTGATAGCCAGCAGCCATATCACCCTGTAGCCCAAGACTGGTTGCCCACTGAAGCTAAGCAGGGCTGAGCCTGGTTAGTACCTGGATGGGAGACCTCCTGGAAAAACTAGGTTGCTGCTGGAAGAGGTGTTAGTGAGGTCAGTAGGGGCTGCTAAGCCTGTGGTCTATGTGGGTCCCAACACCCCAGTATAGTGATAGACACTATACTGACAAAAAGCACCGTCCTTTGGATGAGACGTTAAACCGAGGTCCTGACTCTCTGTGGTCGTTAAAAATCCCAGGATGTCCTTCAAAAAGAGTAGGGGTGTAACCCTGACGTCCTGGCCAAATTTGCCCATTGGCCTCTGTCCATCATCATGGCCTCCTAATCATCCCCATATACTGATTGGCTTCATCAATCTGTCACCTCTCCACCAATAAGCTGGTGTGTGGTGGGCGTTCTGGCGCAATATGGCTGCCGTTGCATCATCCAGGTGGATGCTGCACATTGGTGGTGGTTGAGGAGATTCCCCCTTCTGTATGTAAAGCGCTTTGAGTACCAAGAAAAGTGCTATATAAATGTAAGGAATTTTTATTAGAATTATTATTATTATTATTATTATTATTATTATTATTATTATTGTAGACTGGTGTTATTTGCGCATGCACCAGCGGGTGGCTCACGTGAGTCATCACTGGCAACAGAACCAGGAACTACTGTATGATCAAGCAGTGCTTAATATGGTGTTATTATGGCAAAATAATGATTTATTTAGTTTTAAATGAAACCATTGTAATCCTGATTGTATTCCCCTTTTTTTTTCAAAATGTAACTGTTATCTGATTACTTGACGTAACTTTAACGAATTACAGTTACTGGATTTTTGTATTTGGATTACGTAACACCGTTACAAGTATTCCGTTACTCCCCAACCCTGGTAAACAACTTCACAAACAACAGTCTTTTCAACCACACAGTTTCGCTATTTCTGTTACAAATATTCGTATTATCACAGAAGTACTGGGATAAAAGTAGCAAAGTAGAGCAAATCACCTTTTGAAAGTAACTTGGCGCTTCAAATTACGATTGTATCGATTACATTGTTACAAGGTGGCAACAAGTGACATCGAATCATTCATTCGAAAGATTTTTTTTTTTTTTTTTTTTCAAAAATGCTGATTCATCCAGTAATGAAACCAAAATTATTTATCAGCAAGTCATTGAATCATTCATTCAACCCTCACCCCCTTTTTTTTTTTTTTTTTTTTTTTAATAATTCATTCAGGATAATTAAACATTTGAAATAGACTGCAGCAATTAATATTTTGTCAAAATCTCTAGTAAATTGCATGTTATTTTGTTTAGTTGTCTGTTCAGAATGGTGGGAGAATCGCAATCTCCATTTGAAACTAAAAATTCCTGATTCCCAGTTTATCCAGAATCATGCAGCTCTATTTAAAAACACATAAATTGAGATATGGTGTAAATGACTTGTTTGTTAAAAAAAAAAGACAAAAATCTCTGAATTTTCCTGTGATGCATGAATGAGAGAGAGTATAAAAAGTGTTTCCACAGATCCCCAAAAAAAATCTTTTTTTTCCCTGCAGAATACAGTTGTATTTTGTCTAACTGAAGCTAACCAGCCAACCTTGACCCCTTTTAACCCATCACAGTACCATCACTGTGAATGAATTTGATGATTAATCTGTTTATATATCTGATTTCAGAAAACGGCAGCAGACGGGAAGCGTCAGGAGATCATCGTTCTAGATTCCAAGAGAAGTAACGCCATCAACATTGGCCTGACGGTCCTGCCACCTCCTCGCACCATCAAAACAGCGATCCTCAACTTCGACGAGTACGCCTTGAGCAAAGAGGGCATAGAGGTAACACTGCACTGGTTTAAAATCACATTCCGTTTCGCAAATTATGACAAATCAACCACAAGTAATGAAGCAAATTCGACATGATGAAATTATTAAGAAAAGCTACAATAAAACTTAATACATACGTTCCAGTTATAAAGCTAGTACAATGCATGGTTACACTTTAATCCTGAGAATGCCAGACAGGTTACCATGCAGAAAACACATCTGTACTTAATACTAACCTTGTTTTGAGTCCACGTGAGTCAAAATATTCCTTGAACTGCTCTACAGTTCGCTCTCGCTCTCTCTTTCGCTTTCTCTCTCTCGTTACATCAATCATTCAGGCATTTATGATTATCCCCAGACTGCAACATGAAAGCATATTTTACTAAAATACATGGCTCTCTACAACTGTGTTCAACAAGACAGAGACATACTGACTGTAGCCGAGTTGGCAAACAAAAGGCATGGAGTCAAAGCTCGTGTCCAAAATAACTCAGCCTCTCTGCCCTGAGAGCATATACGTTTACTTTGGGTTTCCACAAAACCAATAGATTTTACCCTTAAAACTGTTTAGCAAGTTGGTTTGGCCGGCGAGTCGAAATATTATGTGGATTTCCTGCAAAACTGAAGCATTTTTGGCAGCGGTCATATAATTCATCTCAAAGATTAAAGGTTAGCAAAATGCTTCATTTAGCCTGTTGCAGCCCATGATACAGATCTGAGGTAAATGTCTCAATATCAGTATGTGAATAATAGAGCTCCCATTTTCTCATAAAATCTGTAATTTTTTATCTTTCGTCATGGGAAAAATGGATTAGAGTTTTTCTCTCCACCCTTTTTTATGTCTCTACAGAGAGCATTATATTCACACTGACAACCACAATTTATGCTTCTCAAGATTTTATCAGAAATTTTGTTTTGGTCAGGAGAAATTATCTTTTTATTCAGTTATGCAACAGAAGGAGGTTGCCCCAAGCAGATGAAATAGGTATCATTTTCTACATTTTTGCGTAATGCCGTGTCTTTCCATGTGTTGTTATTTCATCAGCGCTCAGATGATTGATTTGAGCGAATGCCTTTCTAGGGGTGAGTCCCCATATACAATGGCTTCTGACAGTGATACTAACACTCCCCGCTGGTTCTCGTGCTCTTTCATAGAAAATCCTGACGATGATTCCTACAGAGGAGGAGACGCAGAAGATTCAGGAGGCCCAGCTGGCGAACCCTGACACTCCGCTGGGCAGTGCAGAGCAGTTCCTCCTCATTCTGTCCTCCATCAGTGAGCTGTCCGCCCGCTTGCAACTTTGGGCCTTTAAGATGGACTATGATGCTTTAGAGAAGGTCAGCCTCATGTTTTGTTACTCCTTTATACAAATGAAATGAAAATATATGGTGGTTTGGGATCAGTTGCTTTTGACCTCTCCTCTAAAATGTCAGCAAGAGTTCTTGATGGGGTTAGTTCACCCAAAAATGAATAAATTGTCATCAATTACTCACTATCATGTTGTTCCAAACCCGTAAGACTTTAGTTCATCTTTGAAACACAGATGAAGACATTTTAATGAAATCTGAGAGATTTCTGAACCTCCTTTGACAGTCCACACAACTAACACTTTGATGCTTCAAAAAGTTCATAAAGAAATCATAAATCTAACCATATGAATCGATCAATTTATCGATCAAATCGACCAAATTTCCTGAAGAGACTGTTTCATCAATTGACATTTTTCCTCTCAAACATATATACATATATACAATATATACATATTATACATTATATACAATGCGCAGTGTTTCTGTGACTGTCCAAAGCAGGCACATATGAGTATGCGATTGGTTGTCTGTTGCTAAGTGTCTAGTTGTAACATTCTAACACCGCATTGTTTCACACTTTACAAGTTTGGCACCACAATGCTGGGTTAAAGGATTAGTTCTCTTTCAAATTAAAATTTCCTGATAATTTACTCACCCCCATGTCATCCAAGATGTTCATGTCTTTCTCTCTTCAGTCAAAAAGAAATTAAGGTTTTTGATGAAAACATTCCAGGAATTATCTATATATCGTGGATTTCAATGGAGCCCAAACGGCTGAAGGTCAAAATTACAGTTTCAGTGCAGCTTCAAAGAGCTCTACATGATCCCAGACAAGGAATAAGGGTCTTATCTAGAGAAACCATTGCTCATTTTCTTAAAAAAATATATAAATAAATGATATAAGTTTTAACAATATATGCTCATCTTGAACTAGCTCTCTTCTTCTTCTTCTCTATTAGAATCCGGCAGTGTAGACACTGCTAAGTGTATTTACTGCCCTCCGCAGGTCAGAGTTTGAACTAATTGTTATATACTTGCACTAGAATATTGTATATGGCAATTTAGTTCAAACTTTGACCTGTGGAGGGCAGTAATACACTTAGCAGTGTCTACACTGCTGGAATTCAAATAGAGAAGAAGAGAGCAAGTTCAAGATGAGCATTTATGGTTAAAATGTATAAAATTTTGAATTTATTTTAGAAAATGAGCAATGGTTTCTCTAGATATGACCCTTATTCCTCGTCTGGGATCATGTAGAACGCTTTGAAGCTGCACTGAAACTGTAATTTTGACCATAAAACCGTTTGGGCTCCATTGAAGTCCACTATATGGAGAAAAATCCTGGAATGTTTTCATCAAAAACCTTCATTTCTTTTTGACTGAAGAAAGAAAGACATCAACATCTTGGATGACATGGGGGTGAGTAAATTATCAGGAAATTGAATTTGAAAGTGAACTAATCCTTTAACACCGCAAAAGCGGTGCTAACCCCACTTCTTAATCACAAGTGTGAAACATTCCTTTACTCGTGGTAAAAGCGCAGTGTGAAAAGCCCTTTTATGAACTTTTTGAAGCGTCAAAGTGGTAGTAGTTGCATGGACTGTCAATGGGATTTTGGCAATATTGCGATTAAACTTTATCACATGTAAACACAATACTCTGATTATGATCATAATCATAGTAACAGCAATCGCAGTAAACTATGTGGTGTATGCTTATTTTAATCGCAATAAACAGGCATGTAAACACCGTAATCGCATTATTACCGCTGAATGAACTCCATGACATTATTCTGAAGTTTTCCCTATACTCTGAATCGCTAAACCCTGTCCACACAACTTGCTGCACAGTCTCTGCTCCTCATCTCCCTATCTTCATCCAGAGACACGAAGAATGCAGCATTGGCAACCCCAGTTACAGCAGCATTGCTATGTTCATCACGGCACTGAATAATATCCAATACGTGCATAGAAATATGTTTTGCATTTGATGAAAGTAGATTAAAACAGTGGCCAGTAACACACCTACTGTATGCGAGTTCATTATTTGTGCTGTGGGGTATGCGAATAATGGCGGTAAAAATAATCACTTCTTAGTATAATCATAATAATAGCATGTAAACGGAAATGAAGAGGTTTGTTCGTGTCATGTAAACATCTTACTGTGGTTAAGTCCTTATTTTGATTTATTGGGAATAATCACATTATTGGTGTTTTGAGTTTCTGTATTGTTTTATGAACAATTTTGGTACTGTGTTGGGACTGCACTTACTGTTGAGTTTAAAGTCTAGATCCTGAAGCAAAACCACCACTCTACAGGCTATTTATTTCTAACCCATTCTGTTTCTCTTTCTCAGGAAGTAGCAGAACCACTACAGGATCTAAAGGAGGGCATGGACCAATTAGAAAAGAATAAGACGCTGCGCTACATCCTTTCAACTCTGCTAGCTATTGGCAACTTTCTCAACGGGACCAATGTGAGTGCCAGCAAAGTCTGCAGCTCTTCTTTCAAGCCCTAATCTCTCCATCTCCATCTGTCTTTCTTTCTGTCTGTCTGCCGTATTCGCTTAGATCTTAATAATGTTAAAAAGTCCGAAGGAGATAAACCTGATAAGGTGGTGAGTTTGGCATGAAATCTCTTTTGTTACCGTAAACCATTGAGCATGGGCAGCAGAACAAAGTCAGCAAGAGTCATGTCACATCCGTGGGGATTTCTCCATTCCCAGCTCTGTCGTGCCTTGCAGACTTGCAGACAGGCTTGATATTCTGTTAATCATATGTTAATGAAGCATTGGTCAGAATCATCATGGGAGCTGCACATAAACTCTGCACACGTTCAAAGCGCTCTTATCTTAATGCAACTGATGCTAATCAACTAAACTGCATCAGAATAATGTCAAAATGAGCCCTTTTTTAGGAAATGATTTGATGATGGACCAGATCCAGAGTGACTAATGCTCTCAAGGTGCATGTGATTTTCCACATCAGAGGTCATTGTATCTGCGCATATTTACACATTCAAAATGATCTGATATGAAACTTTGAGTTTTGTCTTGTGAGCGTGCATTACGCTTTTCATGGTTTTCCTCCCTTTTCTTTATATTTTAAGACCAACTGTTGCTAAATTACTGCACTTGTTTAACACAATTATGTACCTATTTTTCACTAAATATGAAATTTAGCCTAATATACAACATATGTGTATCACTCTGTAATGTATAAACAGTTTCAGCAGGGAAATATTAAAGGGCTATTTCACCCAAAAATGAAAATGATGTCATAATGACTCACCCTCATGTCGTTCCAAACCCGTAAGACCTCCGTTCATCTTCAGGAACACAGTTTAAGATATTTTAGATTTAGTCCGAGAGCTTTCTGTCCCTCCATTGAAAATGTATGTACGGTAGACTGTCCATGTCCAGAAAGGTAATAAAAACATCATCAAAGTAGTCCATGTGACATCAGAGGGTCAGTTAGAATTTGTTGAAGCATCGAAAATACATTTTGGTCCAAAAATAAAAACTACGACTTTATTCAGCATTGTCTTCTCTTCCGGAATCCTTTCCATTGAATTGATTCCATTGAATTGATTCCACTGAATTGATTCCATTGAATCCTTTCATCTGTCGGCGTTGGTAATGCACTTGCTGAAATTTCATTGCATTAACTCAAAATGGTAATCAGTAGTTTGTATGGCCCCAACATGCTTGGATGGTGGATGGTGTCCTGGGGTATTTCCTCCCAGATTTGGACTAGGGCATCACTGAGCTCCTGGACAGTCTGAGGTGCAACCTGGCGGCACCGGATGGGCGAAACATAATGTCCCAGAGGTGTTCTATTGGAATTATGTCAAGCGTGCGTGGGGGCCATTCAATGGTATCAATTCCTTCATCCTCCAGGAACTCCCTGCATACTCTCGCCAGGCATTGTCGAACCCAGGACCCACTGCACCAGCGTAGGATCTGACAATGGGTCACGGTGCTGGGCAGTGAGCACAGGGCCCACTAGAGGATGTCAGGCACTGGCAATGGCACGTATTGAAGTGCCATCCTGGAGGAGTTGGACTGCCTGTGTAACCTCTGTAGGGTTCAGTTATCGCCTCATGCTACCAGTAGTGACACTGACCCTAGCCAAATGCAAAACTAGTGAAAAACAGTCAGAAAAGATGAGTAGGGAAAAAAATGTCTGAGGCCTCCACCTGTAAAACCATTCCTGTTTTGGGGTCGTCTCATTGTTGCCCATCTAGTGTACCTGTTGTTAATTTCATTAACACCAAAGCAGCTGAAACTGATTAACAACCCCCTCTGCTACTTAACTGACCAGATAATATCCCAGGAGTTTAACTGACTTGATGCTATTCTCTGATTAAAAAGTGTTCCTTTAATTTTAAGCAGTGTATTTAAACTATTACAGAAATATCAATATATATAATGATATTTTCAGTAGCTACCTAAAAAAAAAAAATACTAAATACTACATCATTATCAATGTTTGGGTATATTTTTCTTATTTATTTTATATTGATGGCGTGATTGTTTGTGTTTTCAGGCAAAAGGCTTTGAGCTGAGTTACCTAGAGAAAGTTCCTGAGGTGAAGGACACCGTTCACAAACAGTCTCTACTGCATCACGTCTGCTCCATCGTCGTGGAGAAGTTTCCAGACAGCTCAGACCTCTACTCTGAGATAGGAGCCATCACTCGTTCTGCTAAGGTTAGCATAACTAACTACTATACCATTTACAAGACCATCACCACTGATTTTACTGCAAGCCAGTACTTTTCTTTGAACGTTTTTGTATTTCTGGTCTTTCATTATATTTGATATAGAGAGGGTAAGCAATGATGGAGGGTGGCATCAGGAAATTAATTCCAAATCTCAATGATCACTATGAGTTAGTGCACTCACTGCTAAGGAATGAAACACCTACATGTAAAAAAACAAAGTTTGAAATAATTAAGATTTTTTTTTTTTTTTTTTTTGAAAGTAGTCTCTTATGTTCACCAAAGCTGTATTTATTTGATTAAAATCACTTTGGTATGGGGAATTTTGCCTCAATAAACTTTTAATTTACTGCTTATTAATAGTTAGTAAGGTAATTGTTGTAGTGTTTAAGTTTTGGATTTAGGGATGTAGAATATGGTCATGCAGAATAAGGCATTAATATGTGCTTTATAAGTACTAATAAACAGCTAATAAGCAACTAGGTAAAAGTGAGAATTGTTCCCCATACTAAAGTGTTACCGTTAATACATACATCTATATATTTCATTATAGATGACATTATCAGCATAATAATTTGAGTGAAAAGTTGAAATGAAAGTTCCAAATGTGCTTCGATGGAAGCAAGAACCTTTTGTACAAAGCAGTGATCAGTGTCACAAATTTGCTTATTATTTGATAAGTGACCATAAATAGTGCAGAATCTTACATATTTCTTGTTATTTTGTCTTTATAACATTTCTTTGTTTTAAATATTTCAAAACAATGTTTATTTCCAGTTTTAAATTAGATTTTAAATCCCAGATTTTCAATATCACCTCAGACTTTTGGACCCCAATGTACAAACAATGGCAACGTGCCACATGCAAAGAATGAAATCAAGACATCACAACTCCATGCGTTGTTGCTAAAAGTAAATCATTGCTTGTGAAGTGAACGGACCAATCCTGAGACACCCTACTTGATCACTGTCTTCTCCAGGTGGACTTTGACCAGCTGCAGGAAAACCTATGTCAGATGGAGCGCCGCTGCAAAGCATCCTGGGACCACCTGAAGGTCATCGCCAAACACGAAATCAAACCAGCCCTTAAGCAGCGCATGTCGGACTTCCTCAAAGACTGTGCGGAAAGAATTATCATCCTTAAAATTGTGCATCGCCGCATCATAAACAGGTAATGATCATTAAATCTGCTCACACAAATCCAAATCCAATCTATGAGAATGAAACAAGATACTTGAAATCTGATCTGACAGTTTAGACTGAGAAATATATCCAAAATCTGGTTTCAAATCACCTACGAATGTGGACTGGATTTTGGTGTTTTTAGTTGTTCAGACGTCAGATATTCCAAAAACAACATTGTTTTTTGCTGCCTTTTTGACCTAAACCATAGTGGTGTTGAAGAGATTGTTTGAAAGTTATTTAAAGTGAACGTCCCCGTTTGATGTACAGGTTTCACTCATTCCTGCTGTTCCTGGGCCACCCACCGTACGCGATAAGAGAGGTGAGCGTCCACCGCTTCAGTAAGATTCTGAGTGAGTTTGCACTTGAGTACCGCACCACCAGGGAGAGAGTACTGCAGCAGAAACAGAAACGAGCCAATCACCGTGAGAGGAACAAGACCCGGGGCAAAATGATCACAGAGGTGAGTGTGAACAACTTCAGTAGACTTTTCCATTCAAATGCTAAATCAGATTTATTGAGTTGTTTGACAGATACGCACATTTTATGGAAAACAATATTGGAATATTTCATTTTTTAAAGGGTTAGTTCATCCAAAAATTAAAATGTTCACCCTCATGTCGTTCCAAACCTGTATGTGTACACATACGCACACAAAAAGAAATTTTGAAGAACGGGAACTCATAAAAACATTTTTCAAAATATCTTTTTTATTAACAATATGAGGTTGAGTAAATGATGACAGAACTTTTATTTTTGGATGAACGATCCCTTTAATATTAAAGGGTTAGTTCACCCAAAAATGAAAATTCTGTCATTTATTACTCACACTCATGCCGTTCCACACCCGTAAGACCTCCGTTCATCTTCAGAACACAAATTAAGATATTTTAGTTGAAATCCGATAGCTCCGTGAGGTCTCCATAGGGAGCAATGCCATTTCCTCTCTCAAGATCCATAAAGGTACTAAAAACATATTTAAATCAGTTCATGTGAGTACAGTGGTTCAATATTAATATTATAAAGCGACGACAATATTTTTGGAGCGCCAAAAAAAACTAAATAACGACTTATTTAGTGATGGCCGATTTCAAAACACTGCTTCAGGAAGCATCGGAATACAGATGAATCAGTGTGTCGAATCTGCTGTTCGGAGCACCAAAGTCACGTGATTTCAGCCGTTGGCAGTTTGACACGCGATCCGAATCATGATTCGACACACTGATTCATTTATGCTCTGATGCTTCCTGAAGCAGTGTTTTGAAATCGGCCATCACTAAGTCGTTATTTTGTTTTTTGGCACTCCAAAAATATTGTCGTCGCTTTATAATATTAATATTGAGCCACTGTACTCACATGAACCGATTTAAATATGTTTTTAGTACCTTTATGGATCTTGAGAGAGGAAATGTCATTGCTCCCTATGGAGGCCTCACAAGCCATCGAATTTCAACTAAAATATCTTAATTTGTGTTTCGAAGATTAACGAAGGTCTTACGGGTGTGGAACGGCATGAGGGTAAATAATAAATGAAAGAATTTTCATTTTTGGGTGAACTAACCCCTTAAGGGGAAAATGGTAACACTACAATAAGGTTTACATTTAAGGTTTTTCATTTTCATGAATGTTTAGAGCATTTATTATTATTCTGGATTGCTGTTAGTTTAAACAAAATACATATTTAAAAAGTTGTATAAATCAGTTCATGTACTATAAACTAACATAAATTAAAGGTGCAGTAAGTGATTTCTGAGAAACGCTGTTGAAAGTGGACTGGACCGAGCAGCACAACACACTTGTAGCCAATCAGCAGTAGGGGGCGTATACACTCATTATAGGGGAGGAGAGAGCGTGAGCAAGAGAGAGATTTAAAGAAAGACTGTAGAAAGCGAGATGGCTGAGAGACATTACAAAAGAGAAAAGGTCAGAGGCATATCACTGAAAAAAGAAGGGTTATGAACAGGCAAGATTTTAGGACCCGCGTTAATATTAGAAAAGCTTTGTTTTGTTTGTTCTTCCTTGTTGTTTGTTTATCATCTTCACTTTATTTTTTCAGCTAAGCATTATTTTGCTTTGCTTTAATTATGATAAAGAGACATTCACTCTTGCATTGTGTGTTTATGCATTTTGGGGGCGGAGCAATGAAGGGTGGGGTTTGTTTGAGTTGATTTCAAATATCAACAGTGTTTCTCAGAAATTGCTTACTGCACCTTTAACAATGAACAATAGTTGAAAATGTTCATTGTCAATTTATGATACCTAATCTAATCTGAACAAACTGAACCTTATGCAAATTGTTACTGGGAAAGTGGTTAATTTCTGGATCAATCCTTTTAAAAGGTTTTTAGAACATAACTCATTTACTCTGGTGTTTCAGACATGAACATATATTCAGACATGAATATATTTTATGCTAATAAGACCATTGATTCAACTACATCTCATCATGAATGTGATGACACAGAGTGGATTATTCAAAAACCAACTGTAAGTTAAAAAGAAAACACATAAAAGTAACTGTGCTTTTATTATCCTGCTTCAACTAATGTCTTGTTTGTTTGGGGTCTCAAAATTTTGACTCAAATATCCAAATCTCTGATTTGAAATCTGTTCTATTGTCCTGTAATTAATGTACAGAAAAGCTCTTTTGTCCTGGTTTCCCCTCTCATTTCTTAAGCTTTTTTTTTTTTTCCAAAAAGGAGGACTGAACAAGCTGCTTAAATTATGTGCTTCATCATTGCACCACTAGAGGGAGTCATTATATTTCCTGATTTTTCCAGTGTCTCATTCAGCATTCTCTTTGATATCTTTGAAACTTCACACTGTGTGCCCACTTGAGACCAATGAGGCCTGATTCTTATCGTCTGTATTCCAGTCTGCCCTTAGGGTGGTCAGAATAGCCACAAAAACACACACCACTTGCATTACAATAATAAAACATTGTAAACCTAGTGTTCTATTGTCATAGGTTTTGCAGTTCTGGGCTTGCCCTGGGTAGATGTTATTCCAGGGGGCCAATTTAATGCCTCTCATGGGGGATGTCATAGCCAGGATAGCTCTTCATGGCATGTTATGCTTGGTGGGGGTCTGCCTTGTTCTAAGAGGGGTGTCTAATTCAATCTCTGTGTGAAAATCCAAACCTTTGGATGTCCCTGTAGGAGTCGTGCATGCATACTCTGACTCTGAAGAGGTAAAGCTGAGGTAAAGGAAGGTCAATATCACGTTGGTTTCATATGTTGCTGCAAAACAATAAGACCATGTGGATTATATAGAGACGATTTTGAAAACGCTTAGTAACACTTAGATTTTTTTACCACATGCAGTACTATGGTGAATCTGATTATAATGTGTCAAGGTCAGAGTTATTTTTAATTTAACTAAAACACAAAAACAACTGAAAATATATATAGATATATATATATATATACACAATTTAAAATATATATTCAGGTAGTTGCCAAAGCAAAATTTCTCATTTTTATTTAGTTTAGCTTCATGTACTACAATACAATAACTATATATATATATATATATATATATATATATATATATATATAAAATGTGAAAAATTAAGGGGTTCGCAAGGCACTGTATTTATTTACTTATTTTTGGCATGAAGTAAATTAATTGTAAATAAATTCTATCATAACTTTGCAGTCAGTAAAAGATTTTATGCTTTATGATTGTGATGATTATGATTATCATGAAAACAGCTTCTTGATAGTTCTGCATTTCTCTTTTTCTCCCCCAATGAATGTATTTTTATATTTCTTTCTTTTAATTTTTGGGTAATATATGACCATGACACATTCTTGACAGGCCGTCAAGATTCTTTTGTAAGTGTCAACCCAATTACTAAAAACTTTTTTCGACCCGACATTTCCTGCTCGTCTTCTCTGCCATGTGACTTCTTTCATTTCTTCTCTGTAGAGTGATGAGGAAGAGGATGATGAGGTATGCGTGTATCCTTGTGCTTTTGATCATTTGCGCATGAATGGGTTTCACGTTTTCTTCTCGTGACTTCACTGACCTATAATGTCTAGCATGTATTACCAGGCCATATGTGAGTTTGTGATGCATCCCATAACAACTAGAGACTGAGGAATTCAGGAATCAATATTATCATACGCAACTGTGTTATGGTTCTCTGTGTGGATTTGAAGAGCATGTTAAACTGGATGTTGAACAAAGCTGATTAAGATGTGAAGCTGCTTCAAAACACACTATCAACCCTGGATTAAACATCATTTTTAGTCTGCCATTAAAAATTCAAACCTGTGACAGATGTATCATTGCTTATGTGCAGCTTTCAATATTAAGGAATGAATACAATGGCAACAGTCAGTTCCCAGAGAAGTAAAAACTCCATTCTTTTTCTACATAGGGAAATTGTTTTTTAATGGTTACTTTAAAGACAGAACTACTCTAGTTCTAAGGTTTGTAATCAATGGAATAGGCTTTTGTTGAAGCCGTCAGCCTGAACTATTTCAACTTATTTTAAAATAATTGTTTTTAACTGCTGAATTCATGGAAAAATCAAATCTATGGAAAAAGTCGCACGGGTATATTTGTAGCAATAGCCAAAAATACATTGTATGGGTCAAAATGATCGATTTTTCTTTTATTCCAAAAATCATTAGGATATTAAGTAAAGATCATGTTCCATGAAGATATTTTGTAAATTTTCTACTGTAAATATATCAATTTATTTTTGTGAGTGGATATGCATTGCTAAGGACTTAATTTGGACAACTTTAAAGGCGATTTTGATTTTTTTTGCACCCTCAGATTCCAGATTTTCAAATAGCTGTATCTCTGCCAAATATTGTCCTAACAAACATACATCAATGGAAAGATTATTTATTCAGCTTTCAGATTGACCCTTATGACTGGCCTTGTGGTCCTAGGTTATATATATATATATATAAAATGTTGTTTCTATAATAAAAAACTAATGAATAGTTTTATATTTCTCCATCGTTTCTAATTCAGTTGTCATTTGCAGTGCATTTGCTAATGGAACTGTAGTTCTCTCCCTTGCTAAAGCTGTTAACACACATTCTTGTACCGTTTAACTTTTACATTCTTGCTTCAAATAAGTTTGTAATGTTGTGATTCACCTCGTAGCTTTTGTTCATGGCTTTTAACGTTTTATCTTTTTTAAAATCCCTATGGGAAAATTACTTCCGGAAAAGTGGACAGGCACTAATGCACTCTTTAATCTACTAATGTGTTAATAATATACTAAATCACTATGGATAGACATGTTTTGGGGTGATTTATGTATTCGACTACTTTAAATCATACATTTGAAGCATATTTATATTAAACACACTTAATAATGACTCAGTTTAATTTTTATATATTCATAATGAATTAATGTCTATCTTTTATTTTCAGAGTGGGAAGTTTGCAGGCACTCCTCTGGAGGGTCAGGAGTGTCAGCCGCAGGGTTTGGGCTACACGGAGGACGCAGCCGAACATGAGCAGATGACTGCAGTGCTTCGTACCAGCTTGCAGGGCGGCGATAGTCCATCCTCTGTGCTCCCTGGCCTCCGCACACGGACTCGAGCCACTCGAGGTATATTCACAGACATTTATTCAGAGCTCTACAGATAATGCTGATATGCAGGTCTAAAGTTGACTCCTCGTGTCTCTTTTCTAGGCCATACAGCACTTTTGTCTGCTGCAAATGAAGACACTTCTAATTGCACAACTGATACAGCAGATGAGATCATGGAACGGATTGTGAAATCAGCCACTCAGGGCCCTAGTCAGCGCACACAGCCCCGTGAGAGGAGACGCTCCAGAGCCAACCGCAAATCCCGTCAGTCTGCAAATACCACACACACATCTCTAACTGTCTGTCTCTCTTTGTTTGGAGTGTGTCATCAGTATACTTCTGTATTTGGGTGTCAGACAGGAAACAATTTTGCTGTATTATTTGTTTTTTTTATTTGTATAGTACATACTAATGAATCATTTGGTAAGTAATTACAATTTAAAACATTCTTAGATATGTTTTAAAAAAAAATTAAACAATACTTCAATTTGAAACAGAGAAATATTTAAATAATACATTTAAATGTTTTAATTTAATAGATTAAATTGCTTTATTATTTGAATACATTTTTAATCACAAATTTTAATCTATAAATATATGTACAAATATTTGTATGTTTTAATTTAAAGGGTTAGTTCACCCAAAAATGAAAATTCTGTCATTAATTCCTCACCCTCATGTCGTTCCACACCCGTAAGACCTTCGTTCATCTTCTGAACACAAATTAAGATATTTTTGATAAAATCAAAATTGAGCGGTATATGACTCCATAGACAGCCATATAATCAACACTTTCGAGGTCCAGAAAGTACTAAAGAGATTAAAACAGTCGACGTGACTGCAGTGGTTCAACCTTAATGTTATGAAGCGACGAGAATACTTTTTGTGCACAAAAACAACAAAAACTTCATTCAACAACTCTTCCATGTCATTCTCATACGTTGTTCAAGTCCAGCGCTTCCAGGTTCTACATCAGAATGCCGACTCATTATTGGCTGGCTCCTGCAGCATCACACGCATGTGTTGTGCTGCTCACGTGATCAGCTTTGGCCAATACTGAGCCGGCATTCAGAAGTAAACATGGAAGCCTTCACTGTGCTTACTGCGTAAGGATAATGCCTAAGGATATCTTTTGAAAGAGGAGATATTGTTGAATAAAGTTATTTTTGTCTTGCGCACAAAAAGTATTCTCGTCGCTTCAAAAAATTTAGGTTGAACCGCTGCAGTCACATCGACTGTTTTACCAATGTCTTTAGTACCTTTCTGGACCTTGAAAGTGTTGATTACATTGCTGTCTATGGACGAGTCATAAACCTCTCGGATTTCATCTTAATTTGTGTTCCGAAGATGAATGAAGGTCATGTGGAACGACATGAGGGTGAGTAATTAATGACAGAAATTTCATTTTTGGGTGAACTAACCCTTTAACAGATTAAACCATTAAAGGTGCCCAAGAATGCTTTTTCACAAGATGTAATATAAGGTGTCTCCTGAATGTGTCTGTGAAGTTTCAGCTCAAAATACCCCATAGATTTTTTTTAATAAATTTTTTTAACTGCCTATTTTGGGGCATCATTAACTATACACTGATTTTGGCAGCGCGCCGCCCCTTTAATTCGCCTGCTCCCTGCCACACGAGCTCTCGACTATATTACAGTGCATTTACAAAGTTCACACAGCTAATATAACCCTCAAATGGATCTTTACAAGATGTTCGTCATGCATGCTGTATGCATGCTTCGAATTATGTGAGTAAAGTATTTATTTTGATGTTTATGTTTGATTCTGTATGAGTTTGAGGCTATGCTCTGTGGCTAACGGCTAATGCTACACTGTTGGAGAGATTTATAAAGAATGAAGTTGTGTTTAAATTATACAGACTGCACATGTTTAAAAATGAAAATAGCGACGGCCCTTGTCTCCGTAAATACAGTAAGAAACGATGGTAACTTTAACCACATTTAACAGTACATTAGCAACATGCTAACGAAACATTTAGAAAGACAATTTACAAATATCACTAAAAATATCATGCTATCATGGATCATGTCAGTTATTATCGCTCCATCTGCCATTTTTCGCTGTTGTTCTTGCTGGCTTACCTTGTCTGTGCACAGATCCAGGCGTTAATACTGCCTTTCCTTGTCTAATGCCTTGAACATGGGCTGGCATATATGCAAATATTGGGGTCATACATATTAATGATCCCGACTGTTACGTAACAGTCGTGTTATGTTGAGATCCGCGTGTTTTCCGGAAGTCTTTTAAACAAATGAGATTTACATAAGAAGGAGGAAGCAATGGGGTTTGAAACTCAATGTATGTCTTTTCCATGTACTGAACTCTTGTTATTTAACTATGCCGAGGTAAATTCAAATTTTGATTCTAGGGCACCTTTAAGATACAATTTTAATCACATCATTATTTTGCAAATAATCACAATATGTTGTTATTTATTCATTATAATTAAAATTAGTTTGAATAGTAATTATTAGAATGCTAAAAAACATTCTTTGTCTCTCTGTAATGTTTGCATCATGCTTTTTCTCTACATTGCTTGGCTCTCTCAATCATTCCCCTCTTTTTCTCTACAGTAAGAAGAACACTGAAGAACGGTCTTACGCCAGAAGAGGCACAGGCGCTGGGATTGGCCAGCAGCTCTGAGATGCAAGTGTGAGACAGCAGCTGCTCAGGGTCTCAGTGCGCACACACACACACGCACACACACACACACACGAGCTGAAACAGGTCACTTTAGCTCCAGTTTGTATCATTCTGGATCTGGAGCAGGTGCATGTTTCTGGGTTTGTGTTTTACGATGGTTATTGCTGTGGACAGTTCATATTCTCACAGGTGAAAGGGATTATAATCACTAACCCCTCATACTATACTTAACCTTGGACGTGTAATCAGACCTTACTTCATTTACTAGCTTCACCTACGTTTGCATATTTCCCAAGGTGGTCTAAGAGAATAATTAAAACCACTCAGGTGCACCGCTCCTGCTCTGTACCTGTGGACTCTTAACATGATATCCCAAACATCCATTTTAATGCATTTTTGAAAGAGAACAAGCACAGTTTCTGCACAATGTTTGTAGACGCTCACACACACATACACACACACAGCCTGTAGAATGCTGATTGTCCAGTTCTCCAGTACAGAGACAAATGTCCGTCTCTTACCACTGTGGCCTTCAGAATGAACCAAAAAAACTGTTTGAGGATGAATGGATGCTCTCCTACCTTTTTTGCTGGTACTGGCTGTTTGGTTGAACTCAGATGGCATTGAATTCAGCAGTTGCACCTTCAGTGTTGATATTTAATGTAAATCAGCAGCAATTCTCTTCTGTTTGTTTGTGTTTTACCTGTTTTAAAATAGCAGAGCTTCTTATGTTACATGTCCAGTTACTTTCGGTTAGCTTGAAGTTGAGCAAGAATTAAGAAGAAAAAAAACTTCAATTTCTGCTGAACCCTGAAGTCCCCTTATGTGGACAAAACCTGTTTTACTTGGATAAAGACTATCAAATTACTTTGCACACAAATTAGAAGAAACTAGAAAGCTGTCATTCTCTTTTTCACTTCCTCATACATCATCTCCATAGTGATACATTCATTTCATAACTTGCAAGATGCAAAAGTAGACAATCGTCTAATTTAAATGAAAAGACTAGCCATATTTGTTTTAAAAAAAGCGATGGCATTTTTATCAAATGAGTGCCTTGAAGAATCTGATTATTGGCATTTCAGGAAGAAAGAGGAAACATTCAGATTTTCAGGCATAGTTCACACTATAATGTACCATTGTTTCCTCATCCTTACATTGTTTTTATATGACTTTAAAATATACCCCATAAGTCTTATGGATTACTTTTTGGTGCTTTTTGTTGACAGCTACAGGTCAGTATGTATGGATGTATGAAAAAGACCTGCATGACGATTCTTCAAAACAGAGAATATTTTTACAGAACAACAAAAGACACATGGGTTTGGAGAGCGTAAATTACAGAACGTTAGCAAGATTCAAATCCACAAAACCTTTGAATTATTGTTTTTCGTCGCGTCATTGGTTTTTTTGGAAATTTCACAGATTTACCACAGACACACATCCACTGTCTATGATAGTAGTACCATTTAGCACCTTATCATGTGTAGCATGCAATTTCGAAAGGAATTGGAAAATTGAGTACTATAGAGACGTTTTTTTCACCTTTCCCTCTCAGATTTTTATTCTGAGTATTATGTGGATAAGAGATTAGATACGTGTAAAGTAGAACCGTGATGTAGAGGCTAAACGTGAGACAGATGCTGTAAAATTGTGTAAATGTCACTTCAACATTTTTATTATTTGTTGTGTTCATGTTTTGTTTGTATTTTGTATAGAATAGTGTATTATAGGTCAAAAGCAGTGTTATTCTGTGAAAATTCTAATTTAAGAGAAAATAAGCCATGCATGGTTCAAACAATAACAATTGTCAGCAGGCAATGTCATTATATTGGGGTTAAGTGGATGGAGCCTGAGACGTCTCGATACCCTGTGAACGTAGCTTTTATGTTTTATGTGTTTACGCAGCACAGACTTGAAACATTGTCATGCACCCATCAGCCCTGCTCAAATGGCCTTTGATATTATTGCACTCGCATACAGAGTTTCACCCACTGCTACAAGTGCCATAAAAAGTTGGTTTTGAATAAAAGATCGAGAATGTGAAAATTTGACTTCTAAATTCCTAAAGGAAAAAGCATTTACTGTACTTTGCAATAAAAAGCTTTTACAGCAACACCCAGAACACAGAGTTGGACTATTTCTTTCTTGGTAACAAGTGTAATTGTTTGAGCGTAGCGTTTCTAAAACCACGGAAGCCCATCAGGAACAAATTCAGAGAGAAAGATTCCAAACAATTCTGTTGAACGAAAGTGTTGTGTGAAAAATTACTGCCTATACCAGTGGTCGGCAATAGGCGGCCCGCCAGCAATAATATCTGTCCTGCGCCCGCAGCCAGATTATTTTGATAGCGGCTGGTTCTGAAATATAGATCTGTCTGGAGAGCGCAGTTCATGGTTGCATAGCAACAAGAGACGCCACGGGAGCGCAAGCGCTTTGGAAAGGAAAGAGGCACATTTTTAGACGCAACATGTTAATGGCCCCTAATATTATATTCTTTGCAAACAGCGACAACTTCGTTGCAGATAAGACACACCGGCTTTGCATTCACAAAACCAGGTAGGATGAACGTATAGTTGTCTTTCCATTCTTCTTTGTATGCCCTATTTTCGCTGTCAACTTTCCTCTTTAGACTCTTTGATAGTGCCATTTTCTCACCAGCTAGCTTAAATATTAACATCAGTCAGCACACAACAATTAAAAAAAAAAAAATGCAGTTTAGTGCGTGAGGATGCCAAGGAATAATTCTGAGTGTAAAAGTTATAGTAGGCTACGTTAAATAATTATTACAATAAGTTAGGCTCCATTGTGTAACAAGCAAATTAAAATGATACTCATTTATTATTCACAATATGGAAAGAGGACATAATGTTACGAGCATGACTTTTTTTTTTTTTATCCATTCCGCATCTCCCACATGTGTGTTTTAGCAAGGCGGTCTGTGTTGCAAGTTGGTGAATGAAGATACTTGCCAGGTTACGTGTCACTACTCTGCTTTATTAATTTATCCAGTGTAAAACCCTTGACTGTTTACTACAGGATTTAACACAGTAAAAGCTCAATACAAAAGACACTGTAACAGTCTGTCACAGGCAATGTAGTTGCATTTTCATCAATTAGCCTAATTTCTTAAATTATCCTTTGACTATGTTCTTGCCCGCCATCTAGTGGCGAAATTTTTTGTTCAGCCCGATGTCAAACTTAGTTGCCGACCCCTGGCCTATACAGTACTTTGAGATGAAAGTCACATTGCAATATGTGAAGTCGCAAATTAAAAGATGTGAAGTAGCAATTGCCAGAAACAAAATCACATTTGCAAGGTAGTTCAGACCTTGCAAGGTGTCAGATGTAAAGTCGCAACGATGTACTAAAAACGGAAACATTTTTCCTTTGCATTTTTGACAAGTTTTGTGTACAGAAGACAATGTTGTCAAAACGATCCCCGTTCACTTGGATCAGCGAAAACGACTTAAAACATTGTATTATGCTGCCAGGCCAGTAGCTGGCGATGTCACATTGAAAAAAAACACTACGGGCCTATAGACTGAATGCGTAATGCACATATGCACAACATCACCGTTTTCATTAATTTGCATTTTTGTAGTTTATATGAAGACAATAGCGGTATCGTTTTTAAAAACGTGCACTTTAAAACTACAGTAGTTTTCAGTTTGTTTTCAGGCCCTAGAAATGCAAAACACACAAGTTTTCCTTTTTTAGTTGAAAACGGAGTAGTGTAAACACCCCCTTAGTCACAGTGCAAGATACAAAGTCACGTTGTGGGATAGTCGCAATTACGAGAAGAAAAATTATTCGCAATTGAATGTTAGAGTCACATTGTGAGATATTAAGGCACAGCTGGGAGATGAAAAGTCACGTCGAGAATGTCGCAATCACAAGTATTAAAGTTGCTTTTGTGAGAGATAAAAGTCACAATTACCTAAGGTCACAATTAAATGTACAGGTTTCCATACATTTCACTCATTCAGTCACACAAACTCTCCAAAAACAGAGTTGTTAGACATATCACCACCTTTATTTAGGGTCATGTACAGCAGATGGTTCTTTTGCAGTGTCACGGGGCTCCTCTAAAATGAGCTGTGACAACATCGAAACTGATGGAATCTCATTACAATCATAATTGTATGACAATTTTAGTGCAACAACAGACATGTAACATGCCTAATGCAGTAAAGATGTTGGTTGTACAAGACCATACAAAAACAACCTTGTGTGTTTGTTAGATATATCTATGGCAAAAGTGAGTTTGCATTTGTCCCCATAACTTTTGTCAATAAGGACAGAAAGATGCCATGGAAAAGCAAAAAAGAAAGAAAACAAAAATCTCAACGGTAGGTCAAAAGAAAACGAAATGCAAATCAGCTCAGCTCAGATCACAGAAAGGAAATAAAAGACAAAATCCAAATTCTAGGATTCATGGTAAAATCCAGTGCAAACTATGTCTTTTCTGCAAGTTGTATGCCAACTACAAACTAAAGAAAGTGATAAAAGCAAGAGAATATATATTGATTCCTAGCCTGTCTATGTCTACACAATAGCTACACAATGTCCCTGAACAATAGGGTCTGCACAGTACTAGAAGAAATTAATTGTAGAAATTTCAAGTTGGAAGGTTTTCCAAATACAAACAGCAAGTCCACACCAATGAACTTTCATATTGCTCAGATTTAGTATCTCTATAAAGCTGAAGATAGCTGTACTTTTACCTTTTTGCAGTTGGTAACATTTTATAACAACTTTTATTAATAAATCATTAACAGATATTATATAATGCTTAACGGGCCATTAGTTAATACAGTCAAACCAAAATGTTTTCAGACACCTTGAACATGTCATTCATTAATACAGTTTATTCACTATAGTTGAAAAAAAATTGTAATAAAATATGACAAGATCTCAGAAAAAAATAATCTTAATTATGTCAGAAAATACTTGAGCAAAACATGGTCAGGTCAAAGTGTCTGAATAATTTGTGGTTCCAAATTTTTATCAGTTTTACCGGTAGTATATTTTACCACTGTATAATATGTCACAGTTTACTTTATTTTGCTGTCCTCACTTACATAAATGAACTATAGTGTCCTGCGCCCACTAGTAAAAATATACCAAAAATGTCTGAATTTTTTTGTTTTGACTGTATACACATAGCTAGGAATATGAGATGATGTGCTTGTTAATGTTTACTAATGAACTTATTATTAAACATTAAATAATGATCTGTTAATCATGTAATGTAAATTAATATGCTTACAAATGTCATTAAAATTTTAAATTATATGATCATGCACTGTAGACTAAAAATCTACAAATGATTTTACCAGATGTTATACAATGATTAAAAGCTTATTTGTTAATGTACTTTGAATGTTAACAAATGTCAGTAAACTTCAGTTCATATATTACCCTAATGCCTTTTTTTACATTTACAAATGTACAAATGCAAAAAATGTGTTTGGTAGCTATGAGTGATCTGTATGTTCAGCAGAAAATTGAGCAGTATAAGAATGACTGGTCCCACTTTATATTAGGTATCTTTAACTACTATATATTGAGGTTAAAAAAAAAAAAAAAAACAATAATAATTGTTAGGTATATGTACTATTGTGTTCATGTTCTATTGCAAAACATTTTGCTGCTATTAAGATACGGATAAGGGTAAAATTAGGGACCGGTTTGGTGGTATACCCATAGGTTTAAGGGTGGGTTAAGGGGTCAACGGTGTACAGGGGTCAATTTGATTACTGTAAGGGAACACTGTTCAAACTGTTTGTATTACATTGTTTTGATGAATGAAGAGTGAAGTGAACAATTAAGTATTTCCTTGATAAATGTATTTGTTTTCTCCTGTTGATATAGGCTTTTTTTTGCAAACAAATTACAATTATGTGTTGTTGTTTTGTCTTTAGCAAACATTTAGCTGAATTTAACTAACCACCCTTTACACAGTATGCCATAAAGGTGCTAAATGATTAATAGTAAACATTTTAGGGCTGCCCTCTAAACATTAGTCGTTGAGAAGAGGTTTAGTTGACCAAAATTTTATTAGTCGGTTAGTCGCAGAAAAAAAAAAAAACTCCAATAAGTGGCGAAGTCACTCAGTCCGTGAGGGACAGATCGTTAAAGGGACAGATCGTTACCTTGTAGTAATTACAGTGCCATTAGGGCTGGGCGATATATCGCATGCGATTGTCACGCGCATTTCGTCAGTAAAGCCGGTTCCCTGATTACCGCTTAATCGGCATCACCTGCTTTCAAATGGAGCGCCATTTAATAGACAGAACCGTAGATCACTGACAAGCCACGCAATATCGCGTTCATTATCGCAGATGAATCGCCTTCGATAATGAACGCGATATTGCGTAGCTTGTCAGTGAACTACGGTTCTGTCTATTAAATGGCGCTCCATTTGAAAGCAGGTGATGGCGATTTAGCGGTAATCAGGGAACCGGCTTTACTGACTAAATGCGCGTGACAATCGCATGCGATATATCGCCCAGCCCTAGTGTCCACTGACCTCAAATATGGCTTATCATTTGATACATGTAAGTAGTAGCAACTTTACATGGCCGCTCTAACGTTAACCTAGAGAAATGTGTGCTAATATTAGGGGCATATTGTGCGGAGTGTGAAAACTAATGTATAACTTCAAATACATTTTAATTTTCATTTTTGGTCATACAGATAAAAGTAATACATCATTCGAAACTGTCTTTTATTTATATCTTTAATTACTTTTATTTGTGAATGCTCACAGTAACAACAAAACATTGTGCTTTTGTAAAATAAAGAAAACAATGAGGATGCACCTTCTGCAGTCTTGGTCTCTGTGAACTGGAGCGCATTAAAAAATGATGCCTCACAGACGAGAAATACATCTATAGAAAGCTTGAAATGTTTACTTTTAAACGAACCAATTTGAAAACAAACACTCTGATTATGTAATCCGTATGAAGCTTTATGCATGCGCTTGAATGCGGAATATATAACACCTATATATTAAAGGCTCACCCCGCCCCCAGTATATATTTAAGTAATTAAATTAATATAAATGTGCGATTAGTCGACTAATTGCTTAAATGAACGACTACTATTTGACTAGAAAAATCTTTAGTTGGAGGCAGCCCTAAAACATTTATAAACATTTGAATAGTTTACTGGAAAAAAACATGAACAAATAATTAATAAATGATTTGTAAAGATGTATAAATAGAAGTCTGCATACACACCACAACAAAGATTAGATGTGTGACCTTTACAGACTGGTTATGATTTAATGAATAATGTGTTTACATAACTAGTGTGTGAAGTGCTTAAAATTAAACTAATTTTTTTCTACATCATTTGTAAATGTAAAAAAAAAAGTTCATTAGGTCATATATGAACTGAAGCTTAATGACATTTTTTAGCGTTCAAATGTACATTAACATAAGCATTGTATAACATCTGTTAAAATCATATGTAGATTTTTAAAAGTGCATGATTATATGAGATGAAAGTTTAATGACATTTGTAAGCATTTTAATTTACATTAAATAATATGTTAATCATTATGTAATGTTTAATGAGTGTTAGTAAACGTTAACAGGCACATTATCTCAGCTATTTGAAATAATGCTTAACAGATCATTAATGTATTATGTTTGTTAATGATTTATTAATGAAGCTTTTAATCAATGTAACCCATCTGTCAAAATCATTTGTATTTTTAAAAAGCGCATGATCATATGAATTGAAAGTTTAATGACATTTGTAAGCATATCAATTTGCATTAAATAAATGGTCGGTTAATTATGATGTAATGTTTAATAAGTTCAATAGTAAACATTAACGTACATTATCTCATATTTCTAGTTATATGAATATATATATAAACTAATGATATGTTAAACATTATATAATGTTTGTTATGATTTATTAATGAAAGTTATTATAAAGTGTTACCCAAATGTCAATTCCGAAGCACCAAAGTAATATTTTTATTTTTTTTTAAAAATCTGACACTGGTCGAAAAAAAAAAAAAAAAAAAGGAATGACATTTTTTTTTTGTGTAGTGCAGTTTACTTAAGGAATTATCACTCTTATACAGTTACCTGATATGTGATAAAAGAAGAGAGTGTATTATTAACTGACAGTTAACTAGTAAAACCAATGCAGGTTTAAGACAATTTCAGCCTAGGACACTTCAGGCAAAACAAAAAGAGAATGAAAGAAAATCGACCTGCTTCATACGATAACTGCTGATGACGTGAACAGAGATTCATCTTTTTGTTTGTCCTTTCTGCTGTCAAACGTTAAATAAAAAACATAAATCAAGCATATGTCAGTTAGGCACTCATGACGTGATAATAAAATGAGTGCGTGAGATTAAAAAAAAAAAAAAAAAAAGAGTGCTTGTATTTCCCTCACTTCCACTTATGGATTTAGGCTTAACATTGCACAATATCACGTAAATTGCGTTTTTTTTTTTTTTTTGTCCGTTTTTTTGTTTTTGGAGATTAAACATCTAGTCTTTTCTGTTTTGCATCAGTTCAAGCTTCATTGCATATAGATTTCTTTGCCAGATTTCTCACACTAGCAAAGTGAATGTCAATTTAAATCTATAATACCGAATGAATTCATTCATCTATTCGCCCGTTTGACCAGTCCTTACAGGTCGGGGCAAAATAAATTAGCCGTACAGGAAGAAAGCACCCAAACTTAAGAGATGGTGAAGCACACTTACATATGATTAAAGCTTATCATCCACAGTGTTTTAAAAGCCTCAAATGGTTCTATCAAAATGTAAACCCCACTTATCTAAACCAGTCAGGTAACTGGAGCTTCCATACTTAAAAACATTTGTTTTATATATATATATATATATATATATATATATATATATATATATATATATATATATATAAGATAGCTTACTTGTTGAAATGTAGCACCAATAATTTTTCATGGCAAGTTTTGGGTCTCTAGACTCTATGGTGCACTTAAGAAATAGTCAAGAGAAAAAAAAAGACAAATGAAAAATAAAAATACCCCCAGACCAGAGGCTGACCAATCGCTGTAATTTCCCTGGGAAGAAAAAGTGCAGTCACAGTTATCTCCAGGACCTAGGGCAGAAAAACCCTGTCTCCCAATCTTCCTCTGACGCAGCTAGTGGGGCGATTCCAGCATCTCCATTAGGAAAGTGTCAATGGGGGTGTCTCCAATCAGTTTAAAGAAGAAAAGGTGCTCCAGACACTTAAGGCCAATGGAACGCAACGCAGGAAGCCGGAGGAGGAGCTTGGCAAACCTGTGAGTAAGCAAGTGGGCAGATTTTTTGGGGTGTCTCCCATACTCTCACAACCAGGAGCATGGTAACATGCTCATGGCTTTTATGAATGACAGTGTGAACTACACTTGTGGATTTCACATAGAAAAAGTCAGACAATCATAAAAGAGTTCATTTACATGTAGTAGTTTAAAAGGCACAACACTCGTTTAAATCTGAGGGTCGGCGAAAAGGTGGACAAAGACAAAGAAATTGTGCCCAATAGCATCATTTATTTGCATGCACAATATAAATGTGATTTTTCTGTGCCTCAGCACGTGCTTAAACTGGATTGGAGGTGTTTGGAGAATAAAACTCTGCATAGGCTTATGGTGAATTTGCCCCCTATGTCAGTACAGAACACTCACCTCCCCTGCTGATCAGGATACTTCTGCTTGCAATATGCCTCCAGGGATGCGTACACTTTCTCTCTGAGAAGCTCCACCTCACTGCTGCTAGTCAGACCTTTGGCATCTAAGAAATATTGGAAAAAATTAACAATAAACTTTGGGGGTGCTCTCCAGTTTTGATGTCAATGAAGTAGTTTACAAGCACAGTGAATTCAGGGTAAATGGCCAAAATCTAGATGTGCCAATCAAGTTTTGCTTAAAGGTGAAGTATGTGTAAGATTTGGTATGTTAAAATACATTCTCTTAACCCAGTTTCTTGTTCACTGACTACCAGTGTTGGGAGTAAAGCGTTACAAAAGTAATGCATTACAGAAACATATTACTTTTTGCTGTAACGCAGTAGTGTGAGGCATTACTAATCCATTTTCAGTAACATTTTACTCAGGTACATGTTCAGTAACGCTTGCGATACAACACACTTTTAGCCCCAAATTTTAATTGTTCCAAAAAAAAAAAAAAAACGGCGAGACTTTAAGGATTAGTTCACTTCTGAATGAAAATTTCCTGATAATTTACTCACCCCCATGTCATCCAAGGTGTCCATGTCCTTCTTTCTTCAGTGGAAAAGAAATTAAGGTTTTTGATGAAAACATTCTAGGATTATTCTCCTTATAGTGGACTTCAATTGGCCACAAACGGTTGAAGGTCAAAATTAGTTTCAGTGCAGCTTCAAAGGGCTTTAAACGATACCAAACGAGGAATAAGGGTCTTATCTAGAGATACCATCGGCCATTTTCTTAAAAAAAAATGAAAATGTATATGCTTTATATAGACACCAATGATCGCATCACAAGTGCTTCCTCCAGACCGCATTCCGTATTCTTCAAAAACCTTACGCTGAATGTCCTACACCTTCCCTATTCAACAAGAATACGGAATTGCGGTCTGGTGGAAGCACTTGTGATGCGATCATTTGTGTCTATAAAGCATATACATTTTCATTTTTTTAAGAAAATGACCGATCGTTTCGCTAGATAGGACCCATATTCCTCGTCTAGGATCGTTAAAGCCCCTTGAAGCTGCACTGAAACCAATTTTGACCTTCAACCGTTTGGGGCACACTGAAGTCCACTATAAGGTAGTGTTGTCAAAAGTACCTATCGGTACTGAAATTTTAAAAATGTGACGCTTTGAGCGCTGTTGAGCGGATTCGTAAACATCTCTGATTGGCCATTGTGTTGATGCGCTCATCGGATATGCCTGTGATTGGCTACAACGATCAACGCATGGGAGCATTTGAAAGCACACGGTGTTTGAATTTGAAAGCGTTTTGAAAGTGGGAGCGCGAGCAATTGAAAGCAGGTGTCTAACAGTGGACCGATCCGCGATAGACGTCTGCTTTCAAACGCTCCCGTGTGTATCTGTGTAAGCGCTTAGTGAAGAGATTAATTGATGACTATTTATTAATGTTTTTACAGCGTTGATCATTGAAGCCTATCACAGACATATCCGATGAGCCGTGAAAACAACGGCCAATCAGAGATGTTTACGAACAGCGCTCAAAGCGTCACATTTTTTAAATTTCAGTACCAACTAGGTACCTAAGTCGGTACTTTTGACAACACTACTATAAGGACATGGACATCTTGGATGACATGGGGGTGAGTAAATTATCAGGAATTTTTTATTAGAAAGTGGACTTTAACGAATGAAAATTGCCGCAAGTAAGTTCTATTACCTGTTTGTGGTAAGTCAATAGCCACGTGTGGTGTCCAAGTTTGTAAATAAAGACTAAATGACAGCTTCTGATATATTTGTTTAGCGATTTATTTCATTCATCTCCCTCTCGCTGGTTTAACTTTGTACAACCCCTGGCAAAAATTATGGAATCACCACACTTAGAGGATTTTTGTACTTTATAGCAAACAAACAAATCACAGGTATGACACAAAAAAGATTTTGTTCAATAGCTTAACATTCTGGCTTCAGGAAACATACCTCAAACAAATCTAGCTACATTTTTTTTTTATTAATGGCATGTCTTTTTCCAGAGTAAACAGGAAAAAAGTATGGAATCACTCAATGTTGAGGAAAAAAATATGGAATCATCAACAAAAAAAAAAACAATTGTTGCTCCTCCTCTGGCTTTTGACAGCTAAATTTGAGGCATGGACTTCATTAATGAAAACAATATTCTCACCAAGCTGGTTTCAACTTTCTTGTCATGGACCAGTGTTATAATTTCCACCATAAATTTTCAATTGGATTGAGATCTGGCCATGTCTTTGAGTTGATATGCCTTTCCTGAAGAAACGCTTTAACACTCTTTGCTCTGTGGCAAGATGCATTATCATCATGAAAAATAATTTCATCATCACCAAACCTATTTTCTATCGATGGAATGAGAAAAGTGTCCACAATTTCAATGTACACCAGTGCATTTACTGCTGAGGTAATGATTGTCATCTCCCCTGGTCCTTTATCTGACATGCACCCCCATATCATAAATGCGTTGGGAAATTTGATTGTTTCCTTCAAGCAGTCATCTTTATATATTTCATTAGAACGGCACCTGACAAAAGTTCCAGCATAATCTCCTTGGCTAATGCAGATTCACGATTCTTCACTGGATAACACTTTCATCCAATCATCCAGAATCCATGATGCTTCTCTTTAGCCCACTGTAAGCTTGTTTTCTTTTGTTAAAGTGTTAGTACTCATTTTCATTTGGCTTTTCTATATGTAAGCTCAGTAAGCTCTATATGTAAGTTCAAGCTGTTTTTTTACAGTTCTGTCAGTTCAAAAATTGGCTCCTGATTCTGTCTGTTTTTCTTTTGTTTTGTTGTGCGTTTTCTATTGTAAAGGCATATTGCTTTGAGATTTCTATCTTGACGCTTTGATGCCTTCCTTGGTCTGCCCGTATGTCTTGCTTTTTACCCTTCCCATTTAGTTTACACTTGCACCAAATTTTAGACACAGCTGACTGGGAGCAACCAACTTCTTTGGCCATACTCCGTATTGAAATTCCTTGTTGAAGGAGTTTTATAATCCTTTCCATTGTTTCAAATGAGAACTGTCTTCTTGGGGCTATATTTAATTTCAATTAGTCAAGTCAAACAACCCATTAAGGTGTAAGCACTCCCTTTTAACTACTGACTAATTAGCATTTTTAGACTTGTCCCAGTATTTGTTTAAAATGGAAATTAACAGATGATTCCTTATTTTTTTCCTCAACATTGAGTGATTCCATACTTTTTTCCTCTACTTCCTCTGGAAAAAGACATGCCATTAATAATAATAACAAAAGTGGATTTGTTTGAGGTATGTTTCCAGAATGTTAAGCTATTGAACAATCTTTTTTTGTGTCATATCTGTGATTTGTTTATTTGCTATAAAGTAAAAAATCTGAGTGAACATCCTCTAAGTGTGGTGATTCTTTTCTTTTAAAAAAAATATCTTCTTTTGTGTTTCACAACAGATTGGAATGGCATGAGTGTGACTAATTGATGACTATGAACCATCCCTTTAAAAAAATACAATGAATCAATTATTGAACAAAAAGCAACACAATTAAAGAAAATAATTAAAGGGTTAGTTCACCCAAAAATTAAAATAATGTTATTTATTACTCACCCTCATGTTCTACACCCGTAAGACCTTCATTCATCTTCGAAACACAAATTAAGATATGTTTGATGAAATCCGATATGCTCAGTGAGGTCTCTATTGTAGTGTTGTCACGATATCAAAATTTTGACTTCGATACGATACCTAACTTAAATATCACGATACCGATACTTAAAGGTGCCCTAGAACTTTTTTTTAAAAGATGTAATATAAGTCTAAGGTGTCCCCTGAATGTGTCTGTGAAGTTTCAGCTCAAAATACCCCATAGATTTTTTTTAATTCATTTTTTTAACTGCCTATTTTGGGGCATCATTAGAAATGAGCCGATTCAGGGTGTGTGGCCCTTTAAATCTGGTGCTCCACACCCACGGAGCTCGCGCTTGCCTTAAACAACATAAAAAAGTTCAAACAGCTAATATAACCCTCAAAATGGATCTTTACAAAGTGTTCGTCATGCAGCATGTCTAATCGCGTAAGTAGAGTGTTTATTTTGATGTTTACATTGATTCTGTATGAGTTTGAGGCTATGCTCCGTGGCTAATGGCTAATGCTACAATGTTGGAGAGATTTTATAAAGAATGAAGTTGTGTTTATGCATTATACAGACTGCAAGTGTTTAAAAATGAAAATAGCGACGGCTCTTGTCTCCGTGAATACAGTAAGAAACGATGGTAACTTTAAAAACCTTTTAACAGTACATTAGCAACATGCTAACGAAACATTTAGAAAGACAATTTACAAATATCACTAAAAATATCATGTTATCATGAATCATGTCAGTTATTATTGCTCCATCTGCCATTTTTTGCTATTGTCCTTGCTTGCTTACCTAGTCTGTTGATTCAGCTCTGCACAGATCCAGACATTAATACTGGCTGCCCTTGTCTAATGCCTTTCATAATGTTGGGAACATGGGCTGGCATATGCAAATATTGGGGGCGTACACCCCGACTGTTACGTAAGTCGGTGTTATGTTGAGATTCGCCTGTTCTTCGGAGGTCTTTTAAACAAATGAGATTTATATAAGAAGGAGTAAATAAATAACACATGACAGAACTTCTTTCTTCACCAGTGTGCAGGCTGATAATTCTGGATTTGAGCTTCATTGCCATGAAGTTGTTAGAGTTAATATAATTTTTAATGTTTATTATTTTCATGCTCAATAAAATCGTAAATTATTTGCTGTTATGCTTTTTTATATATATGTAGGTGTTTTTGACAGCAAGATTATTGTAAAAATTAGATTACTGTAAATACTTAAAAGCAATGTTATTAAAGCATAAATTGGTTTAAAATAACTGTATATACCCTTCACATATTTATGTATTTTTAAATTAATTTTATTTTTGCAACCAGATATCACTTATTAAACTTAGACTCAATAATACCTCTTTTCAGAGGTCTGCTTGCACAAGTAAAATAAATAAATAACACTCATTTAATGTTTGAGAGTGTAAACATAATGCTGGTATCACTTTCACTAACCTGTCGCTCTTTAAATTCTTTGAACAAATCGGGATGTTTGTCGGCAAGATGCTTTTGACTCCCTTCGCTTGCGTTATTTTGTAACATCTTTTGCAGACGGGCTTTGTGGTGTCCGTGGGCTTGCTCTGACAGTCGGCAAATGTAAGCAAAATAACGCCATATTTTGCTTTGTGCATCTGCTTTCTCAACAATTTGTGAACGGTCTGTAAGAGCACCAGTATTTGCAACCATACCTCTCATTTCGTCACCATAAAAGCCGGTGCGCAGTTGAGAGGAATAAACACGCACTCAATGTCAAGCAGCGCGCTGCACGCACACCGCACCCTGCTGTCGCACATTAGGAAATACAGCTGGCACTCAAAGTACCGGTACTTATAAAATGAAGAACCGGACCGTTTTTAAAAGCAGGGTATCGTAATACCTTTCTTCCAGTATATCGTGCAACACTACTCTATTGCCAGCAATGTCACCGAACCTCTCAAGATCCAGAAAGGTACTCAAAACATATTTAAAACTGTTCATGCGAGTACAGTGGTTCTACTTTAATATTATAAAGTGACGAGAATATTTTGAGCGTCAAAAAAACCAAAATAACGACTTTTCAACAATATCTAGTGGTGGCCGATTTCAAAACACTGCTTCGAAGCTTTACGAATCTTTTGTTTCAAATCATGATTCGCATATCAAACTGCTGAAATCACGTGACTTTGGCTCTCCAAACAACTGATTCGAAACAGTGTTTTGAAATCGGCCATCACTAGATATTGTTGAAAAGTCGATATTTTGTTGTTTTTTTGCATAATTTTGCACAAAAACCACCGTACTCACATGAACGGTTTTAAATATGTTTTGAGTACCTTTCTGGATCTTGAGAATTTCGGTGACATTGCCGCCAATAGAGGCCTCACTGAGCCATCGGATTTCATCCAAAATATTTGTGTTCTGAGGATGAACAAAGGTCTTACGATGTAGAACATGAGGGTGAGTAATAAATTACATAATTTTCATTTTTGAGTATATTAACCCTTTAAAATAATTCAGAAATATATCATCCATTGACCTGTTACTGACATTTTGACTTTTAAATAATTTCTACAAAACAAAATGCATACCTGGGTTAAACAGAACTATGGCACGCAGACAGCCAAGTTCAGTTTTGTCCATTTGCATATCACGCATCTTACAGACTAACTCAGTCAGCACCCTGCAGATGTGTACAAAATGAGAATAACAGCCATAAAATGAGGTCTAAATCCCCCGAAAGCAGAAGTACACAGACATTTAGGTGAAGTGAAGCAGATGTTAGGCATTACCTGTCGAATAATGCTCCCACCTCTGCACTGTGTGCACTCTCCCTGTACAGACATTATGAACATGTTAAGCCTCTAAAACTATTACATTATTAAACAGATGTAAACAAAATGTTCAGTGTGACCTGTCAAAAAAGGCCTCCACTCCCAAGTTGTGAGTGCTGTCTCTGGGCACATGTAGACCTGTGGCCAACAGAATCTCATCCTTCACGCTGATGGAGCGATGAGAGAAGGCAGCGATCAAGAGCTCATTCCATCCTGTTATAAAAAAATCACATATATTAAAGGGTTAGTTCACCCAAAAATGAAATTGCTGTCATTAAGGACTCACCCTCATGTCGTCCCAAACCCGTAAGACCTTCGTTTGTCTTCGGAACACAAATTAAGGTATTTTTGCCAAAATCCGAGGGTATCTGATCCACACATATGCATCAACAACATTGCACCTTTGGGTCCAGAAAGGTACTAAAGATATCGTTAAAACCGGCGACGTGACTGCAGTGGTTAAACCTTAATATTATGAAGTGACAGGAATACTTTTTGTGCGCAAAAAAAAAAAAAAAAAAAAAAAAAAAAAACTACTTTATTCAACAAATTCGTCTGTCCCCTGTCTTACTGCTATGCTATTATGGTTGCAGAGCTTTAGTGTTTATGTCTGAATGTGGGATTTCATCAAAAATATCTTAATTTGTGTTCCGGAGACAAACGAAAATCTTACGGGTTTGGGACGACATGAGGGCGAGTACTTAATGACAGAAATTTCATTTTTGGGTGAACTAACCCTTTAAAACACTTTTCATGTACATTTATACATTTTTACACCCATAATATAATTCATTCAAGCACTCTCTTTTTTCATGCACTCTCTTTTTTTGGTCAGTGCATTGCATTTGGTTGTTTTTAGAGTATTGTGTCATGAGTGTTGCTTTTTAATACACTGTGTCAAATATACGTAACTATTAAATCCTTGTTTCTATTCCCTTTAGCTATACTCCATCTATCTGTCCTGTGTAAACGTACTCTATTTCTCTTCAGAATGCTGAGTACTTATATATATATGAATATTTCAGATATTAGCTGTAACTCAAAATGAGTGTGAGAATGTCTGACGCTCGTACCAGCCCTGAGCAGAATGACTTGGTCATCCAGGGGCAGCTCAGAGAAGTGAGGGATTCTCTTGGCCCACTCCACCAGAGTGAAGAGCTGTTTGTCTGCAGCCTGGCAGATGTTAGTGACTGGATCATTGGACTGGAGAACAGAGAAGTCACAGAGTCAGTGGTAGAGAGAGTTAGAGCAAATGCCTCTGGCACTTCTGGACAACATTAAGAGAATTTGTGAACTGATAAATGTCTGAAAGCTTAATTCTTGTCAATCTGTCTGTGGGGATATTCAACTCCAAACACAGAACATTTTAGGAGTAAGATATTAATCTCTAAACCAGCTCTGGAAATACCAGCATTTAAACAGCTTTAAATAAGGGCTTTTTCACCCAGCAGGAAACTGACTTTGCCAAGCAACAGCTGACAATCAATCAATGCTTGGCATAACTTTGCAAATGAATTGCTTGCTGAAAGTAAACCATGTTTGCAAGACTTTACAAAAAATCTGGTTATTCCCCAGTAGTGACGTCAAAATGCAGTGGTGGACACAAGTACACAAATCAAGTACTTGACTAAAAGTAGAGATAAAATATTACTCCAATATATTTGATTAAGTACTCATTTTCCATTTACTTGAGTAAAAGTACAAAAGTACTTGATTTTTAATGTACTTAAGTATTAAAAGTAAAAAGTCCTGATTGGTGAACCATGCTTATTTTTATTTAACTTCAATATACTAAAATATCAATTTAAGTTACTGATAATTCAAGTGTCCAAACAAGTGAAATAATATTCCATATAGTATTTTAAAAATGAGAAAAACTAAGTAGTGTAGCTAAATATGTGGCTACAAATACAATACAATGTACAGACATCACATGGGGTAAAATATGTTAAAATTTTAAGATGAACATTATGCCAGCTTGCAAGTTTTATATCATTTGAAACTGCTACAGCAGCAGCTGAGAAGATGCATGGATATTAATTTGCGTCATTTTACCTAAAATTGTCGCACAGATGGTGAAACAAATTCAAACAAGCATTTCAATGGCCTTAAACAACTCGCCCTTTTACAGCAAATTTACTTCACAAATAACTGACAGTCATAACCTAAATATTACATTTACAATAATCAATAATGGCATAATAATCAATATTCGGCATTAGTAACTTGCTTTTTGCAGCATCAGTTGCGCACATATTCAAGCTCTGATGATATCCCGGTTCTTGGCTTATTTTAACCAGATCACTGAATCAGTGAGTTGTTGACTCAAGAACTGATGCAATCGAAATAGTCTGATTCACAAAGGAATCGTTCAGTGTGATTTGTGAACCAATTCACTAGGAATTCATTGGAATGAATCAACTCGTTCATGAATTGGACATTTTTATCACATCTCGGAGGGGGTTGCCGGTGATTTCTTGAATTTGAAATAACCAGGAACGATATGTTTTCATAGAATGTAGAGGAGTAAAAAGTATGATATCATTCTTTGGAATGTTGTGGATGCATGAGATGAGAAGACATTTTTATTATTTTTTTGGGTTAGGAAAGAGTTGGGATGTAGAGTTGGGATGTATAATATAATTCCAACCACCATGAAACACTCACTCTGACTGGATGCGTTTAAATCTGCAGTAAGGATGCTTTCCTGTCATTTAGTACGACATGCACACTTGAAGCTGACTAAAAGTGATCGAGGATTTATAATTTTGACTCCTGCAAGTCCTTGCACACCATACACGTCTTACATGCTGAACCCTTGTTTGTCCTTTTACGTTTGTGTGTGGGTGCGTGCGTGCATGCGCATGTGTGTGTATGTGTGTGCCGATCTGTTAGTGTGTGTGCACTTGTGTGCACACGTGTGTTTGAGAGTGTTTTAAATGCAATTACAAAGCAAAAACTTGGTTTGGTTTAACTCTGAAACATGAAATGTGGAGTTATCTGCTTTTGCTAAAAACAAACTTTTAATATTAATATATATTATATATATATATATATATATATATATATACACAGTGGGTACGGAAAGTATTCAGACCCCCTTAAATTTTTCACTCTCTGTTATATTGCAGCCATTTGCTAAAATCATTTAAGTTCTTTTTTTCCCTCATTAATGTACACACAGCACCCCATATTGACAGAAAAACACAGAATTGTTGACATTTTTGCAGATTTATTAAAAAGAAAAACTGAAATATCACATGGTCCTAAGTATTCGACCCCTTGCTGTGACACTCATATATTTAACTCAGGTGCTGTCCATTTCTTCTGATCATCCTTGAGATGGTTCTACACCTTCATTTGAGTCCAGCTGTGTTTGATTATACTGATTGGACTTGATTAGGAAAGCCACACACCTGTCTATATAAGACCTTACAGCTCACAGTGCATGTCAGAGCAAATGAGAATCATGAGGTCAAAGGAACTGCCTGAAGAGCTCAGAGACAGAATTGTGGCAAGGCACAGATCTGGCCAAGGTTACAAAAAAATTCATGCTGCACTTAAGCTTCCTAAGAGCACAGTGGCCTCCATAATCCTTAAATGGAAGACGTTTGGGAAGACCAGAACCCTTCCTAGAGCTGGCCGTCCGGCCAAACTGAGCTATCAGGGGAGAAGAGCCTTGGCGAGAGAGGTAAAGAAGAACCCAAAGATCACTGTGGCTGAGCTCCAGAGATGCAGTCGGGAGATGGGAGAAAGTTGTAGAAAGTCAACCATCACTGCAGCCCCCACCAGTCAGGGCTTTATGGCAGAGTGGCCCGATGGAAGCCTCTCCTCAGTGCAAGACACATGAAAGCCCGCATGGAGTTTGCTAAAAAACACCTGAAGGACTCCAAGATGGTGAGAAATAAGATTCTCTGGTCTGATGAGACCAAGATAGAACTTTTAAGCGGTATGTGTGGAGAAAACCAGGCACTGCTCATCACCTGTCCAATACAGTCCCAACAGTGAAGCATGGTGGTGGCAGCATCATGCTGTGGGGGTGTTTTTCAGCTGCAGGGACAGGACGACTGGTTGCAATCGAGGGAAAGATGAATGCGGCCAAGTACAGGGATATCCTGGACGAAAACCTTCTCCAGAGTGCTCAGGACCTCAGACTGGGCCGAAGGTTTACCTTCCAACAAGACAATGACCCTAAGCACACAGCTAAAATAACGAAGGAGTGGCTTCACAACAACTCCGTGACTGTTCTTGAATGGCCCAGCCAGAGCCCTGACTTAAACCCAATTGAGCATCTCTGGAGAGACCTAAAAATGGCTGTCCACCAACGTTTACAATCCAACCTGACAGAACTGGAGAACAAGGAGGAATGGCAGAGGATCCCCAAATCCAGGTGAGAAAAACTTGTTGCATCTTTCCCAAAAAGACTCATGGCTGTATTAGATCAAAAGGGTGCTTCTACTAAATACTGAGCAAAGGGTCTGAATACTTGGGACCATGTGATATTTCAGTTTTTCTTTTTTAATAAATCTGCAAAAATGTCAACAATTCTTCTGTTTTTCTGTCATATGGGGTGCTGTGTGTACATGAGGAAAAAATGAACTTAAATGATTTTAGCAAATGGCTGCAATATAACAAAGAGTGAAAAATTTAAGGGGGTCTGAATACTTTCCGTACCCACTGTGTAATATATATATATTATATATATATATATATATATATATATATATATATATTAACATGCTTTCAATTAACTTTAATTTTGTTACCTGTATTTTTTGGAGTTATTATTACTTAATCAAGCAACCCAACTGAAGTTTGACTGATATTACTTGGACAATAAAATCATGATTTGTGAGAATGAATTAAAAAAAAAAGTTCTCCGTTTTTGCAAATGAACTCTTCAAATGTTAAAAAAAAAAGACTTTTGTTTTGAACAGTACCTTAATATAATTTTATTATTATAATATTTCTTTATATGTGTTAAAGGTTAGTTCCACCAAAAATTCTGTCATTAATTACTCACCCTCATGTCGTTCCACATCCGTAAGACCTCCATTCATCTTCGGAACACAATTAAGATATTTTTGATGAAATCATTATGGCTCAGCGAGGCCTCCATTGACAGCAAGATAATTAACACTTTCAAATGCCCAGAAAGGTACTAAAGACATATTTAAAACAGTTCATGTGAGTTCAGTGGTTCTACCTTAATATTATAAAGCGACGAGAATACTTTTTGTGCGCCAAAAAACAAAAATAACAACTTTATTCAACAATATCTAGTGATGGGCGATTTCAAAACACTACTTCATTAAGCTTCGAAGCTTTACGAATCTTTTGTTTCGAATCAGTGGTTCGGAGCATGTATTAAACTGCCAAAGTCATGTGATTTCAGTAAACAAGTTTTCGTTACGTCATAAGTGCTTCGAAATTTCAATGGCTCACGTGACTTTGGCAGTTTTGAGATCACCCTTCACTAGATGTTGTTGAATAAAGTCGTTGTTTTGCTTTTTTGGTGCACAAAAAGTATTCTCGTCGCTTCATAACATTAAAGAACATAACATTGACCTTCAACCGTTTGGAGAGACCATTGAAGTCCACTATAAGGAGAATAATCCTGGAATGTTTTCATCAAAAACCTTGATTTCTTTTCGACTGAAGAAAGAAAGACATAAACATCTTGGATGACATGGGGGTGAGTAAATTATCAGGAAAATTTTATTTGAAAGTGGACTAATCCTTTAAACTACGCCAGAGCGCGTACACACCTCACGCACCGGATGCCGAGCGCAAAGCAGTTGGACACTGTGGTGTATTAGAGGTAAAAAATTATACAAATACTGTTTGTTTTCTCGCACAAACCGATTGTTTCGTGTCTTAGGACATCAATGTGTCGTCACGAGCCACAGGGTTTGATTTGGATTTGTCTGTGCATGTTTTTTTTTGACTCTTATAGATTGTGTTCCCATTGACATGCATTATACGGCTGACAGACTGCAACGGTTGGAGTTAAAAATCATCATTTGTGTTCTACTGAGAAACAAAGTCAGCCACATCTTGGACGCCCTGGGGGTAAGCAGATAAACATCGAATTTTAATTTTTTGGGTGAACTATCCCTTTAAGGTTAAACCACTGTAATCACATGAACTGTTTTAAATATGTGTTTAGTACCTTTCTGAGCATTTGAAAATGTTAATTATCTTGCTGTCAATGGAGGCCTCACTGAGCCATTGGATTTTATCAAAATATATTAATTTGTGTTCCGAAGATGAACGAAGGTCTTATGGGTGTGGAACGACATGAGGGTGAGTAATTAATGACAGAATTTTCATTTTTGGGTGAACTAACCCTTTAATTTAGTTTGTGTGATATGTACAGTATATGCTATGTGTTACAATAACTAAACATTGTACAACATTTTAAAATTATTATATTAATTTAACAGAACTGCTCAAAAAACTAATGCGATTATGCATTAAGTGTCAGTGTTGTTCAATGTAGTATCGACTAGAGCTGCACGATTCTGGATAGAGAATCACAATTCTTTTGCTTCAAACTGGTTTCCCGATTCTGCCATGATTCTGTTTTCTTAGAGGTTCTGACAAAATGTTAATTTCTGCAGTCTATTTAAAATGTTTAATCTGAATGAATTACTTAAATGCATTGAATGATGATTCAATGACTCACTCATAAAGACTTCACTTGTTTCATTACTGGATGAATCAGCGTTTTTGAACAAATCTCTTTAAGAAATAATTCAATGACAAATATACTTTTAACAGTCACTTGATACAATGATACATCATTATCTGATCGCTTCCGTAGACATCAGTGTTCAGTGTATCTGAACTATAAACTTTTATATCCAGTACTTCTGTGATAACAGGAATATTTGTATGACAGAATTGACAGAATGATACTGTGTGGTTTTCTGTGTCAGGATCTTTTAGTGTCAGGATCTTTAGTTATGTTAATTGTTCTGTAGACTTTCTAAACAAATTGCATAATACACAGCTATCAGTGGAATGTAAATGCACTCACTGAACCAGTGGCATCAGTGTGCAGGTCTGTTCTGTGCTCTACAGCTGTCTCAGCCTCCAGGATCTTCTCCACAGGCATCTCCTCATTGGCTGCACTGCTGAATTCATAGTCTCCATCCCGCTCCTTATTCTTCTGACGCTCTTCCTGAACAGCTGAGGCAGGACAAAAGATGAGAAACTCATACATGTCAAGGAATCAGCCAGGCCATCTGTACCACACTACTGAGTGGTGTTGCCTAGTGGTTCAAGTTCTGGCCTGGAATTCAAAAGATGCAATTCAAAAACAACCATTGTGTCCCTGAACAACAATTAAATTGGGAATTAAAAATTGATTTCAATTCTGGAATCGGATACTTAGGATCAGTAATCGGATATCTGTTAAAAAATTTAAATTCCTCATCGATTTCTTTGTGTGCATTTTAATGTGATTTAAACCATTCAAGCGCAAGAAAACTGGAGCACCATTTTCTGTAATGCGGACATATCCAAAGCACGCACACAGAAAGTCACCTCTCATAATGCATGATACTGAACTGAGTTCTCTTTTGCATTTGAGCGGACAAATACACACAAAATGATGTCAAAATATCCTTGTAAACAGTCAGATTTGTCTTAAGTGAATGTAAACAGTTGAGAAAGCAGCCTAATAAACCTGCTGCTGTTTGTTTTGAACACAGATGTGTGTCCACAGTGTGTGTAAACAACCAGCCTATAATGGTAAAAAAAAAAACACCCACGCCTTTTTTTATAATCTATTTGGATGTGAGCAAAAACGCATCGTTTTTGTGTGTGGCCCTTTATGAGCTGCTGCTCCCATCCTGCTTTTCAAAAGTGGGCGGGGATTAAATAGCTCACGCTTCAGATACTCAACAACAACAAAGCTGGAGAATCTCACGCAGCCTTACATTGTTCAAACCGGAGTCGGACACAGATGGAGAGACTCAGGAAGAAGTTACAACTTTTAGATTGCAACTGCATGTTTCTGAATGGTTAGTGGATACATTTATGTAGTTGTTGTGGAGTTGATTCAATTCATCGACTAGTATGTATCGTCATTAGGGGTGTGACGAGACAGGTAGCTCACGAGATGAGATGACACGAGATTGAGTTCACAAGAACGAGACGAGATTTTTACACACTATTTTTAAGAAATCCTCAAAGATGATTAGAAAAATAATCTGCAGGTGTATTTGAAATGTTAAAAACTAATTATCTTGTAATTAATGTCATTTCAGTTCTACTTTCGGAATATGAATTATCATATGCAGTAAAAGACAACAATATTCAAGCACTGTAAAACGTTTTGCCGCAAACTCAACTGACTGGCTTCTCTCCTGTATAATTTCATACAAGTCTCTTCAGACCTTGTTGTACATGATTTATGAGCTTCTACAACTTTTGACCTCCTAACTGAACTCCTTTCCACAAATTGTTTATAGAAATAAAAAGAGTATAAATAAAAATGGTAAACTTTACAATAAGGTCTCATTATATACATTATGTATTAACCAACATCACCAATGAGCAATATCTTTGCTACAGTATTTATTAATCTTTAAATCTAAAAATAGTCATTCATGGTTAGTTCATGATAGCGCATTAAGTAATGTTAACAAATACAACTTTTGATTTTAACAATGTATTAGTAAATGTTGAAATTAACATTAACTAAAATAGTGTAGAAGTATTGTTCTTCCTTAGTTCATGTAAAGTTAACTAACGTTAACTAATGAAACCTTATTGTAAAGTGTTACCATAAAAATAAATAACAGTTTTCTTTTAGTCTTAAGTGCAATCAATAAGTGCAACCATAATCAAAGCATTCTCTCAATATTCAAAGTGCAAACAGAGACCAAATTTTTCTTTAAAGGTGCCCTAGAATCAAAAATTGAATTTACCTCAGCATAGTTGAATAACGAGAGTTCAGTACATGGAAAAGACATACGTTGAGTTTCAAACTCCATTGCTTCCTCCTTATTATATAAATCTCATTTGTTTAAAAGACCTCTGGAAAACAGGCGAATCTCAACATAACACCGACTGTTACGTAACAGTTGGGATCATTAATATGTATGACCCCAATATTTGCATATGCCAGCCCATGATCAAGGCATTACACAAGGGCAGCCAGTATTAACGTCTGGATCTGTGCACAGCAGAATCATCAGACTAGGTAAGCAAGCAAGAACAATAGCGAAAAATGGCAGATGGAACAATAATAACTGTCATGATCCATGATATCATGATATTTTTAGTGATGTTTGTAAATTGTCTTTCTAAATGTTTCGTTAGCATGTTGCTAATGTACTGTTAAATGTGGTTAAAGTTACCATCGTTTATTACTGTATTCGCGGAGACAAGAGCCGTCGCTATTTTCATTTTTAAACACATGCGGTCTGTATAATGCATAAACACAACTTCATTCTTTATAAATCTCTCCAACAGTGTAGCATTAGACCGTTAGCCACAGAGAATATAGCCTCAAACTCATTCAGAATCACATGTAAACATCCAAATAAATACTATACTCACAGGAATCGATGCATGCATGCAGCATGAATGACGAACATCTTGTAAAGATCCATTTGAGGGTTATATTAGCTGTGTGAACTTTGTTTATGCACTGTATAACTGCACTTATAGTCGAGAGCTCGGGAGGGCAGGGAGCGAGAGATTTAAAGGGGCCGCGCAGCCTGAATCAGTACATAGTTAATGATGCTCCAAAATAGGCAGTTAAAAAAATTAATTTAAAAAAATCTATGGGGTATTTTGAGCTGAAACTTCACAGACACATTCAGGGTATACCTTAGACTTATATTACATCTTTTGAAAAGACGTTATACGGCACCTTTAAACATGATAAAGACCTGAGAGATGCTTACAACTACACAGCCCAGCCTAAGATCGCTTTCATATTGGAAGATATTTGCATGCATCAGGGAGACGCTTTCAAAATGCGGGGTATTAACATCGCGTCTTTTACTTTCGCGATCGCGCGTACTCTGTGAATAGGGAGCGGCGGCGACCGTTATACGACTGAATTAAATGTTTTTTTTATTTCTATAAAAAGCAAAATGACAGTGGAGGCATAATGTAAATGTAGCGGTGGCATATTCTTTCCTAATTTCACCTTCACACTATCACAAGACTGCTTTTCACCTCGACGAGAAATCTCATCACAATTTAGTCTCACAAGATCTTGTGACACGAGATCTCATCGCACCCCTAATCGTCATGTTAAACATTTGTGCAAATCCAGCATTGAACTGACCCTCGTTTGTGGCTCAGATGCAGAGAGTCTATGGAGACACTTATGTTCGTTGGTACATCCAACAACAGAACATTTGTAATGTTTTTTGGCACAGACATTGTATATCTCCAGCTGCTACAGCAAGTAAACAGAAATGGCGGACTGCTGCGGCTCTCTCCGGACAGCATCTATGCAAACAGGGCAGTTCATCACCAGTCATGGGCAGGGCTTCCTCCTACTCTTACGTAAGAGATTATATAAAAAAAAGGTGTGGGTGGATTTTTACCATTATAGGCTGATTGTTTACACACACTGTATAATAGGTCCCCCTTATAGAATAGAAAACACTATTTAATTTGTATCTTTGTTCAGTTGTATTTATTTGTGCTATTGCTAATGTTTATTTGTTCTTATTTAATTACTGAGTGTTCACTTGTCTTTAAGAATGCTTGAAATTTATATTAGATATGCTTGTTGTTTTTGCTGTGGTATTTTTGTTAAAACCAAAGGCAAAAGTGTTCTTTAGCCTGTTGATTTGTGTTCATGGTATTCAGCTACAATGAAATGTTTTTCAAAAAGACTGAATGAAAATGTGAATGATATCAAGGTTTTTTGTTTGTTTGTTTTTTTGTTTTTTTTTACCTTACTGGAATCGAAACTAGGAATCAATGAGAATCTCAATCTATAAGCAAAATTGGAATCGGAAACAAAATCCCTAAAATTCAAACGATACCCAATCCTATCCATGACACAACAAGAATTGCAAAAATTGCATAATCTGACACAGTGACTATCATAACAGACAAAATTATTGTGTAGTTAGACCCCGACATAAATCGGGTGGATCAAAGTGACATATAAATAAGTAATTACCAACTAAAAGACCACTTACAAAAGCCAAGACCAAGCTTCAAGACCAGACTTGCGTTCTGTCATTTATTACAATAATAAATAACTGATTACTGATTTTCTATAAAAATCACCATCCCTGACCATTTCAACTTAATGGTTTGTATTTAATGACTATTATTAGTATTAAGAGTATACATAATACAGCAATAGTTCTCAGCTCAGTGAATAATTCATGAACCACACAAAGGATTCAGTAAGTAAAGCATTGAATGCAGATATGAACCGTTAATGGAAGCAAATGTCATGAAATCATTACTGGTTCTCAGTTCCCAACCCTAGTTTTTGGCCTGGTTGTTGTTTCCCACCCACATACGACATGCTTTCCATCATCTGTCAGGGGCTGTGGACTAATAGGCCATTTGTTCTTGCATTGTTTTACTAAACACAATCTAACTGCCACTGTCACTTAGCTTAAGATGATCATTGTGCTTCTCCTTACATGTGCAATAACTGACATCAGCTTCTCATATGAAAACAATGCAGTTTCATCACATAATGCTGATCTACCATAAAACAATAACGCTACTACTACAATATGTTTCATTCCATTCTCCACCTACAGTACCTAAATGTTACTAAAGAGACAGCTTATACATTACTTCACACTACAGGAGACATGTCTTAACCCTTGTGCAACCTTATGGACATTTTTGTCCATTTCGGTTTTGTTTTTTGTTATAAGTGTGCCTTTGTTAATGCCAACTACATGAATTTTGGCTCAGGTGTTTATTTTAATTGGAATTTTAATATTTTACCCTCATTTTCTTCAAAAAATCAATTTTACCCTCTGTACAAAAAAATATTCACACTCAGGACCTTAAGGACAAAAATGTCCACATTGAAACCCATTAAAACTGCAATTTTTTTTAACCCAGGGCCATTTGACTATAAAATGATACAATATTTGCAAATAGGCATTCATTCTATTGGCAAGGCTTCAAATTTTACATTTTACCATTTTTTACTAGATTGTGCCATATTTTCAAATATGGCATATAAAAAAATACTCGCTTTATTTGTGTTTTCTGCTTATGCATATTATAGAGTCAATTGGAAAAATAATGCAGCTATAATTGTGTGGGTATGTTGGTAAGGATGTCAGAGTGTAGTTTGCATGTGTTTACTGAAAATTTAATGTGTGTAATTAGTTTGAAAGAAATTATATTGTACTGGCAATCAAAAATCCCACTCCATGTATGAGTCACACCCTTGGCAGGGTCATAGGGCCCTGTGAAAACTATGAAAAAGGTCAAAGAAGGTTAATGAGCTTTGAGGTTTTTCCTTTTTCACCCAAACATGCATCTTAACCCTTGATTGTACTTTTTCACTTGTTATTGTTTTTGTACGGTGATAAAAGGTGCGCTTGAATTTGAAGTAGAAGTTCAGAAGCCCCTAAACACATTGTTTTAGTTTTCACCACAAAAAAATGCTGATTGTTTAGTCTGGTAGATTTTATACAAAGTTTAAGTTCACACAGGTGTTCTCACAGCCAAACCTATAAATATGTGGTGCTTGAGGGGTTGATCATTTCATTGTTTGCAAGATGAAGAGACGTTACTCAGCAGAGGAAGTTCTGAAGCTAGTGTTGCCTACTGACAGTGAGCACACAGGTGCATTAGAAGCTGAGGATGTAAAGAAACCGATTTCTAAAGCGTTAAAATTCTGAAAATTAATGAATGTTTGGTAATTATGAATAGAAGAGATGCTGATAAAAAAAAAAAAACAGTCAGTGAAAGTAGAAAAAAATATTAATATATAATATTTCTATGACAGTTTTTTGGCATGGACATTTTTGTCCATTATGGACCTAAGTGTTAGTTTTTTAAAAAATCTGACACTACAAAAAAAATATAAACGCCTCAAAATTAATGTTGTTGTTCTTCATTGACACACCCAAAAATCTAATAAGCAAAGAAAAAAAATTCTGCCTAGCATTTAGTTTATGAAAATAAACTACTATTTTTAATTTTTTCATAAAAAAAACACCTATGGCATTATGTAAACAAACCAGCATTTAAAGGGTTACAGTTCTTAAAATTAATGAATGTTTGGTAATCATGAATAGAAGAGATGCTGATAAAAAAAAAAAAGTCAGTGAAAGTAGAAAAAAATATTAATATATAATATTTCTATGACAGTTTTTTGGCATGGACATTTTTGTCCATTATGGACCTAAGTGTTAGTTTTTTAAAAATCTGACACTACAAAAAAAATATAAACGCCTCAAAATTAATGTTGTTCTTCATTGACACACCCAAGAATCTAATAAGCAAAGAAAAAAAATTCTGCCTAGCATTTAGTTTATGAAAATAAACTACTATTTTTAATTTTTTCATAAAAAAACACCTATGGCATTATGTAAACGAACCAGCATTTAAAGGGTTACAGTTCTTAAAATTAATGAATGTTTGGTATCTAGAACAGATAGAACAGATGCTGGTTAAAAAATTGACATCAGTGAAAGTGGAAAGAAATATTAATAAATCATATTTTTATGACAGTTTTTGGACATGGACATTTTTGTCCATTTTGCACCTATGTGTAACTTTTTTTTTGAATGCACAAGGGTTAAGTGGAAGACTGACAGGTACCCACCCTCTCTTTTCATTCCCATGGCCAGGCACTTCTGATAGCGGCAGTACTGGCAGCGATTGCGCTGACGTTTATCGACCAGACACTCCTTGTTGTCCCTGCAAGTGTAGCTCAGGTCCTTCCTGACTGTGCGCTTGAAGAAACCCTTACAGCCTTCGCAGCTGTAAACGCCATAATGCTTCCCTGCACACATGAATCATGTTCACATTAACTCTGAGCTGCAATGAAATGTCATTTTTCAAAACATTCACTGTAAACATTTTCTGTACAAGGATGTAATTACAGTCAATGACAAAAAAAAGTTCACAGAAAATCTTCTAAATATCTAGTTTAAAACACATAAGTAATAATAGTAATGGACTCTTTGTAATTATTTTAGTTTCATATGGTTTTTTTAAAAAAAAAAAAAACTTTACCATTTTCAAGAAAACTTAATGACTCTAAAAATGTTTTGTGATATAATTATCATTTGATATATATTTCCCAACAACTTGAATGCATGTAAGTGTAAAGGTCTTAAAGGGGTAGATCACCCAAAAATTAACACACTCATCCCCAAGCCATCCTAGGTGTATATGATGACTTTCTTTTTTCAGTCAAACACAATCGGAGTTATATTAAAAAATATTCTAGCTCTTCCAAGCTTAATGGGAGTGAAAGCCCAAAAAAGCACATCCATCCATCATAAAAGTAATCCATACAGCTCCACTGGGTTAATAAAGGCCATGCGTCAGGTCAAAGTTCACCCTTCCCCTGGAAGCAATTTGCATACGGAAGCCAGTGATTCTAGTTTATAAAGTTATAAATATGGATATTTTTCTTTCAAAAATGCATCGCTTTACTTCAGAAGGCCTTTATTAATCCCCTGGAGATGTATGGATTAATTTATGATGGATGGATGTGCTTTTTTTGGGCTTCAAAATATCAGTTACCATTCACTCCCATTATAAAGCTTTGAAGAGCCAGAATATTTTTTAATATAACTCCAACTGTGTTTGACTGAAAGAAGAAAGTCATATACACCTAGGATGGCTTGAGGGTCAGTAAATTATGGGATAATTTTTTACTTCATTTTTTGGTGAACTAACCCTTCAATCATTATTTTCATTCATTTTCAACCCTTTAAATCCTTAGATCGATCTTCAACTGTTTTTAGTTGATGCGTGAACAAAATTCAAATTCTGCAAATTCAAACAAAAAAACGTTTTGACATTCTTTAATGTTGCGTACAAGCACACGCGAACCGATCATCTCTTCCTCTTTACAACTAGTTATTGCACAAAATAAACATAAATGAACATCAGAAGGTATGTTAAAAGAAACAGTACAACTCACTGAAATGTATCATGTCCCATGTAATCACTTAATCAGTGTTTTAACCGCAAAAAGACATCAATAAAACAGTTTTGTCAGGTAATGTTGCATTTACCTCAGGAAAGACATTCAATGTCAAAACCTCATTCGTTAGCCAGAGAAAAATAAATCTAGCATTATACATTTACATTTACATTTATTCATTTGGCAGACGCTTTTATCCAAAGCGACTTATAAGTGAGGAATACAACAAGCGAGTTGCCATGACGAGGCAAATAGACAAGAAGTGCTCATAATACAAGTTATAGGCAGTGCTCAGATTATCATAAGCTAATAGAGGGATTAGAGGAAGTAAAAGGATAGGAATAAGAAGGGTTTTTTTTTTTTTTTTTAAGATGAGGTTAAGTGCTCATGAAAGAGATTATCTTAATTTGTGTTCTGAAGATGAACGAAGGTCTTACGGGTGTGGAACGACATGAGGGTGAGTAATTAATGACAGAATTTTCATTTTTGGGTGAACTAACCCTTTAAGAGCCATATAATATGTTGTTTATTTAGATAAAAAGGAAATCAGAGAGGTTTGACCTGTAATGTCTGGACAATATAGTGATGCAGTTAGACAGACTAGGTTATTTATATGTACAAATCATACAAATGCCCCATTCTGAAACATACATTTACATTGTAAAGAAATTAAAGATCCACCTTTGATTGTTGAGAAACTTTCTGGTGCATTTCACTTATAACCAATAAGATTTCCTGTAGCATTTTCATTGGTCAGGCATGGAGGTCTATTCTGATTGATAACTTTTGACAACGTTTAATTTAAGAACTTAGAGAGATTCACAATATCTGAGTGGGAGGAGAGGCAGTTCACTTGTATATTTGAGAGCTCGCGTCGGTTCCTGTGCCTTACAATAATGCGCTCTCGACATTTGTAATTAAAATACGCCATAGAAACCTGCAGGTATGATTAAAATTATGCGCAATACCTGCAATCTTGCGCTGACATTCAGGCTCTGTAACTGTAATGTGTGAGTGACAGGAGGAGGCAGATGTGTGTCAAACTCGCTGTCGGGAAGATGAGAGAATGAGAATGCGCCGCTGGTAAATATCAGGGTTTTCATTGGTCCTGATCGGATTTCTTTATTGGCTACCGATATGCTGGTCAAAGGTTTGAATATTCAAATTGTTGGCGTACTCAGTAACGGAATGTGATTTTACAAGTAGCGAAGTAGATTACTTAGCTTAATTTGTACTTAAGTACAAGTAAAATTACAGATTTAAAAATGTACTCAAAAAAAGTACAAAAACCCGAAAAAGCTACTTAATTACAGTAACGTGAGTAGTTGTAATTCGCTACTTCCACCTCTGCAAAATAAGGATAAAGTCTTGTCTGAAAGTTGCAATCACTTTTTTATTGGATAAAATGAATGGTGAATATCTTGTGTTTTTCCGTGGCTACTCAAGCCCTCAGGATTGGCGTTTATGGTTTTATAAACAAGGCCCCGTTCGATGGTAGATTTACAGATCGTTTGAAACTGAAAGATGGAGCGGTCACAGCGGTAACAGATCCCGAGCATGAGTCTGAACCACAGGCGGTAGGTAAAACTGCATCAAATGTTTTGTTGGCAGTCGGCGCGTAAGTGCATATAATGTAAACAACACGAACGTATAATTAATCAAAAGTTATCCAGGGATAATGCAATGGTGTATTGTGTGTGTTTAAATACATTTGTTTAGCTGACCATTGATAGCTTTGCTACGCAAAAGCTGTGCATACTCGTCACTCTTTAGCATCGCCCACGGCACACCTCCAGGAGGCTCGGCTGTTTTTGGAAAGAATCAGTACAGCATATCTTTCTTTTATAAATTTGATAAAACTAAAGACTTTTCGGAGATATGAAGGATGCTATACTACTCTATAGGTACTCAAGATTAACAAGAGATTGGCCGAAAATGTGTGTGTTATGTACCCTTTAAGTAAAGGCGGGTGTACACTGTGCAATTTTGGCCATGATTTGGTTGTCTGAGACAAAGTTTGAGAATCCTAAAAGATTCCTCTGATCTTAGGCTAAAATCTGAAGTCTTTGATCGTTAGTTTGACATGTTCACCGTCAGCTGATTAATGACCACTGCAATCAAATTTTACCTCTGACGAAATTCTGGCAGTGTCAGATTTAGCGCACAGTCCTGCAGTGTGACTTCTCCTACAATGGATGTCTTGTTTCTCAAGACAAGCTGTGATCAAAATTAATGCTAGATTTTTCTTTGTTAACCACCATCATCAGTCCCGCATGTAATGTAACTCACAGTCATCGAGCGCGTATGGGTTGATGATGTAAATCTCCGAACAAGTTTTCATGCGGGCGTCCATTTTTAACATGTCTTGGCTGTCGTACAGTCTGACATAAATGACAGCTGAGATCCAACAGTGTGACATGAGGATCATGTTCGTACAGTCTGACAAGCAACAATCGTAAAGGACTATTATAAAATGCACAGTGTGCACACAGTTTAAGGAATAATTAATGACGGGCTGCTGAATTATTAAAAATAATAAACAGCTGAGGTGGTGTTGCAGCCATAATGTGAAGCATCATTTTCTGATAATTCAACAGCCCAGAGTCAATTATTGTGCTTATACTATAGTCACCATGCCTCAAGACATTGTTCAAATGTTTTATTTCAAGACATTTGTCAGATTTTTGTCCTTAAAATGCTATTGTGTTTATAAAACTAATTTCTTACGCATCTCTTCCCAAAACAAGAACAACGATGTTACTACGGGGCAGCACTGACAAGAAGTTTCTGTGCACGCATATGTTTCTGTTTGTGTGCGAGTATGTGTATCTGTACTGCATTGTGTGCATTTGGGAAAAGAGAGCAGGAGAATGTGCTTTCCATAGATAATTAAATGTAATTTTGTGGGGAAAACATGGAAATAGTTGTCATTTTTATCATATTATTTGTCATATCTAATTTCTTGATTAATGTCCTTGTGGGTTTTGGTTCTTTGATATGATATGGAACTGTACAGCAGTCAAGACTAGCCAGGAACTACTTTAGCTGTTTGTTTAATGGAAAATAATTGTACACCTTAGAACGTTCATCAACCAATCAGGGCAGCGTTTCCCAAAAGCATCATAAGCCTAAGTTGATCGTAGCTCCATTATTCAACAGCTCTGTAGTAGAAATGTTTGTATAAAACTCAGTTTGTATTTGAGTGTTGACTATTATATCCAAAACTAAAGCCACTTTTCCACCGTTGGGCCAAACCGTTCACGTGTCGATCCGAAAGTTCCCGGTTAAGCATGTATGGTTTAATTTTCCACTGTTGGGCTGATAACTCCCGCTCTTTGGAATGTAATACAAATGCATCAGTCACTGCATTGGTAAGCAAGAGTTCACAGATGATATGAGATGTAAATAGCGACAGTTATGGAAGATAATCATATATTTCTTTTAATTTTATTATTAATTTGTGTTTACGTTGCTCAAATAGCGCACTTAGCCAGCTACAGAGATACTGGTAGCCAGGCAACAGACAAGTGACCAATCCTGAGTTGCGACACGCATTCTACCAGCACGGTTCAGCAAGGTTAGCCAAACTGCGCTGAGAATTCTGGGCCGAGAACAGTTTATAATCAGGCCATGCTGTACCAGGCTCAAGTGGAAATACAACTGGAACCGTTCCTTACTGTTCTCAGAACCGTTCGGCCCAAAAGGTGGAAAAGCAGCTTAAGATAGCAACTGAATTTAAAGTGGCATGAAATGGAAGTTGCAGTAGTCTTTTCTTTCCTATTGTGATGAGTGAAACAGCTTTTTGAACAAGAAAAATAATGTAGTGCGGGACTTGATTTTGTCCATAGGTAATTTATTGGATCATTATATGGTTGTGGTTTGCTATTGCTGTGATAGGTACAGTACACAGTAGTATATATAACACGTAACCAAAGTCGATATCAAATCAAAATCACAATCATGACCAAAAATAATGCTAGAATATCAATATGTGAAATATGTTTGGCTGAAATAACGAGAAACAGTTTGTTGCAAAAGAACGTTACCATGAACAGCAAATCAAGTTCAGTTACCCAAATGTAATTACCAAAACGGTTTGAGTTTTCAGCTAAATGAAAATTTTGATTAAAAAAAAAAAAAAAGTATTTTGGTGCATCACTAATAGACAGGCAATCTGAAAGCTCTTGGTTCTAGTACATACCCGAGGAGCGGTCCCCACAAATGGAGCACATGCGTTTCTGGGACAGCATTGGCCCAGAGCCACTGACGGACTTCAAGCCAAAGGGGGGTTTCACATCATCAGAGCTGCTGACAGCATGTAACCCAGACACAGACATTGAGGAGTTTATCTGCTCGAGATAAATAGACAAGAAGTGATGAGGAAACCAAAGTTGTCAGTAACATCACAACAAATACAGCACTTTCATGATATGGAGAAGAACTTGAATGTGTGACTCACTTGAGAGTTGCTGATGGGTCCATAGCCGACAGATGGGGTGCCGGGAGAGCCGATGGACGAGCTGACGGCTGATAGTGGCGAATCTACGGAGCTGACAGGGCTACTGACGGAAGAAGTGGAGGGCGGTAAGGAGTTCATAGATGCGTACTAGACTGGCCAACAGAGAAGACACTGTTGATCTTTGATAATCTACTGAAAGAAAGATTAACAATGATGGATTTAAAGACACGATACACTGAGTGCAATGGAAGATTTCTGTCATATTCCTGGATATGTCATTAAAGTCCCAAGACGGTCATTTCAGTGAAAAATGGAAAAAGAAAGCAAAGCTGGTGTCATAATCACAATATCTACTGTTTCAAATGTGTTTCCTCTTGAATATCTCAGAAAATATGGAAAACATTTAGAGATGTGTACTTTAGAAAAGAAAATGGGGCGTTTTGCCTGCCGTTTACTGCTCTATTAATCCTGCTAATTTTCAGATTAGGCCGATGTGTAAGGTTGTGTCTCAATAATCTAAGAAGCTGCATAGCTAGAAAGCATACTGGGACATCTTGGGCGAGTTTGAACGTTAAAATATTAGTCTATGATGCCCTACAATGCAGTGTAGGGAGGTAGCTCACTAGTTTCGAAACTCTGAACACGCCCATATCGTCCAAAATGCTATCTAGGTAGGCGGCTCACTAGGTTTTGGGACGCAGTCTAAATCTGTTCCTTATAATCACCCCCACCAAAACTGACACTATCAGCGCTAATGTCTGCTAAGATCGAAAAAATTCTGTCATATACCCATTTTAACACGAAAATGGGCGTTATTTTGATGCTCCTGGCAGCGTTAGGATTATTTATTATTTAGCACGCAGCGCTGAACGCAGCTAACAACGGCTAACGGACTTTTATGATTAAAAGAAAACCATTTGGTCCACCATTTTCACTCTTAATACCCTGCTCAAAACGCATAAATGACACCGTTTACATATAATTATCATTCCGTGCAGCACACAAACCCTTATATGCTAAAACACAAATGGCGAGACAGAATAATACGACAAGCCCGTGTTAGCTTAGCCTAGCCTAGCTCGTCCAAGTGTTTGTTTGTTTTTCCGTCATTTTTACAGAAGTTTGCAGAGTTTATATGAGCATATCAACTCCAGTCTCACCTAAGAAACGCCAAATCCTCCAACAGCAACGATTCTTGTCCTTTAAAGCATCGTTTCATCTATATTTTACAGTTTACGCCATAAATGTTTGCATCCAGACAAATACCTTGTTAGTCAAGCCTCCTAGTGGACACTGAGAGTCTGTTCACATAAAGAAATATATGCAAGCAAATAAATAAATAAACAAATAATTAAATAAATATATACGCTGAGAAGAACTACGTGTTCTTTTGGTTGGTAAATGTGTTATTGCGTCTGAATTACATCAGTATTATTTAGGAATAATCAATTGGCTGTTTCAGGGTTGTTGTTTTTTTCTTTCTTTAATAATTATTTAAATCATCTGTTGACTGCATCATAGAAAGACCATTTTTATTTCTCACATGGAGATATAATATTTGCAGAGCAAAAGAGAATGGAAATTAAAACTACGTTTTTTTTATTTTTATAAACTAGTGTTTTATAGAACTTAATTTAACACTTTTAAAATGCTTAAACGTCTATTTGTCTATATTTGATCAAATTTCTCTTTTTTTCTGGTCATATTATAATAACTAATTTTACTATATTTTGGTTGAATGTGTATCAGCTGCAGTCTTAAATAAGACATCTCTTTTACTTTTTAAGTCACGTACACACACATTTACATAAATCACATAACAATGCAAGTTATAGATGCATATCAAAACTGATTAAATATTTATACTTTTTTATTAATAAAACATTATCAGCATTATAATGCATTATCAATACAACCTCAAGGACATTTTAAAGGTTTGTTATAAAAAGCGACATGCTGGTGTAATATGTGCAATTATATTGGAGTAATACTAGAACTCATTTGTGTTTTCCCTTATCGTTGACTGAATATTCAAAATTTTAGTTTAAATCCTTGACTGAAACTGCAAGGTCATCTGAGATGATGTTATGAAAAAACTTGATATGTCTGTTAGACAGATTAGGGCCCACACACACATTCCTCAAGTGTGATATTTCATTCAGTTTGATCAGCAACATGACCTGTTTACCTTCATTCTTTCGCAGAATGCATGTGCGCATGATAATTTTCCAACTGTCAAATAACTTCTTATCGACAGCATTCAATACTGTATGAAGCAGCTTCTTTCTAATGAATATGTTGCAGAAGACTGTGGGAGTACATGACAACATAATTTCTCAAGTGTCGAGTAGATAACAGGCTAAACAACATTCCTAGAACATAGCCTGCTTTTAAAATAGTCAGACTCCGATCAAGGAGTAAGTAGCCTACGTTTTAAGCAGATGTAAGTAGTACATTTCTAATACCAGAATGAAATATCCTGTCAAATGTAAAAGTGTTATGCTTTTACTAGGCTATTAAAGAGTCTGCATTTCTTGCGTTGAGTGCTATAACATTACATGCCATTTTAACTTGTGATTTTGATTTGTTTGTGTCAGACTGTGCATCTAAAAGGAGGAAAAGAAGGCTGTATGGGCCATGTTTTACTCACACACTGAGCTGTGTTGCTCCTGAAATTACATCATGGTTTTCTTTCTCCTTGTTGTCTTTGGTAAGCATTTTAAGTAAACATGGATGTACAGTTTATGATTTTGTAATTTTATGATATCTTAAAAAGGATAACACAATTTAGTTTTTTAGCTTTCTGTTGAAATGTGATTTTTAGAAAACAATTTTCCACATGTAAGCATGTTTTCAAGTGTTTGTAGTGCTTTGCATGCCATGAATTACAGTCCATGTGCTGGTACTCTTCTTTGTAAAGACATTAAGTATATTATTTTTATTTATTTGTTTGTTTTGTTTTTCTCAGGATTTTTGTCCTTCACATCAAGCCAAATATCTCACCAGTATCACTTCATAAATATCAAAAAGAACTGGACTGAGGCTCAGAGATTCTGCCGTGAGAAGTACACTGACCTGGCGACTGTGAATAATGCAGACGAGATGAACAGCTTGTTCGGAACCATAAGTGATGTTTCATATGATGTGTACATTGGACTTTATAGAAGTGAAGTGTTCAGATGGCACTGGACACTGCCAGATAGTTACAATGTAGAGCCGTTCCAAAACTGGAAAGATAAACAACCAGATCAAGATAATAATCATGGCTGTGCAGTAATGGACAACAATGGGAAATGGTTTAGTGATAGCTGTGATTTACAGAAGCCATTTGTATGCTTTAATGGTAAGATTTTCTTTTGCACTATTGTCTTTACATTAACTTACATTACCACTGTTTTTATAACAGACATGATAGTGCTCCAGTTTCATAAATCTTTGTAATCTGTTATAAAAGTGCAAAATTAGCGTCAACGTCAGAATCTTTTGATTGTCTTTTGTTTGTAGCAACAACCAATACAAAGTATATCCTGAGAGGAAACAAAAACCTGGAGGGAGGCCCAGGAATATTGCCAAACCTTCCACACTGATCTAGTCAATATCAGAGACTCCTCAGAAAATCAAAATGTCAAGAAAATTGCAAAAAATGATGTATGGATTGGACTATTTAAAGACCCTTGGTCATGGTCGGATCAGAGCAACTCTTCTTTCCGTTTCTGGAGTAACATTAGAAGAGACCAGGACTGTGTTTCAGTGATGGTGAACCAAACAGGGAAATGGAATGATGTCAAATTTAACGCCACTCATCCCTTCATCTGTCACAGTGGTGCGTTCATCCTTTTCTTCTAAGCTGCCTTTAAATCTGCTCAGAAATCTGTTTAACTAATCTCTGTATGTAATATGCATCTAATCTTCCTCCTTTACAGATCTGAAATCTCAGTCAACCACTAAATTAGGTATATTCATAAAGGGATAGTGCACTAAAAACAGATGCATGATTTGGGGATGAAATCTAATTGAGATTTTTCTGATAAAAATTGTGATTTGCTGTTTAACCCAAACTTTTATTATTATTATTAGTATTATTTTACAAAATTAAAACAAACTAAATTGTAACATTTCTTGTAAATAAGAAAGCATTTAAAAAAAAAAAAAATACAGTAAAATTGCGAAATACTAATACGACTGTCTTAATTTCTTTACTTTTCAAGTGTATTGTAAACCATGAAAGCTTTTAATTTAGAGAAAACCAGATGGGGCCCTTAAAGCTTCTCTTTGTTGATTACATCTGGTTTATAATTGCTCTTCGCTCCTCATTACAAGTTTGGGAAGATGGGTGACGTACGTTACTTTTCCACATGCACATCACAAGCGACCCAAACTCACAGTGCTTGCAGAAATTAGTTCTTGTGGAGCGGCATGTAGGCCTGTGAAACGAGCCGCTCTGAGACACTGAAAACACTGGATCATGAGCTGTTGTAAAACTGTGTAAAAGAACACAGTGGGAGTATCTAATAAATTATGCAATAATATTAATAATATACAATAATGATAATAATACTATGCTATAATAATAACAATTAAAGCTACAAGCACGATGAAAGGCCCTTGCACCCATGCCACCGCCACCCAGTGGAAAACAGAGCACGGTGAGCAATATGCATTTAGATAAATAAATATAGAAGGACTACATCAGTCATTTGTATTTGTCACACTTCCTGCTACCAGCTGGTGGCGCTATGACTATAACTAAATTTTGGCATGTAGATGTCTTCAGGCCAGGGCATTTATCAAACATGAATTTTGAGGCAGATTCAACATTGTATGCTTGAGTTACAACAATTTCCTCTTTCATGACAATAATAGCATGCTTTAGCTCTCAGCTAAGTGTTGCTAGCATGTTTTAGAATATTTCTAGCATGTTTAGTACTTAATTGCATATTTTAGTACGTTGCTAGTAGTGTATCACACTGTTAAACACATCACTTCCTGTTACCAGTGGGTGGCATTTAACTGAATATTGTCATGTAGATGTCTTCAGGCTTTGACTCTAATAAAACATGTGAAGTTTGGGGCAGATCAGACATTGTATGCCTGAGTTACAACAACTTCCTGTTTTGTGGAGTTTGGCACTTAGCCAAGTGTTGCATGATTTAACGTTTTTCTAGCATGTTTGGTACTTCATGGCATATTTAAATGTGTTTCAGGGAGTGAATTGCACTGTAAAGCATGCCATTTCCTTTTGCCAACCGGTGGTGCTATGACTAACTGAATATTGGCATATAGATGTCTTCAGGCCAGGACTTATCACACATGTGAAGTTTGGGGCAGGTTGGACATTTTATGCCTGACTTACAACAATCACAATTTCTCAGGCTGCCACAGACACACTGTTCAATGAAAACTCAAAATCTTTGCAATTTAACATCGCCAAGACCTTTAGATTAGACTGACCAAATATGATATTGATCTGATTATAGCTCTAGGAGGAGTTCATTAAAGTACAATGTCTGGAAATGGCAAAAACTGCACACATTTTGCAGAGAAAATTCTAAATATCTCACTTCCTGTTGGGTTTTCAGATTTTGCTTCCAGGGACTTTTTTGTAGGTACTGGGCTGTTACATGTGTCTACTGAATTTTATACTTATATGTGAAATGTAGTGTGAAGGGCGCTTAATTGAAATTTTGTAGGAGGTACCTCAGAGATGACGTGTTTTTGTAGGCCAGCCCGGAAGTTGGTGGTGCACGGGTTCCCTCGATCGAAAGCCTATGCATTTTTCCTATAGACTTTTGGAAAATCGCAAAAAATAAGCTCTGTGTTTAACAAAGGGTTATGACACTTACACGTTTTGTCTATCAAGATAATCTTTACAAGTTAACACAACATTAATGCATTTTGAAGCCTATATAAAGTTGTCAGATATAAAAAGCTAACAGTAGGCTATTAACGGACTACAGCACACCATGTTCGCGGATCAACGTCACCACCACCAAGCTTCCTCAAACTTTATTTAAAAAACAACTTTATTTAAAAACATGCTCGTGATTATGATCTGCTGTGTATGAGTACTTATCCACTTTTTCATGAGAAATGCTGTCCAAATGTCCTGTTTGTCATGATGATGTTTAAAGTCCCCGCCAAAGGAAGTAGTCCCTTTTAGCAACTTGTTAGCAACCCTTTTAGCGGTTGTTTAATAATTTTCTCAGATTGTTACAGAACAGTCTACATTTCAACATATTGCAAATGTTACAGCAAAAGCCTTAACTATGCAATTTATTAACCAAAATGTTCTCACTTACAGCTACTCCTGGACCATCAACAACAACACAGCACACACTAGCCCAAAACACAACTGAGAGGGGAAATACAAGCAGTCAACCAACACAAATACTCACTACAGGTCCAGAGCAAGGTTAGAGATATGCTCACTGTGAATATTTTTGATGCTGTTCCTACGACAGTTCTGTTTAGAAAAAAAAAAATTATTGTTTGTGTCATTCATCCGTTTTGTTCCAGACAAACTGTCATTAATTGCCTGTGCATTAGTGGGGATTTTTCAGTTACTATTTCTGCATGTTACATGGTTACACCAGTAGATAGCAATAGGTGATAATTTTTATGAAAGTCATTGAATCATTCAACCAATTCGTTCTTTACATTAACTTACATTACCACTGTTTTTATAACAGACATGATAGTGCTCCAGTTTCATAAATCTTTGTAATCTGTTATAAAAGTGCAAAATTGCGACATATTGTAACCTGACATATTGTCTTCAGGCCAGGACCCTTCTCAAACATGTGAAGTTTGGAGCAGATCAGACATCGTGTGCCTGAGTTACAACAACTTCCTGTTTTGTGGAGTTTGGCACTTAGCCAAGTGTTGCATGATTTAACGTTTTTCTAGCATGTTTGGTACTTCATGGCATATTTAAATGTGTTTCAGGGAGTGAATTGCACTGTAAAGCATGCCATTTCCTTTTGCCAACCGGTGGCGCTATGACTAACTGAATATTGGCATATAGATGTCTTCAGGCCAGGACTTATCACACATGTGAAGTTTAGGGCAGGTTGGACATTTTATGCCTGAGTTACAACAATCACAATTTCTCAGACTGCCACAGACACACTGTTCAATGAAAACTCAAAATCTTTGCAATTTAACATCGCCAAGACCTTTAGATCAGACTGACTAAATATGATATTGATCTGATTATAGCTCTAGGAGGAGTTCGTTAAAGTACAATGTCTGGAAATGGCAAAAACTGCACACATTTTGCAGAGAAAATTCTAAATATCTCACTTCCTGTTGGGTTTTCAGATTTTGCTCCCAGGGAATTTTTTGTAGGTACTGGGCTGTTACATGTGTCTACCGAATTTTATACTTGTATGTGAAATGTAGCGTGAAGGGCGCTTAATTGAAATTTTGTAGGTGGCGCTATCAAGCCATTTTGCCACACCTAATTCTGAAACCCATATCAGATGTAAATTTAACCACTTCTGACGCGTGTACAAAGTTCCATGAGTTTTCGAGCATGTTTAAGCCATCAAAAATACGATTCATTTCAGAGAAGAAGAAGATTTTACAGAGCAATTACAATAGAGTACCTCAGAGATGACGTGTTTTTGTTGGCCAACCCGGAAGTTAGCGATGCACAGGGTCACTCGATCGAAAGCCTATGCATTTTTCCTATAGAGTTTTGGAAAATCGCAAAAATCGCAAAAAATAGCTCTGGGTTTAACAAAGGGTTATGACACTTACACGTTTTGTCTATCAAGATAATATTTACAAGTTAACACAACATTTATACATTTTGAAGTCTAAATAAAGTCGTCAGATATAAAAAGCTAACAGTAGGCTATAAATGGACTACAGCAAACCATGGTCACGGATTAACATCACCACCACCAAGCTTCCTTTTTTTTTTAAAAAAAAACAGCTTTATTTAAAAACATGCTCACTGATTATGATCTGTGCTGTGTATGAATACTTATCCACTTTTTCATAAGAAATGCTGTCCAAATGTCCTGTTTGTCATGATGACGTCTAAAGTCCCCCGCCAAAGGAAGTAGTCCCTTTTAGCAACTTGTTAGCAACCCTTTTAGCGGTTGTTTAATAATTTTGTCAGATTGTTACAGAACAGTCTACATTTCAACATATTGCAAATGTTACAGCAAAAGCCTTAACTATGCAATTTATTAACCAAAATGTTCTCACTTACAGCTACTCCTGGACCATCAACAACAACACAGCACACACTAGCCCAAAACACAACTGAGGGGGGAAATACAAGCAGTCAACCAAACCAAATACACTACAGATCCAGAGCAAGGTGAGAGATACGCTCATGTGATATATTTTGATATGTTCCTATGACAGTTAGTTCTGTTTAGAAAAAAAAAAAAATGTTTGTGTCATTCAACCGTTTTGTTCCAGACAAACTGTCATAAATTGCCTGTGCATTAGTGGGGATTTTAGTTACTATTTCTGCATGTTACATGGTTACACAGTAGAAAGCAATAGGTGATAATTTTTATGAAAGTCATTGAATCATTCAACCAATTCATTGAAACATAAAATCATTCAGGTGAAACATCACTACTGTGTTGCTCTGAGACATTGCTTTCTGCTTTGGCTTCGTTGGAACTATTTGTTGGTGGAGAAAAGTAGAAAGTAACTGGCAAAACTGCATCTAAAATGTAAGTTATAAACTAACTTTTGTAATTTATAGCCGAATCGCAGTTGTGGGTCAAACACAACAACTGTACTCTTGCTTGTGTCATATTACTACATTATGAATTAGTAAATTTACACTGTTTATTATAAAAAAAAATAATGTAACTCATATGCATTCTGCCCTGAACAGACACATTTTCCAGTACAGCGGAGTAGTACAATAGAGTATGAAATTAGATTTAAAGCTGCAGTCCGTAACTTTTTTTGGTTAAAAATTATCCAAAATCAATTTTTGAGCAAGTACATAACCAGCCAGTGTTCAAAACTATCTCATTATCTTAGCTCAATTCACAACGGTAAGCTTGTAATAATGTTTTATAATAAGAGCGACATGGTGGGTTTTCGCGGGAAATTCGAGCATGCAGCAGTTCCTCTGTGCGCCATTACGTCACGTCCGTAAACAGAAAGGAAGGAGTCCCATCCAGGCTAGTCAGTTTTATCACGTGAGGATGCTGCTGGTAGTGGAGCATTTATAGCCACAGCAGCTGAAATAATTAAACTTATCATTTTGATGGCGGATTGTAATCCAGAAAGGTCCAAATGACAATCATCAGTGACAACTGGAGATTCACCCTTAGTCAAAAGCAAATACTTTGGACTGTGGAGTGGCTACAGAAATTGAAATCTACAGGTAACGCTAATTATACACATAGTCATAGCAATGCTGATGTTGTTAACATTAACAATTTGAAAACAAAGTATAACAGTAATAATAATGTGCACGGTTTGGCGTGATCCGAGCTAAGCGATCGTTAGATTTCATCATCATTGGCAGCACAATTGACCCTTCTCAAAGACCCGCCCCCCTTAGTTACTGTTGCTTTGTCCGACAAGCCGTGGCGCTATCACGCCACACGCAGTGAAAAATACATCGCGGAGCAAAGAGGATACTGACAACACGTCGACAGATAAGACAAAGCAGGTTACTTATGATATTAAACAAAGTCCCAGCTTTCAAACTGTGTAGTTTTTTTAAGAAATTCAAACAATAAAAACCGTTTTGTGGCTATTTAATGTGTCGTGACCATGGTCATGACAGATTGCTGTAGCGTGTCAGCTCAAGAGGCTCATAAACCGATCATCTCTTCCTACTAGTTCATTTATAGCATCAAATAAACATAAATGAACATGAGAAGGAATGTTGTTTCAAACACGGAAAGATGTCAATATACAAAATTTTTCAAGTTTAACTCCACCGAGGTTTATCTTCTAACTCCTGACTGCTTTGTCGGACAAAATGGCGGATTCGGCGTTATGATTGGTTAGATTGCTTGTCAATCAAACTCCCTGCGAAGGGTCAATTTATTGTAGGCCTAATGCTTTTTTCCTCAGTTGGTCAGAACAAAAGTGGCAGACATGTTACTTACTTGTTCAGATGATATTCTTATATTGGTCATACTTTCAAGACGTAGAATCTGTGATTCCACACCGGTGTGTGGTGACTGACAGCAAACATTAGATTCATCCGCGCTGACGAGCTGTGCCGATGCACAACGCACGTACAGATAACTGTTCCGCATATGACTGCAATTGCAGATTTCAAACAAGAGATGGCGACAAAGAGGAGAAATCGCGGACTGCAGCTTTAAATAGGCTATCATCATACTTTTTTCCTTGTTGCTTTCTCATAAAACTCTTCATACAATACAATATTTTTTAAACCCTCCCAAAGATAACCTGATTCTGGTCCGTGAGAACCTGACGTGGACTGAAGCTGTGAGTTACTGCAGAAAGCACCATGTGGACCTGGTCTCCATTCACAGTGAGGAGCTTCAGAAGAGGGCAGCGAATAGAGCCAGCCAGGCCTCCACTTCTCATGTATGGCTGGGTCTCCGTTACACCTGCACATTTAACTTCTGGTTCTGGATAAAGAACAGAGAAACAGGCTGCTACCAGAACTGGGCGTCTGGCCATGGGCCTAGTGGTTATGAGGAGTGTGGGCTGTCAGGAGCTATGGAGTCCACTGGGGGGCACCGCTGGGTCGGGAGGCCAGAGAGCGAAAGGCTGAATTTCATCTGCCACACTTGTGCAGACTGCCAATTATGTACTGATGCATTTTAACTATAAAGAGCAATGGAAGACTATGAAGCAGTGAGAGATAAACTGCTTAGTTGATCCTATACATTTTTAATGGATTCTGTGCGCTTTACATGTCATTCTCATGGCAACAAAAACATGATGTCTAACATAATAACTGTTAGCACTTAAACATCATTTAGTATGAATTATAAGCTGTTTTCCTTATGGGGACCAAGAAGGTCAAAGATTTCTGCTATTGCACACACACAAACAACACACACAAAAGTAAAAATAATTCATATTTGGATATCCGTATCAGAAATTTCAAGTTCTATATAACATAACTATAAAAATCTATAGATGTACCAAATGATTTATTGATTAATTCATTAAGATCAGCTGGATTAAATAATAGACAAATGTAGTAAAACTGAACGAGAAGAGATGCGAATGAAAAGTTTGATACTAAGAGCCTTGTGAAAGGCAGTTTCTGTGAATGAAATGTTTATATATAAAAAACACTTATTTTGGGTAGTGAAAAGGATACTTTGTGATGTATATTGTACAAACACAATTGAAAACATGCTGAATTGATGATCTGTTGTGATAGTGCTAGTTTTGAAAATTGTGCACTTGCTTGTGAAAATTGTGCTAAAGCAATTTTAAAAAATGTAATACGAATACATTATAAATATTGTAATATATTTACATTTTATAATATTGTAATGTTATAATAAAATTGTAGTATTAATACAAATAATATGTGCTATTTACTCAAGAAGATTGTAGTAGAACATAATGTAAAATGGCAAAGCTGCGGTTTTAGACCTTTGCACAAAAGAATTTAAATATTTCATAGGAAGCAAGTATTCAAATGGCATTTATTTTTGTGTATTATGAGGTAGTTTAAAATAGAGGATCAAAGAACTCTTTTGTTTTGTGTTCCTTTCTGTGTTCATTTAAAGGAACAGGTGTGTCTGGGGTGTCTTTTCCATGAACACTGCACCATCATGCTGTCCATTCTCCTCGCTGTCTTAGGTAAGCTTTTAATACCGACTTTCTTTCTTGACTTTTGAAACTGCTGATGTAATTTAGCATTTACTGCAATAATGAACAATGATATGCTTACTTTTCTTTTCAATAAACAAACAAAAAAATGGCACACTGCCACTGCTGCTCTCAAAATTTATTAAAAAGACAACGTTTCGACCAAAGAGGTCTTCGTCAGGTCAGGCAAACAGTAAATAGTCAAAAAAATGGCAATTTCTTATCATTTTCTCAACATGGTCAGTAACACCTGATACAATTCATTTCATCAACATGATCACTCACACCTGATACAAGTCATCATACTCATACCCAATAATCCAAACAACACTGGTAACAAATGGAATCAAATATATATTAAAAAAAAAAAAAAAAAAAGGTTTCAAATCCAAATCCAAATTTAAACCTTTAGGAGAAAGAGTAGCCTATTTAATGTGTAAATATAAAAAGCTTCCCTCTGTAATAAGATTTTATTAATATCACCACCCCTTCTAGATACTTGTATTTGTTCAAAGCCTAAAATAACGAAGAGTCGATAAATTATGTTTGAAAGCATCAAAATGCACAGCAATGGGATTTTTTTGGTCCGTCAATCGTATATTACTTCTGTGTTCGGCTATACGCGTTTTTAAACAACGTTTTGTTTTACCTACAGGCCAAACCACAGGGGCATTTGATCATATAAATTACATTTCTGGAATTACATGAAATTATTCCCTTAATCTTAACTGTTTCCCTGAGTGCGGATGACTAAAAGTGTGACATTTTGTTGTGAAATTACATTGTGCACATTGTCCACATCTATAATTGCCATTAGGGATTGAAAAGGGATTAGTGGATTGTTCCGATCCTTGGTCAGCTTTCACCACCATTAGCCGTATATTGGGGGCTCGTTTATGGACAATTTGTGGGGGATCTTTATAACACTGACTCAAAGGGTCAGAATATGCCAGTGTTTGCGTACTATGTTTGCAAACTAATTACTTAGAGTGGAATATTGGATAATACAGGACAATCTATTGTTGGTCGATTTAGACACTGTTCGAGCAAGGCACTCTTGCTGATCAGTATTTTCGAAACGTGCCACAGCCTCTTTAATCCAAGTATTTTCATAACCTCTCTCGTAAAACCTCTGACATAGATCTTTACATTGTATCTCATACCTTTCATTATACATACAAATTTAAATTGGTAGGATGAAAACTCTAACCATGTAGAATCGTATTTTTATCTGTAGGTTTTCTATACAAATCTGTCACCAATTTATCATCAACTTTTATTATACACTCAAAAAAAACTCTTTGAACGAACATAAAAAAATCATGGAAAGGATTTCCACATGATTAAGTTGCTTTATTTCAGCATCATGCAATTCTGTTATTCCAATTTAATGTACTTACATTGGGTCAACTTAATTTATTAAGGTTGATTCAACTTATTTACTATGGTTGGGCACAGCTTAATTTAATAGTGTCAGCCCAACTAATTTGCAATGTTTTGGAAAATAAATAAAAAGCAATAAATAAATAAATAAAAAATAAATTGTTTTCATATACATTGATTTTTACAATTACTTCTTCTTAATTACTTCTTAATTTTGTGATTTATATAACTTTGTGATGTTCTGTGTAGAAATCTAGATGTGATATTGGATTCATCCTAAATTGCCTTAACCAAAAACATTGTAAAGCCTAAATTGATCATAAATCCATTGGGGCAATGGTTTTTACAATCAACATAGGCTTACAATGTTTTTGGGAAACGCAACCCAGAGCACTACCACAGTGATTACTTTCTTATTAAAGTAATTGAAAGTTTGTTAGCAGGTCCTCAACCCAAGCACAAGTGCAACAATTCACCACAATGGTAACCCTAAAACTATTAATTAACAGAAACTTTTAAATACCAACATAATAGAACAGTAAACATTAAAAAGTCTTTCCATTTTCTCATCTTCCTAAAAACTGCTTAAAATAACACTTTATTTCAACATTTACACTCCTAGTTCAGCCCCTTTGTAAAGCATGATGGGAAGTGAAAATCCTGTTTGATTGAGTCCTGGTTGGGTTTACTTGATTGAAAACATGTTATTCCAATATGAAAACAATTTAAGTCAAAGAGTAATTGTTTTCAAGTCAATTTAACATGAATCAATCACATTTAAACCAGAAACCTGATACAATGGTGTTGAATCAAAATAAATTGTTTTAAATAAACTGAACAGCATCAAAAAATCTTTTTTTTGAGTGTAAGTAGATCAAGAAAGCTAACCTGAGAAGCATTATAATCAATGGTAAATTTAAAATGTTCACTACTGTGATATAAAAATTGTAAAAAATCAAGTAATTAATTGTCCGAGCCACACCATATAAGAAAAATATCATCAATGTATCGACGCCACAAAAAAATATTGGGTAAGAAAGAATTGACCATAGGATTAAATACACATTCATGTTCAAAATGACCAACATACAAATATGCATAATTGGGAGCCATTGTGTTATCCACTGCAGTTCCCTTAATTTGTAAAAAGAAGTCATCTTTGTAGATAAAAAAGTTTTTAGTCAACACCAATGTTGTCAGTGTCTTTAAACACTCAATGCTAGGACTCTTGTTACTAAAAGGATCACATAGAAAAAATGCAATAGCTTGTATGCCGCCATCATGTGGAATATTAGTATATAATGATTCCACATCTAATGTAACAAGTAATACTTGATTGTGAGGCAATGTAATGGACTGTAATATTTTAATCATATCCATAGAATCCTGTACAAAAGAAGGAAGACTTTGAACATAGGGTTTTAAAAAAGAATCAATAAACACCGATATTTTTTCTGTTAATGAACCCATATCAGCAATAATAGGTCTCCCTGCTGATTAACAAGATCTTTATGAATTTTCGGTAAAATGTAAATTACAGGTCTAATTGGATATTCAACTTTTAGAAAATCAAATTAATTTTTCGTTATATCACCTCTTTTAAGAAAAATCTTGTAATGTCTCATGTATTTCATCTTTAAAAATTGAAGTTGGATCAGAAGAGTCTTCCGATTAGTCAGTTTGGATCGGAGTCTTCCGATTAGTCAGTTTAAGAGGATTCGTAGGATTTGTATGTATAATGAAAGGTATGAGATACAATGTAAAGATCTATGTCAGAGGTTTTACGAGAGAGGTTATGAAAATACTTGGATTAAAGAGGCTGTGGCACGTTTCGAAAATACTGATCAGCAAGAGTGCCTTGCTCGAACAGTGTCTAAATCGACCAACAATATATTGTCCTGTATTATCCAATATTCTGCTCTAAGTAATTCGTTTGCAAACATAGTACGCAAACACTGGCATAGCAAAAGGGTCTGAGCTTATAAGCTCTGACCCTTCACTTAGTCTGTGTTATAAAGATCCCCCACGAACTGTCCATAAACGAGCCCCCAATATGCGGCAAATGGTGGTGAGAGCTGACCAAGGATCGGAACGATCTACTAATCCCTTTTCAGTCCCTGATGGCAATTATAGATGTGGACAATGTGCACAATGTAATTTCACGGTCCGTGTACGTTTTGATAGTTTGTTTTCCAATTTGAAATGAAATACGCAGAAACGAGAAAACGGTCGTTTCCTGTTTTTTCGTTTGTTAAAAAAAACGGGAAAACGAGATTTTGACTCGATTTTCGTTTTTTTCGGGTCACAGATAGAAAACGGAAACACGACTTCAAAACTCGTTTTCCACATGTGGGCGGTCATTACACGCCCCTTTCAGCCGATTGGTCTATCAAATCTGAGCCAGTGACGTCATCTTCAGTTCGTTCAACAAAATAATAGTCATCTGCTGCTATATCAGTAGATGTCATAAATCGGCTTTCTTCTGTGCAACCTAACGCGTATTTCACAGAATATGTTTGCACAGATAAAAAAAGAGGTTTTAAAAAACCTACAGTAAACTTACAGTAAATTTAATTAAGTCTGTTTTTAAGCTGTCATTGTGTTTTAAAATGTAAAATGTAAATGCCTCTACATCTGTTACCAAGCGCATGACATCCTTTGGGCTACTACCACCGATCAATAGGCTATACATAATGATAGACTATTCTCTATTATAGATCAGTGGCTGCACTCATTTTTTTTTTTTTTTTTTCTTTTTCTTATTTTTCTTATTTTAATGTTTTGAAACATTTTATACATTTAAGTTCAATCATTTAGCCGACGCATTCCTTGCAGTAGACTATGCAGTCATATTAGAAAATAGGCTATCCACTAGGTGGCAACACCTAATAACGGTATCACCATCGGGGGGCTTTTTAGTTTTCCTTAGCTTATAAATGGCCATACAGATTTTATCTCTTAAATTAAACACTTTTATGAACACAGTGAACATTATTATATGTCACAGTTTACTTGCTATCCTCACTTTTTCTGTCTTTCCTTCGCTTTTGAATGAATTAGCTATAAATGGCCCTGAACATTTTACTTTCAATTTCGATTTAACGGCTATTGGCGATTCTGCGTCAATTGCTTTAGTGGACAACAGCAAAACAAAAACTCTCGTATATTAAACAGAACTTTTATCATCTTTGTAATTATTTTATTTTGTAAATATTCGTGGCTTAAACAGCGGGAAAATTTACTGTATGCAGTTCTGTGGATGTTTTGAAAAACTTAAACTAAACGAAAATTATTGTTGCCTTGTCAATATAATTTCTGTTTTTTCCCCCTGACTTTCAACTGATGCGATCATCGTTTCATTAACCGACAAGATTATATTAAATTAGAATTAAACGAAATTTGATAAATGTCTGTGAATCATTAAAAAAAAAATCCCAGGGGTTTAGTTTTAGCCTACATGAACAAATAGCAGAATAAACAACAGAACATGAGGATTCATCATCATCACGCACCTGCAGCGCTTCTGTGAACGGATTCAATTATATAAAAGGAATAAATAGCCTATGTCTATGCGCGAAATTTATTTCACTTAATTAACATATTACCAAAATGAAAGGGGAAAAAAATGCGACAATATGAGTGTCGATTCATTTTTGAGAAGTTCACAGGAAACCGAGACGGCAGAAAATTTCTTTTGTTTATTTTACGACCAATGTTTTTGTTTTTATTGTGAGTGTACAAAAATAATAGGCATATTTAACCCTTCACAGATTCGAATGATGTTACATATATTTGACCATAAATGTCTGAGTATTTTAAGTTGTTTCCGCTTTTATAAGAAAATTCAAGTGAACGCGTCGGCGCCTCACGCGCACAACATCAGTTTTAGTAACTTGACATCACAGCCTGTTAACTGTGAAAATAACATACATTCAACCAAATATATAAAAAGTTATACTGCTCATTTTAAGTAGTCTGTGTAGGCTACAATAAAAGCGTTTAAATAATAAATATAGTTTAGCCTCCAAATCGTGAATATTGAAACATTTGGATTTGTGTCAAATTAGAGAGGTAGCATAGGTTATAACGCCGGTTTTCTGTTTCAGTCTGTTTTGAATTCGTTTTGGCTTAACATTTATATATTATTTTTGTCATAACTAAAATAGCTATGTAGCTGTAATTTTGATCTTTAATGTTTGATCTTTACATATTCCCTCAATCTTTTAACCAAAGGGTTATTAACATTAGCCTATATTCAGCAGGCAATGTTAGGCTAAATAAAATAAATAAATAAAGAGAGATGAGCTATTGTTCGTTTTTCAAAATTGCTTACACTGCTTATTTATTGTGATTTATTCTATTTATTCAAATAATTTTTTTTTTTTTTTAAATCTGTGCTTTTCATCCGCTCCTCTGTGTGGGTAGTGCAGTTTCACTATGCATATTAAACTACAAACAGCATTACAACAGTCTGTGTGCTGATTAACATTTCTGAAATAAATATTTCTGTGAAATACGCGTTAGGTTGCACAGAAGGAAGCCGATTTATGACATCTACTGATATAGCGGCAGAGGACTGTTATTTTGTTGAACGAACTGAAGATGACGTCACTGGCTCAGATTTGATTGACCAATCGGCTGAAAGGGGTGTGTAATGACCGCCCACATGTGGAAAAAGAGTTTTGAAGTCGTGTTTCCATTTTCTATCCGTGACCCGAAAAAACGAAAATCGAGTCTAAATCTCGTTTTTACGGTTTTTTTTTTAACAAACGAACAAACGGGAAACCACCGTTTTCTCATTTCTGCGTATTTCATTTCAAATTGGAAAACAAACTATCAAAACGTACACGGACCTTTCACAACAAAATGTCACACTTTTAGTCATCCGCACTCAGGGAAACAGTTTAAGATTAAGGGAATAATTTCGTGTAATTCCAAAAATGTAATTTATATGATCAAATGCCCCTGTGGTTTGGCCTATGTAGGTAAAACAAAACGCTGTTTAAAAACGCGTATAGCCGAACACATAAGTAATATACGATTGACGGACCAAAAAAATCCCATTGCTGTGCATTTTGATGCTTTCAAACATAATTTATCGACTCTTCGTTATTTTAGGCTTTGAACAAATACAAGTATAGAAGGGGTGGTGATATTCTCCTAAAGGTTTAAATTTGGATTTTGATTTGAAACCTTTTTTTTTTTTTTTTTTTTTGTATATATTTGATTCCATTTGTTACCAGTGTTGTTTGGATTATTGGGTATGAGTATGATGACTGTATCAGGTGTGACTGATCATTGATGAAATGATAAGAAATTGCCATTTTTTGACTATTTACTGTTTGCCTGACCTGATGAAGACCTCTTTGGTCGAAACGTTGTCTTTTTAATAAATTTTGAAAGCAGCAGTGGCAGTGTGCCATTTTTTGTTTGTTTATCTAATAGTGACTCGAGCACCTGCTCTAAGTTGAGCTGGGATGTGCGCATATTACTTTTTTCTCTATTACTCTACTTTTCAAGGCATTAATTTATCCATGTTTATCATATGTGTTCTCTACAGGGTTTTTGTCCTTCACATCAAGCCAAATATCTCACCAGTATCACTTCATAAATATCAAAAAGAACTGGACTGAGGCTCAGAGATTCTGCCGTGAGAAGTACACTGACCTGGCGACTGTGAATAATGTAGAAGAGATGAACAGCTTGTTCGGAACCATAAGTGATGTTTCATATGATGTGTACATTGGACTTTATAGAAGTGAAGTGTTCAGATGGCACTGGACACTGCAAGATAGTTACAATGTAAAGTCGTACCAAAACTGGAAAGATAAACAACCAGTTAAAAAATAATAATGAGGGCTGTGCTGCAATGAACAAAAATGGGAAATGGTTTAATGATAGCTGTGACTCACAAAGGCCATTTGTATGCTTTAATGGTAAGATTTTATATTGCAAGTAGTAAGAGTCACATATTTTACACATTAGTTTTGTAATGTTTTGTGACCTTTATAAACTTTAGCTTGTTATTTGTCTGTAGCAAAAGGCAATCAAATCCCAATTGAAAAGAAAACATGGAGGGAGGCCCAAGAATATTGCAGAAACAATAACCACACTGATCTAACCAATGTCAGAAACATCTCAGAAAATGATGACATCAAGAATGCTTTAAAAGCTATATGGAAGATACTATCTAAAAACACCACAGAAAGTGATAAAACCAAGAATGCTGTGAAAACTGTATGGATCGGACTATTTAAAGATGCCTGGTTGTGGTCGGATCAGAGCAACTCTTCATTCCGGAATTTCAGTCAGCCAGAAAGCATCAGCAGACACCAGAACTGTACTGCAGTGAATAAAACAGGGAGATGGAATTATGTCCAATGTAACATCACTCTGCCTTTTATCTGTCATGGTGGTGCGTTTCATCACTTTCTCCTCAGCAGCTTTTAAAACTGCATATTACACACTCAGAAATAAGACTAATTCAATTTGCTCCATCTTTTTATGTAATATCTCTAATCTGCCTCCTTTACAGATCTGAAACCTCAACCAACCACTAAACCAGGTCCATTGCCAGCACCAACAGCCAGACAGAATCCAAGTACATCTATCAAATGTACTTGGAAATCTAGAATGTGACATGAGAAGGAATAAGATTGAAATCATCTTATGAAATAACAGATACCCTTTTAGATTACAGAACAGTCTACATTTGAATATATTGCATACAAATCCACAGTCTATTAAAGCAAAAGCATTAATTATACAGTTTATTAACCAAAAATGTTATCACTTACAGCTACTCCTGGAGTAAAAACAACAACAGAGCACATACCAGCCAAAATCACAACCAAGAGTGGAAATACAAGCAGTCAACCAACACAAATACTCACTACAGAGCAAGGTGAAGGATTTGCTCACTGATTTTTTATTCTTACTTTTTCTTAAATTAATTGTATGCAGTAGTTCGCCTACGTTGTTTATAAGGCAATGCATTGTAAAATAAGACTAGATATGAGACTAATTCAATTTGCTGTAATGTAATGTCTATGTCTCTATCTGCTTCTTTTACAGATCTAAATACAACCATTAAACCAGGTCCATTGCCAACATCAGCAGCCAGACAGAATCCAAGTACATCTCACAAATGTACATTCATCCACAGAAATCTAGAATGTGACCTGAGATGGGATAAAAAATTTGCTAAATTAATAAAAAATAACAGATAATACATTTTTACAGATTATTACTATAGTTATTATAGCAAAATCATTAATTATGCAATTTTATTAACCCAAAATGTTCTCACTTACTATTCCTGGACCAGCAACAGAAACACAGCACACACCAGCCAAAATCACAACCGAGGAGGAAAATACAAGCAGTCAACCAACACAAATACTCATTACAGAGCAAGGTGAGAGATTTGCTCATTGTGATTTGTTATTCCTACTTTTTCTTAAATTAATTTATGCAATAGTTGGCCTACATTGTTTATAAGTACATTTTCACTGTCCCCACCACAAAATAATTATGATTTTTTTTTTGGTTTGTTTGTTTCAGCAATGGATTGTAAATAAGACTAGAAATAAGACTAATTCAGTTTACTGCATCTCTGTATGTAATCTCTACCTGCCTCCTTTGTAGATCTAAAAACAACCACTAAACTGGGTCCATTGCCAACATCAGCAGCCAGACAGAATCCAAGTACATTTCGCAATTCATCCACATAAATCTATAATGTGACATGAGGGGGATAAAAGAATTAAATCATCTTATGAAATAACAGATACCCTTTCATATATTTTATAGTCTATATTTTAACATATTACATATAAATCCACAGTCTATTAAAGCAAAAACAGTAATTATACAGTTTATTAACCAAAAATGTTATCACTTACAGCTACTCCTGGAGCAAAAACAACAACAGAGCACATACCAGCCAAAATCACAACCAAGAGTGGAAATACAAGCAGTCAACCAACACAAATACTCACTACAGAGCAAGGTGAGGGATTTGCTCATTGTGATATTTTATTCTTACTTTTTCTTAAATGAATTTATGCAATAATCGGCCTACACTGTTTATAATGCTCAAGAGTAAGTATATTCACTGTCCCCGCCATTAAAGAATGTGTTTAAAACTAAATATAAATATTCATAACCAGATAGCAAGCAATCATTGAAACAATGTTGAGTCAATGTTGATGCATCAACTCTAATTGCATTGAATCAACATTATAAGGTAATGTTGGTTCAATATCACTTCTGCACCTGCAATTAATATCAAAGCAATGGAAAGATTTCAACAAAAATAGGCCTAATCAGTGGTAATGTCATTTAATCAGCATTAAACTACAATTGATTCTACATCACCAATGTTGAATCAATATTGAAATTAACCAAAATAATCAATGGTAATGTCACTGAATCAACTTGTTAATTCTACATAACTACTTGAAATTAGCAAAAAAAAAAAAAAAAAAGGCACCTCACAAAACTGATTTCGAACAGACTTCTGAGGCAGCGTAACGGTTTAATGATCTACAGCAAAATAGCACAAGCTTTGGTGAGAACTAAGCGAATATTTCAGTACTACAACAGTAATTTCTCACTAGAAATGACATCAAAACTGCCTTGATGCCTTCCTACCTCTGAAGGCAGCATTTTTCAGTTTTCGGATGCACAAAGAGCTTAGAACCCAAGAGGCGACACTTTGATACTTTTTGGGTAACAGCCACTAGATGGCGCTCCGGTAGCGCTGCCGCCATTATGGGGTAAAATACTAACTGGACCATAGAATCCTTCACATCTTACACACCCAAAATCGGCAAATTTCACTGCCAAATCAGAAGCGCAATAGAACAGTTTTTTTTTTAAAATTAAGTCACCAGTAAATTGTATGGCTCCTACAGTAAATGTTGTATCGTCTTATACAGGTGCTGGTCATATAATTAGAGTATCATCAAAAGTTGATTTATTTCACTAATTCCATTCAAAAAGTGAAACTTGTATATTATATTCATTCATTACGTACTACAGAAGCCCTGAACCGCAAGGTGAAAAAAAAAATAAAACATTCGGATTCGAAACCGCGGCGATCGCAGTAAAAACTAGACTGGTGGTCCAATACATTGGCGTTGTGCCACTGGAGACATTGATAAATGTAAGTCCTTCATCATACTTGATAGACAATGAAGAGTTATCATGTTGAAATAACGACTTACTATGTCGTTATAACGAGATATTATGTTGAAATAACGAGATATTATGTCGTATAACGACGTAATAACGAGATATTATGTTGAAATAACGAGATATTATGTCGTTATAACGACTTATTATGTTGAAATAACGAGATATTATGTCGTTATAACGACTTAATATCTTGAAATAACGAGATATTATGTCGTTATAACGACTTAATATCTTGAAATAACGAGATATTATGTCGTTATAACGAGATAAGTTTTCGTTTTTGTTTTTTTTCCTCCCCACCAAGTTTTTTTTTTTTTTTTTTCACCTTGCGGTTCAGGGCTTCCATAACACACAGAATGATATATTTCAAATGTTTCTTTCCCAAATTTAGTATCTCAGAAAATTAGAATATTAATTAAGACCAATACAAAGAAAGGATTTTTAGAAATCTTGGCCAACTGAAAAGTATGAACATGAAAAGTATGAGCATGTACAGCACTCAATACTTAGTTGGGGCTCCTTTTGCCTGAATTACTGCAGCAATGCGGCGTGGCATCTTCCACTTCACAATACCCCATAGATTTTCTATGGGGTTAAGGTCAGGCGAGGCGATTTCAAAACACTGCTTCATGGAGCATCAGAGCACAAATGAATCAGTGTGTCGAATCATGATTCAGATCTTGTGTCAAACTGCCAACAGCTGAAATCACGTGACTTTGGCGCTCCGAACAGCAGATTTGATACACTGATTCATAATGCTCTGATGCTTCCTGAAGCATTGTTTTGAAATCGGCCATCACTAAATAAGTCGTTATTTTGGTTTTTTTGGCGCTCCAAAAATATTCTTGTCGCTTTATAACATTAAAATTGAACCACTGTACTCACATGAACCGATTTAAATATGTTTTTAGTACCTTTATGGATCTTGAGAGAGGAAGTGTCATTGCTTCCTATGCAGGCCTCACGGAGCCATCGAATTTTAACTAAAATATCTTAATTTGTGTTCCGAAGATTAATGAAGGTCTTACGGGTGTGGAACGGCATGAGGGTGAGTAATAAATGACAGAATTTTCATTTTTGGGTGAACTAACCCTTTAACCCTTAAATGCATACCTCGGACGTCATTCACTACCCTCCTCCTCGTTCATTTTTTAAAGTTAGACATCAATCTTCTTAGTATTCCTCAATCAATTCATTATAAAGAATATAACAAGAAAAAAATCATAAAATTATAAAAGAATGCCTATTTTTGTATTCATTTTTTTGTAAAAATTGTATAGGGTCGCAAACGACCCGAGGTGTGTATGAGTGTACGTATATTTTTTCTGCACAACAATAATTGAATCTTAGATGACGGAATAAGTGCAATTCACCTTTATTCCACAAGGTGGCAATGTCTGATACACAATGCTGAAGTGACGACTCATTCAGACAGAAAACGAAATAATAAGAAAAACATGAAATGGCTCAGCGATTTACTGCAGAACAAGTACTGAACGCAATCAAATATGACTGTAACTGTTACTGGATTGATCTGGTGAAGCTGTTAGCGATCGAAATATTGATTTTGAAGATGTTGAAAATTATATAGTTTTGAGAATATGTTTGAGATCGCGAATGGGCTCATATTCGTGACCTCAAACATAAAACTAGCCTATTATTTGCTAAATTTACTGGGAAATGAGCTCTGACGAGGACAGTGATGATGGCATAAAACATCTGCTCAAACTGAGCCCTTTCAACCTCCAAAAGGTAACAAAATATGTTTTATTTTATTCTTCTGTAATTGTTACTCTAATATCAGAGGAGTTTTATATTATCGCGACAGGTAGAGATCCTTCCGTGTTAGATAAAGATCCGGGTCGATAAAGACCCGAATATGTAAGAATGATTGGCGAAACAGTCATGCATTTAAGGGTTAATGTACTTTTTTTTAATAAAGCAGCTGATATTGCCATAGAAACTAGTAGTCTGCCAACTCACTTTCACCCCAAAATGGCGGAAATGCAGGGCCGCTGCTGGGCACCGGTGTTGCAATGGAACAATGGAAGTGTCGCTTCTTGTTAGTGTATATTCTTTGGGATGCAGCCCTAGATCATCTGTTCTTCTTCTTCTGCGCTTTTTCCTGTTGTGGCAGTTAGCAAACAGCGTTGCATTACCGCGCACGCCCCCTTCTGGACTGGAGTGTGGATCGCCTGTGACTGACTCTGTCTAACTGCATGAACCGAACCGTGATGTCCGTACCATACAGTTCAGGATGAATACATGTACTGTTACACCCCTATTATCTTGTTGACAAATCAGCAAAAGTTTAACCCTAACTGCATGAGTTTAGTTTTTTATGTTCAGAAGGGTTGAATATGTGATAAATGAACAGTTTCTTCATTTTTTGAAGACAAAAAAAAGAAAACAAATTATCTACACGAAAGCTACACAGACCGATATGTTATCAAAACTATTATTATTTGTTCCATATTATTTCCACATACAACTTTATATAATCCATATTTTTGTCAAACGATTCCAAAGATAACCTGATTCTGGTCCGTGAGAACCTGACGTGGACTGAAGCTGTGAGTTACTGCAGAAAGCACCATGTGGACCTGGTCTCCATTCACAGTGAGGAGCTTCAGAAGAGGGCAGCGAGTAGAGCCAGCCAGGCCTCCACTTCTCATGTATGGCTGGGTCTCCGTTACACCTGCACCTTTAACTTCTGGTTCTGGATAAAGAACAGAGAAACAGGCTGCTACCAGAACTGGGCATCTGGCCATGGGCATGATTATGAGGAGTGTGGGCTGTCAGGAGCTATGGAGTCCACTGGGGGGCACCGTTGGGTCGGGAGGCCAGAGAGCAAAAGGCTGAATTTCATCTGCCAGTTATGTGCTGATACACTCTAGCCAGTAGCCTGATCGACTAAAAGACTGATTTTTATTGTGTTGTACATACAGTACACATTGTATTGGTACTACATACACCCTGCCTTCAAAGGGTAGCGAAGTAACAAAAGACACTTTCAGTAATAAAAAACTGACTATAATGATATACTTATTGCCTATATTTTCTGATTAGTGAGTGGCAGCTCATCCAATAAGAGACCAACAACTACTTACTTAGTAATATAATTGACTCAATATAAACAAAATACAGAAAAAACAAAACAGAACTAAGTTCCTCTCTTGAGGTTGAATCATCAGCAGACCTCCCAGGTGAAAAAAAAGTACATTTCTATAATGTACTTAAAGTGCTCTATTTTCGTGCACTAATTTTGTACTTAATATACTAAAAGTTCTTCTTTAGTACTTCTTAAGATAATCTTAAGAACATGAGTAAGTGTACTCAGCTGTGCTATTTTGAGACACCATAAAATATGAACTTAAATGTGCTTTTAATACTATCTCTGTATTTAAAAAATTTATTTAGATACTACTTATAGTACATTTGAACCCATAAAGTACTACAAGTGGTAACTAAATACATTTTTTAAATACAGAGATAATATAAGCACATTTTAGTTCATATTTCATGGTGTCTCAAAATAGCACGGTTGAGTACACTTAGATGTTCTTAAGATTATCTTAAGAAGTACTAAAGAAGAATTTTTAGTATATTAAGTACAAAATTAGTGCGTGAAAATAGAGAACTTTAAGAACATTATTGAAATTTGAAATTTGAAATTTTTTTCACCTGGGTATTGGTTAAAAAATGAAGGCTTTTAGCAGACATTATCAAAGCCGCTTTAAAAAAGCTAATTAATGTTGATTATTATAACAAACCACTTATGAGGTTTTTTTTGATCACTTCATCATTTTATTACTTAGTCTGTGTACAACTAAATGTATTTTATTTGATATATTAATAATGGCTAACAATAACAATATAATGATGAATATATTAATATCAATGAATAACTTGACATGAGGTTATAAAGATACAGCCACAATAATTAACATAAAATTAACAATTCCTCTTTCAATACTAATTGTAGTCTTCAAACTTCACAAAACTGCTTTTTTTTTTTTGCAATTATTTATGTCCAAGGCACACTCAAAGATGCATAAAAGACAGAATACAAAATAAGACATTTTGAAAAATTGAAAGAGTAATCACCTATTGTCTAGAACAGTTTTGTATGGATATTAAAAATGCAAAACAAGTAGTAATAATTGTTAAAAAAAAAAAAAAATAAATAAATACATATTTGGACCTATATAAATAAGTATTGGTCCAAAAAAATCTGTTAATTCTGACCAACAGGTTATCAGAACAGAGATAAGATTTCTTGGTAACAATTTACAATAAGATTCCATTAGCTGACACTGGTTAATGCATTAACTATGAGAATTTGTTACAGTATTTATTAATCTCTGTTAATGCTAGTTTATAAAAATACAGTTGTTCATTGTTAGTTCATGTTGTAGCTCAGATCCATTAAATAATATTATCAGGTTTGGTAACATTTGATTTGAATAATGTATAAATAAAAATTAAAATGTAAAATGTACAAATTGTAGTAAATTAAATTAACTACAATTAATAAATACTTATAATAAATACTTTACAATAAAAAATATTTTCATTATTAGTTCATGTTAACTACTAATATATTTAACTAATGTTAACAAATGAAACCTATTGTAAAGTGTTACCAATTAAATAATGGTAAGTTATTAAGAAGAAGCACAAATTAAGCATAAGAGTCCATTTATTAAAATCAAAGGCAGAAGACAATATAAGAACAATTACATTTAAAGCAGAACTAAAGTAGTTAATCCTTGTGCTCTCAGTAATATTTGCATACTTGTCTAAATAGAAACACACTATGGAAAATTAAAAAGAAGTCATCAAACACCATAAGTAAAAGTCCACTAAATACCTGTACTCAAAAAGATGTTCTCTAATTTCCCACACTTAATCCGGAACAAAATTTCAGAAATTTAGGGATGACATGACAGGAATGGTTGTTACATTTGAAAGAAAAAGCATTTGTCTCGTCTCATATTTTCTAAAAAGCAACAAAGATTTAAATCCAGAGATCCTAAACTATTTTAACAGACAAAGCTATCACACAGACAATCAAATTAAGGTGAGATTTTTTTAATATTACACAATTTAATTTCCTGATGTTTCATCAGTGAAATGTCTGAATTCATGATGATTTAAAAACACTCTGACAATCCCAAATGAAGAAACAATGTCAAATAATAAAAATGTTAAAATGTTTCTCAATAGGAGTAAGAGCGTGATGTTAAAGAAAAACAAAGCTTAAATCTGAAATATATTATCATCTGGTGTTTACCAATGTAAAACTGGAAAATAAACAATTCTTTAGTACATTCTTTCAGTAGAATGATGCCTCCTCTTCCTCACTAAATCCAGCTTGAACAGCCTCTTGAATACTCTTGATTTCTTCTGGAGGAGCAGCGGGTAGAATGGCAAGCAACTCTCGATCGATCCTTTCAAGTCTTGCAGCGCTCTTCCTGTCAAACTCCTCTTTATTCTTCAGGACAAAGCCTTAAGATGCCTTTTTGTGCCTCATCACATGAGTTCTGGAGCACTTGTCGCTCATGCTCGAATTCTGGCTTACTCTTATCCATGGCCATCAGTTTGCCCAGTGAACTGACACGGTCCATCAGGTACTTGTTGGAAACATCTGTGTATGTTCCAGAGATCATATGGACCAGACTAGCAATGTTACAGGCTTGGAAGGCTTGAGTGTACAGCAGATCTTTTGAGAAGAGCTTTGCATTGTAGGAGAGCTTTTGTGTTTTCTCGGATGTTGAGACAAAGTTTTGGAGAGTTATGCTCAGGCTTGTTTTTATAATGTTAGAAACCATCTGAAAGAAGTGAACCATCTTCTCCCACTGCTCCTTCACTCTCCCCATGGCATCCATTCCTTTGACCAGCATCTCTATGGTAGTTTTGAAGTCGATCTCTTTCAGTTCACAGTTTCTCATAGTGACCAGGATATCAGTTAGTTCCTTCTGGTTCTTCTCTAGGTTCTCCATACACTTCTCATAGGTCTCTCTTTGTCTTGTTCATCTGAGCTCGGGTCTGCTCTATGGCGAATCGTGCATTCTCCGTGGCCCTCTGTGAAGGACTCGTGTTCTCTGACTTTTTTTCTTCTTTTTGCATCATTGGTAGTTTTGGAGAAATGGCTGGAGAATTTGTGATGTCTTTGCTTTTGCTGTCAAAAATATGAGCTAATTTGTTTAGATCCAAGACCTCCTGTATTATGCTTTTTTCATTGTCACATTTGCCATCTGGTGCATATTTTGCCAGCTGGTTGCATATGCTCATGCCCTTATTGCATAAATTCTGAGCTTGTATTTTTGCTGGGCAATCAGAAATATTCTTTAAAGTTTCATCAATTCTTTCAAACTGTTTTGTTATGAAATCCGTTTTTGTATTTTTGTGCTTCTGATCATACAGATTTGTCCAGGCAATGCCATCTACCTCACTATTCACATTCATTAGTTGCTGGATATTCTGTGCACAATTTAAAATTTCAGCCGACTTACTATATACGCTTATATCATCTACCACATCTCTTTGACTTTCTATGTGGCTCTGACCTTTAATGTGGCTCACAGCATTAGCTATCATACTTGTTGGAGAACTCAACATTTTCATTGGCTGAGTAACAGCAGTTGTCAGTCCAGTAACCAGATCTTTACAGCTCTGAGCTATTCCTCCCACAAAATCCATGCCAATCATTTCCCATCCACTAGGGAGAGAATCCAGAGCTTTCTTGTAGCTTTCATGAGCCTCATCCAGTTGCTTCTCCATGGCACTCACTGCCTTCTCAGTCCTTTTCTTGGCTTCTTGAGCTGACTGCTCCCTCAGTTTGCTCTCTTCTAGTTTCTTCTTGATTGCTGCCATTTCTTCCCCATAGAAGTGCTCTGCATTCACACATGCTTCTAGCAGCTCCTGGATGATACTGATGACATCAGTGAAACGCTTTTCAGTTGCACTAGACAACTCAAGACATTCATCTGCAATGACTCTGATATTGTCCAGCTGATCAGGAAGATGTGCTGTGACAACTTCATCATCACCTTGGAACAGAATCTTCACAGATGCCTTCATGTATTGTGGAACTTGGGCAGTATGGAGGCGAATCTGATCCATGCTCTTATGGGCCTCATTAAATGCCCACCAACCAGAGTTACACACTTGCATGAGGCAAGCACGAAAGGAATCAGGGTATTTGATGAATTTGTAGCCGTCTTTAGGGGGATTTTTATTGATAGAGAAATCGGTTGAGGACGAGATGAAAACCAGCTCTCCCAGGATGGCTATAGATAGAGGTGCTGGAGTAAGATACTCTTCCCAGTTAGCATAGGGCTGCATTATAAGCTGGGTTTGGTTCCTCATGTCCTCAGCAGTGCTAAGACTTTGAGTAGATTTTGAGATTGCAGAATTCATGACTTTCTTGTTCCTGCTCAAAACAAAGATGAAATTTGAAAATAAATGTCCTGAGGGAATATCACTTTGTAGTTAGTATTTTACAAGTGGCAGCATTATTCACAACTTTTATTATAACAAAATTTAATGACAAAATTAAGACAAAACAAAAATGACAGTGATATGTTTGCCAGTGATATGTTACCAGCTCTGCTATTCAGCCCTCCACAAGTCCTGTCACATATATATAACATTTTATTAAATAGATCCCTATAGTTTAAAGTATGTGGCTTTAAAAAGTGTGTTTGTTTTTTACTAACATATGGCCTCATCGGACTGAACAGAAGTAATGAACTGGAGAAGATTTCCATATTAACGTAGGCGGAGCACCAAAGCATACCTACCGATTACGTAAACACCCAATAGGGGGTGGAGCTCCACTCAAGGGCGGAAATATGTCACCTCCACTAGAGGAGCTAGCTACATCTATGGCCGCTGGGCATGCCCACATCAATACTGCATCATTTAATTATTTGCATTATTGTAATGGTAGGTTTAGGGTTGGGATAGGTGTAGACGTTAGTAAAACACAAGTGTAGGTGACGTATTTCCTGTTTGAGAGTGGGGCTCCACTCGCCTATGGTTTGCAGCCAGACCCTTCTCTAAACACCAGCATGGACCAATGGTAGTTTGAAGGTTTTTGCCAGCTGCAGCTAACTTTTTCGTATAGTTCACTTTGGCAAACTATTTCAAACTCCCAAAATGGTGTCACATTAATTTGTTTTTTTGATTTCACTTGAAGTATACTGTGGGGTCTAAGGCTAATTCACATTGAAAGACGTCAACAAATGTCATTTCATAGTTTTTACGTGATGTCACACCATTTTAACAGCCACCTGGAGGGTAAAACAAGGCTTTCCTACATTGCCCACCAGTCATTTTTTACCAGGTTTGTACTGAGTACTACTGTAGTAAGAGAGTAATATTAAAAAACCAAAGTCAATATACTCCTTATTGATGATGCATAGTACAGGCAAGCAGAAGAATCCAGATTATAAACGCAGCATGCAGTTTCTCGTTAAGCATTTTTTTTTCCAATTGAAAACCATTATAAAGTAAATGCTTAGCCATTTAACACATTGCGCTCATATTCTAACTTTAAACACGCAATTGAACATTCTCATATGCATCTGCTTGTTTAAAGGCAGTACATTGATTTAGAATGGTGATTAACTGACAGGAACTACTTGTGCATTGCACTGTTTGAAGGCACACCTTACAGGCAGTCAGAATCAAGTATATATTCTGCACAACTAATTATTCTAAATAAATAAATATTGATCTAATGGGATTAAGACATAAATTCATTAAATGAGTACCCCAGCCATAAATTAAAATTAAATTGTTGTATTTTAAAGCCAGCATATGTAGTCCTATTTAATTGATTTATTATTCCACTTTATATTGACTGTTTTTAGCTACTGTGTATTAACATTATTGTGTAGCTACATACCCTACCCCTACCCCTTAACTCAACCTTCAACCTAATCATATAACAAAAACGGTCTCTAACCTTAAAACCTCAATTCTGCCTCAATAGCAGCTAATCTGTTTTGCAATACAACATATACACAATAAATATTGTAGCTAACTATTTTTTTTTTTTTTTTTTTTTTTTTTGATGTAAGTAGTTAGACACCTAATATAAAGTTGGACCTGATTTGATATGTTATATATCTTATTATACTTATTGTATAAGTAATTTTGTACAATTGCCTTACCTTGTTTGAAAGTGAGAAGCGTTTGTGTCAAGTTAAGGTCTCTTAATGGTAGAATTAATGCATGCCTCTGTTTTTATGGCTATATCTGAAAGGGGCGGAGGTGGAAGATGAGGACTTGGGGAGGAGAAACTAGAACGATAACTAAGATACTCTAGATATCTTAATGCTATTAATATTGTTCCCAGAATAAAAATGAAAACTGTATGTAGATGGCAACAAAATCCTACTTTTCTCAAAAGCTAGTAGGGGGTAAGAGAGTGTGGCATGATAGTGATAGTTTTAAAATTGTTTTGAACATGTTGAAAATGACATACTTTCAGTAATGTTTTGCATCATATGTCATTGTTTTCCAGCAAGTGTTTTATTTATTTATTTATTTATTTCAGTTTTAGAGTTTGGAGTTTTACATTATAGCTGTATAATTTCCAGCTAGTTGCACATTTTCATTTTGTAAAGACAAAAAATGCAATAAACAAAAATTCATCATTATGATCATTAAAAAAATTGTCAGTAAAAATATGACAAAGTAAAAGTGGACATTGAGGAACTCAACTTAACCATGGAGCATCTCAATTCTATTCTCAATGACAAACGCTAGATTTGATGAGCATTTCTGAAAATGAAGTCACAAAAGAAATATCTGATTCTCAAGCATTTGACTCCATTTGATGCTGATTCAGATTCAAATTGTATATTTTCAGTTATAATGTCCATTGTTCTGTCCAAAATGGAAGAGGGGGTAAAATCTTTCTGTGACAGCGTCAGCCACCACTGAGAACTACCACTGTAGAATCCCCGGTCACCATCCACCACACAAACGAGAAATCAGAGCGCCATGCCACTAAACTCACACTGAACAAAAAATCAGAGTGTCGAGCCGCTATCAGAATCAAATCTGGTTTAAATTTAATTTAAATTGGAGGGCTTGGTTTAAACCATTTCTAATCAATTCGATATGACATGTAAACACTTCATTGGATAGTGTAGTAGGACAATGTTAGTGTCCCACTAATTCTTGCTTCTGACTCTCATCCACAGACGCCTTGTTTTGTGTGCAGGAAGGTGCATTTTTACTGCTCAATAAATATAACCAGCATGGCATAAAGATTCATGTTCTTGATGTCTCCTAATTAGAACCCAAAGTAGATAAATATTAAGTTTATAACAGCACAAAACACTGTATATCCAGTGTGCACGTCAAAAGATCCAACACAATTTGAAGCTTGTGATATATATATACTTACACATCAGCCAGACCACATTTGCTTTCTTGTAAACACTGTTTGAATGGAACAATCCAATGATTTCATTCCCAATGAAAAAGGTGTCCATGTAAACTACTGTCAATAAATGCATCTTGGAGAACATGCAAAAGGCACAGTACAGCAACTATACTCAGGGCCGCATTAAGACTATAAGAGGCCCTTGGGCTTTATCTCTTGAGGGGGGCCCTTCATCCACAAGGACTACTACCTACATTCACTCAATCTTCTTAATCACAAAGTACAAGTTATCAGCCTTTTATTTTGCATGAATAAATGCCATTAACAAAACATCCAAACCTATAGGTCTGTTATAAAATATAAATATCACTGCATTAACTACATATTGACACTTAGTCCGAACTGTTTGCACAGGCTACTTACAGTATTTGGAACTACTACCTAAATCAGCTCCATCTTCCTATCAAATCAGCCATTTGTTTTGCAGAAATAAATGCAATAAAGCTTTCATATACATTTATATGTAATGTTTCATTTAACAATTCACACCCAGTTTTATAAATTTATATAAAAATATACAAAAATGTTCTTTTTCTGAATACTTCTTTTATAATGCTGAAAATGTCAGTTCTGCCAGTGTTGAATTTATTTACTTTTTACATGACAGCTTTAAAAAAGAATGTTCTACATATGCATTTGTGACTGGTAAAATTTGAAAAGTTCTCAATTTCATATTCTCAAGATATTATTTTGACATCAACTTGGGCTACTTTTACTGCTGTTAACATTGTGACACTGTAATGTTAAAAGGGACAGTCAACTCATTATAAAATGCGGTTATGCTTGAGCCCAGGTAAGCCTGTGCATTAATGCGCCCCTGACTATACTTCATTGAATAACATTGTTTTCTCAATAGAAAACTAGATAAAGTATAACTACTGATGCTTCATATTCACAGTTCAGCCATGCTTTTCTAAGAAAAAAACATTGTTAGCTGACTATGATCACACATTTCTTCATTACCCACGTAGTTCAGCAAAAAAATCATAGTAAAATAAGCAAACATCATCTCAAAGTTTTGTGGTTGTAACAACAGTTCTCAACCTGTGGTTAGAAACAAGGGTAACACTTTATAATAACTCACGCTATGAAGACGCATTAGCAAAAAGTCAATTCATCATTTATAAAGCATTAATAGATATTAGTAAGCATTTATAAATACAGCCATAAATGCTTTGTTCTTGATTTATAAGCATATCTATAATAAGTTTAAAAATTGTATTTTCATATTTTATTAATGATTAATTTATCGTTTCTAAATTATGTATTACATTATTCACAAACCAGTTATTTAGGAGTTGTCAGTGGTTCATAAGATCATTTAGGAAGTGTAAGTAAATGATTAATAAAATATTTAAATGGTCATTTATGCATCTTATTATTTAGACATATAGTATTAGTTACTTAGTGTTACAAAGTAATATTTTTTACTAAGTAAAAATAAATGCTTTATTAACACATTCCTAGTGTCAAAACTACCTCAGTACTAACTTTAAAACATTAGAGAACAGCAGTGCAGAAGATCACTGAACCTTTAAATCTCATTTATAAAAAGCTTTACAAAGCATAAATGGTCCTCACTTTAGATAAGCTCACAAAATAGTTAACTGACCACTTCTGAATGTTTTATAATTACCTGAATTAATCATGAATTGCAGTAGGAATATGTGTTAATAAAGCATTTATTAACACACTAAGTAACTATTTCTATGTCTAAATAATAAGATGTATAAATGAATGTTTAAATAGTTTATTAATCATGTACTTACACTTCCTAAATGATCTTATGAACCACTGACAACTCCTAAATAACTGGTTTGTAAATAATGTAATAATTTAGAAATGATAAATTGATTATTAATAAAGTATGAAAATAGAATTATTAAACACATTATAGATATGCTTATAAATCAAGAATAAAGCATTTATTATAGCTGTTTTTATAAACTGCTTACTAATATCTATTAATGCTTTATAAGCGATGATTTAACTATTAACTAATGCTTAACTAAACACAAATATAGGTCGTGATAATGTGCTTGAAAAGCGACCTACAGGGTTTTTTTTTTTTTTTTTTTTTTTTTTGAGGACAGTCTTGACAATCTATACTTTTCATTTCATATATATTAAATTTTGCTTCTACACCTTTTAGTGTGTAAAGAAAATGAAATGCTATGCTGTTTTGGAGTGGGAGGCCTTTGCCATCATGGGCAGTTTTGGAGTTGAGGTTTCTCCTTGGGTGCAGTTTCAGAATAACAACAGACCCCACAATCCACTACAATGGATGGCCCTCACCAAGGTGTCCATTGTCCATGTGATCTTGTGACCTTTCCTCCATAGTCAATCATGGGCCCCCTCCTTGCTTAGGCCTTGGGGCTTCAGCTCACAGAGTGGTGCAGGTATGACATCACTTTGTAGGCCAACCAGCATTTAGCATCACACTGGTTCTGATTTTTATTTTAAAACATTTTCCTAGAAAGTTTGAGTTAGAATAGTTATTAAAACTTTTAATAAAAGCACAATTATAAGCATGATGAGGCTGTAAAAAGCTTTCAATGTCCCTGACAGCGTCTGTTGTACCATTTAGCCACTTGTTAGCAACTGCCTTTTTCAAGACACATAACAGTTTTAAAAAATCATGATTGGGGTAATACTGATGTATTTTATGCTGTAGAGTTAAACATGATTGTGTCTTGAGCTTGTGTTTACCACAGACCTTTTTTCAGCCATTTAACCAAAATCCCATTCAAAAAACCCATTGACTTCGGGACGATGGAACCAGAAGTACTAAAATGCAGAAAAATTGTTTCCATGTTTTAGCCTACTAAGTGATGTCACATCTGCAACACTATAGTGAGGTTGTAGAAAAGCTCCTTTCTCACTTGTCCTTCCTATCCATTTATTCTATCTTTCTCTTTACCCATACTCAAATCACTTAGTTCACACAGACTGGATATATGTAAAACATACTGTTTTGTTTGTCTACTCCTGCAATTTGGATTATCTTTTGGTTGTTGTTGTTGTTGTTGTTGTTATGGGTTTATCAATAAAGTTATATATTATAACTTATATGTTTAACATATAATTGATAGAGTTATATGTTAGCTATATAACTTTATTAAAGTTATAATCTATATTAAGATTATTTCCATCATCTCCTCTTCCTTGGCCTGACAGGATGTTACAGAATACCTAGACTTAGAGAAGATTAATATGGTTATTCCAGCCATTGCCTCCTCCTCCTCACCCAGGATAATCTCTGACTCAAGGAACACATCAGTCAGTTATTGGACATTGCCTATCTAACACACTACCTTGACAGCACACTCATTTATTTTTTGTCTGGACTGGATTGAATCCCAACATAAAACAGCTTGTTCCTCTTCCCGTTGATGGTCCTCATAGAAAATTTGTGGATTTTGTTAATCTGGTGCTGGCTAAGAATGGATTCTCATTCACTGTGGGTGAGGTAGAGGAGGAATTTGCCAACCACTTGACTGCCATGATCACGTAGAGCCCATCCAGCCTTGTCCCACTCCCACCACGGACAATGAGGCAGAGCCCAATGCAGAACCAGATCCTGAGCGTGTGCCCGCACAAAGCTTGAGCAAAAGAGAATGCCTGAATCCATTTTTGTATGGAGCCCAAGCCATTCGCCAAGTCTTACCAGGTGCAAGAGACAGCACCAATGTCTATCACTATGGGAATATTAGTGGAGATAGATGGTATGAAGTGGAGCCCTGTCCATACTCCCATCACTGGGGAGAGTTTGTTGTATCCAGTTCTTAACTCCACCTCAGCCTGTTGTCCCATCAGCTCCACGCTCCCTCATCTCCACTGTGGACCATCATAACACTGGCTTCCTTAGCAAACCTAGCAAACCTTAGCCGAGCTCTAGGAGCGAAGGCCTCAGTATGACAACTCGAAATTGAGACAAGACCTTAGAACTCCCTACGCTCAGGATATCTTGTAAGGAGGCTCACAGAGAGCCTACCACTTGCAATCGTTGTCCCAGCAGAGCTCTAAAAGAGTGGAATCCTCAGAAAGATAATTCCCTAGCAAGAGGAAACCTAACAATGATTGCAGTAGCTAAGGAGGCTTACAGAGAACCTAACCGTAACACAGTTTGTATGTACAGGAAGAAGGAGGTGGGAACCGGTGAACATTTAAACAAACTTTAATATAAAATAAACAAAGAACAAAACGAAATTAAAATGCCCCTCGGCTCTCGCCCACCCTGCTTGTCACATACCCCAATCGCCCCCTTGCAGGCTGGTCCGGTTCCTGGACACACTGCCGGTCGGTCCTCAGCCAGCTGAGAGGCTCTTCCTCGCAGTGCCATGCGATGGTACTGGACGCTCAGTGGACGGCTCAATGGTTCCTCTGACTGAGGGCAGCAGGCACCAAGTCCCCCGTTCCCTGCGAGTCCCCCTTCATGGTGGATGACAGCAGGCTCGGCAGTGACTCCTCCGCTCCCTCTTGGACGGCAGCCACCCCACCTCGTCCCAGGAGCACGGCAGCGAGCTCTCCGTCCCACCTGTTGATAAATCGCTCCAGCACCACCGCCTCGGGCAGCCACTCACGGTTTTCCCACTCCCGCGCTGCCCGACCTCCTCAGCACCGTGATCCTCCTCAGCAACGATGGCTCTCCAATAGCATGTCTCTCCTTCCTCCCAGGTTTCGGCACCAATGAAACACAGTTCGTATGTATGGGAAAAAGGAGGCGGGAACCGTGTGCTGGCCACACAAACATAACAAAACATAAAATAAAGTCCAGGCCTGGTCCTCTCTCATCCTTCACTGTTGTCGCTCCTCCTTTTATGCTTCCGGAGCTCCAAGTGTGGAGGTCTCAACATCATGACTCTTTAAATTGAGAGGAGATCCAACTATAACCCATGTTCAAGAAATTTCACAAGGAGGCTCAAGAGAGCCTACAACTCACAGTGCTGTCCTAGCACAATAGCTAAGGAGGCTCACAGAGAGCCTAATACTTAAAAAGCCTGCATTATATAAAAGAGCAGCTGAGGAGGCACCAGAAAAGCCTAGCGACACAGCCAAGCTCCCATCAAGGAAGCAAACAGAGTAGCTAACTGCTACTGCAGCAGTAGCTAAGGAGGCTCCAAAAAAAAAAAAAAGGAGCGTGACAACTTGAAAACACTGCTCACTAAAGCAGGGGCCCCATAAGAAAAAAATAAGAGAAAAAAGAAGACTAACCTCGAGAGGGGATTCGAGAGCTCACAAACAGATTCTCAAGGAGGCTCAAAAGAGCCTAACTAATGCCAAGTTCACACTACAAGATTTTAAGCCTGATTTAAGCCCGATTTGCAAGTTAATGAGCCGACAGGTCGGGCCTTTGATCAGGGGCAAATCAGTGAGTGATCAGTGCTTGCCAATCTTCATGTGTGAACTACTCAATGATGCATCAAAGATGCAGATGCCAGACAAATATAGCATGCTAAATATCTGGAGCTGTCTGCCGACTTGACATCCTGTGGTGTCACGTGTCACGACGAGCTACAGCCAATGAGATATACACTATTGTCTATGGAAGAAGCATTAACAATCCATTCAAATATAATTTGCCGATGTTTATTCATATCAGATACACATTGTGTAAGGAACTATAAAGCTCACTCTATTCTTCTCCCGGTTCACCGTCCACATGTATTTTGGTACAAATGAATGCATTCACATGCTGTAGCCTATAAATCTGATTGACAGGACTCTCTGAACTGAGGCGCAAACAAACCAGGCAGCACCCATCTTGCATTATAGATAAAGACCAAGATCGTGATGTAGGTTTTTAGATGACAAAACACTCACTTGCTGATTTTTGAGAATCAGAATAGCAGATAGTTGATGACATGGTGAGAAAAGCAATACATCTGTTATACAGTGTGGCCGCGGAGTGTCACGTGACAAGCATGACGCGTCGTCATGGAAACAATAAAGGGAAACGTTCTAAGAGTAGCCCTAACTCTGAGAAGTCAGCCAGAATATTATAAACTTATGTGTGAATGGGTTAATTAAATTTGAATTAAATCTTATTCAAAATATAATCTAATTTTTTCCCAATGTCCATTTTCAAACAAAGTCGTTGGGGGACAGAGTTGTTGTCAGCTTGTGTAGTGTGTGACCCCCTGTTGCAGATCATTTATGTAGTTTCATGTAGTGTGAACACCACAACGACTTCAAGACTCCCACAGCAATTCATGTAGCCTGAACAGCACTGTGATCTGCCAAAATTTAAAGTCCTGTAGTGTGAACAAGGCATAACTCGTACCATATACAGGTGAAGCTCAAAGAGCTGAGGCTAAAATAATAATAGGAGGCAATAGAGCTTCCTAAAGCAGTGGCCGAGGAGGCTCAAAAAGCCTAACAACCCAGCACCACCAGAGATGGAGCTCTGCAAACAGAGGCCTCACATGACAACTCTCCAAGTGAGAGGAGGCCTAACAACCTCCTAAACTTGAACAGCTTTCCAAGGGGGCTTACAGAAAGCTAGCTACCTGATGACGCTTATCTGAGTGGAGCTCTAGGAAGAGTTCAGCGTAATGACTCTCAAGTGAGAGGAGGCCCAAAAAATATTCACTACAATAAAAAGCCAGGAAAACAGTGACTAAGAAAGCTCACAGAGAGCCTACTACTTAGAAGCAAAAAAAAAAAAAAAAAAGCAATTTTGTAACTTACTACTTACTAAGTAACTTATAACAGTGCGAAACCCTGTATATCCATGCAGTGTGCATGTCAAAAGATCAAACCCCTGATATATAAACACAAACATCAACCAGACCACTTATGCATTCTTGTAAACACGGTTTGATTTTATCAATTTCAATGATTTCTTTTCCAATGAAAAAGGTGTCCGTGTAAACATAGCTACTGATAATAGATGCAAAGACATATAGTACAGCAACTATATTCCATACATCATTTGAATAACATTGTTTAGAAAACTAGAGACAATATCACACCTGTTGCTTCATATTCCCAGATCAGGCATGCTTTTCTCAAAACTATTGTTTGCAGTAACACTTTAGAACACTGATTCTTCATTAATGAATAACAGGGAAAAAATAGTAATGCTTTATTATGTAATGCATATAATCTCAAAAGTTTACAATGACTTCAGTAATTACTAGAGAGTTGTCATGTTTCTCACTTTAGAGTACTGATTAAATAATTAGAGTTCCTTGATAGTTAATAGTAGTTACTAGAGTGTTAATAATGCATTACTTATTTGTTCTTGTGTAGTTATTCATTAATGAAGAATCAGTATTCTAAAGTGTTACACTGTTTGCTGACTATGATCACAAGTTTCTTTGTTACCCAGTTCAGCAAAAATCCTCGTAAAATAAGCAAACATCATCTCAAAGTTGTGTGGTTAACAACAGTTCTCAACCTGTGGGTAGAAGCATTTTCTTAGCATGACATGGACTTTTAAATAACTCTTGAGCAAAATAGGCAAGACAACTTGCAAGACAATCTATACTTTTCATTCCATACATATTCATTTTTCATTCTACACCTTTTAACATGTAAAGAGAATGAAACACTATTCTGAATGCTATCTCCTTGGCTGCAGTTTCAGAATGATGACAGACCACAATCCATCCTCAGTGGATGGCCCTTGCCAAGGTGTCCATTGCTATTGTGACCTAGTGATGTCTCTCAATGTAGAACTACACAGTTAAATCATATTATTACAATCCATAATTGGAGCTCTAGGAAGCTGATGCCTCAGCGTAACAACTCTCAAGTGGGAGAGAGAGAGAGAGAGAGAGAGAGATAGTAACTTAGTAGAAACTCAGTAACTTACTACTTACTAAGTAACTTAGTGGCAAGAGACCTCACTTCTACTGGCCTGAACTGGCACACTAGCATTTGACTCTATTTAATATAGATGATTGGGTGCAGGAAAGTGCATTTTACTGCTCAATAAATATAACCAGAATGGCACAAAGATTCATGCGCTCATTGCCTCCTAATTAGGACCCTAAGTAGATAAATACTAAGTCTATAACAGTTTGAAACCCTGTACATCCAGACAGTGTGCACGTCAAAAGATCAATCCCAGTTTTGAAGCTTCTGATATATATACACAAACATCAACCAGACCATTTTTGCATTCTTGTAAACACTGTTTGGTTTTTATCAATTTCAATGATTTCATTTCCAATGAAAAAGGAGTCCATGTAAACAAGCTACTGATAATAGATGCAAAGACATATAGTACAGCAACTATATTCCATACATCATTTGAATAACATTGTTTAGAAAACTAGAGACAATATCACACCTGTTGCTTCATAATCCCAGTTCAGGCATGGTTTTCTCAAAACTATTGTTTGACACTTTAGTCAACACGGTAACACTTTAGAATACTGATCCTTTATTAATGAATAACTACACAGGAAAAAATGAGTAATGCATTATTACTGTATGTAATGCATATAACCTCAAAAGTTTACAATGACTTCAGTAGTTACTAGAGAGTCATGTTTCTCTCTTTAGAATACTGATCCAAATAATTAATAATTCCTTCTGACAGATTTGGTAATACTTCAGTCATTACTAGTGGGTTACCATGACCTTCACTTTAGAATTAATTATACATTATGCATTATTCACATTAATTATGAACTGTATTTAGTAGTTTTTAGTAGTTATCTGGGAGGTATGAAAAGTAGTATTTACTGATTAGCTAATAGTGAACTACCTACCAACTGAGCACTATTACTTACTAATTCGTTAATCAGAGTTTCTTGATAGTAATAGTAGTTACTAGAGTGTTAATAATGCATTACTCATTTGTTCTTGTGTAGTTATTCATTAATGAAGGATCAGTATTCTAAAGTGTTAAACTGTTTGCTGACTATGATCACAAGTTTCTTTGTTACTGTAACGAAGCGGGACTCAGACAGGGATCCATTTGCGAGCTTTAAGCGTGGTCGTACAGGCAGGGACAAACAGGAACAGCGAGGGACAGGCAGAATCGTGGTCAGAATACAGGCAGTAGATCAGGACAGGCAGATATCACTCACAGAATAGAATGCCAGGCAAGGGTCACACAATCCATCCTCAGTGGATGGCCCTTGCCAAGGTGTCCATTGCTATTGTGACCTAGTGATGTCTCTCAATGTAGGACTACCTCTCACTTGTCCTTCCTTTTCATTTATTCCATCTCTCCCATGTCTTTCTCTTTATCCATACTCAAATCACTTAAAGTGGGAGAAATAAGTATATAAGTTTTCAGCACATCAACATTTTTTTATTAAACATTTACAATGCAGCAATTCACTTGAAATTTTGACCACACATTGGTATTAAATCAAGAAATCTACACAATTAAATAAATCATATTATTAAAATCCATAATTAAATCAAATTATTAATCCTTTGTTTCCAATGACAGCCTCAAGACACTTCCTGTATGAATCAACTAATCGCTTATAGTGCCAGGATGATGCGGGGGAGCAAGCAAGAGTGGACCGTTCTTTATTTGGTTCCATAAAAGCTCAGGTGGGATTTTGGTCCATTCTTCTAAAAAACTCCCACCTGAGCTTTTATGGAACCAAAAAAGAACGGTCCACTCTTGCTCCTCCTCATAATCTGGTTGATGGCAACATATTCATCTCAAGAATTTCTCTGTACATGGCTCCATTCATCTTCCATTCAATAATATGGATTCAGTACCATGAGAAGAGAAGCAACCCTAAAACCATGATGCTTTCACCTCCAAACTTCACTGTTGGTATGGCATTTTAGGGTCATATGCAGAGCCATCTCTCTTCCAAACATGGCGGTATTATTGGCAAAAGTTTTTTTTTTTTTTTTTTTTTGGTCTCATTCTCACAGTAATTCAAATGCTTTTTCAAATGTTGTGTAGCAAGCTTCAAATGCTTTAAAATGTTTTTTCTTTAGTAATGGAGTCTTCCGGGGTGAGCGTACATGAAAGCTGTGGTGATAAAAAGCATTTCCCATAGTTCCCTTTCAAAAGCTACTCTCAATGCTGTGCTGATCTAAGAGCTATGTGAAAACATCTTTGTTTTACCGGTTGTGAACAAGTGTGGCAAACCATAAATGCTCATCTTGAACATGCTCTCTTCTTCTTCTTCTCTATTTGCCCTGCGTTCCATTCGGAAGGGCATTCCTATGCCCTAATCCCTTCAAAGGGTTTACCCTCCGGAGTGAGAGCTTCGAAGGGAAGAAGGGTGTAGGGGTCAAAAAAACTCTTCTTTTGGAACGCATTTCTGCGTCATCTTAACGAGACAATTAAAGAGTTGTAGATTGTGCAAGCTGCGCCTTTTGTTTAATGTTAGTTTATATTTATTTATTTATTTATGTTAGGTATATCGCATGTAGGCTATATTGTATCTATGTATTTTAAACATTTGAATGGACTGATAAAGGGAGCTGTAAAGTATTTTTTTTGAAGTACAATGTTGTTTTGACCATAATGATGTACCAAATCTAACTCGTATAAATATTACAGTAGTACAGAAAAATACTATACATACCTTTATAGTTAAAATCAAACTCTGAGCCTCATGTACCCATTCTGTGACGTCAAACAACTTCCCTGTGCAAAGGATCATGGGGGCCCGAAGTGTCCATCAGTTGTACCCTTCGAAATATTCATTCTTAAGGGCCCTTTGAAGTGGACAGTTTTGAGAACGACCCTTCAACATGGCGGGCATGATTATTTTCACTCTGAAGTGCCCTTCGGAGGGCGAAATATCACGTTTGGAATGCACCGTTGAATTCCGGCAGTGTAGACACTGCTAAGTGTATTACTGCCCTCCACAGGTCAAAGTCTGAACTAAATTCTCCAATACAATATGCTAGTGTAGGTATATAACGATTAGTTCAAACTTTGACCTGTGGAGGGCAGCAATACACCTAGCAGTGTCTACACTGCCTGAATTCTAATAGAGAAGAAGAAGAAGAAGAAGAAGAGAGCTAGTTCAAGATGAGCATTTATGGTTAAAACATATAACATTTTTAATTTTTTTTAGAAAATGAGTGATGGTTTTTCTAGATAAGACCCTTATTCCTTGTTTGGGATTGTGTAGAGCTCTTTGAAGCTGCACTGAAACTGTAATTTTGACCTTCAACCGTTTGTAGGCCATTGAAGTCCACTATATGGAGAAAAATCCTGGAATGTTTTCATCAAAACCTTAATTTCTTTTTGACTGAAGAGAGAAGGACATGGACATCTTGGATGACATGGGGATGAGTAAATTATCAGGAAATTTTAATTTGAAAATGAACTAATCCTTTAATATCTTCAGAACCGCATTGTGTACTGTGTGTGTTCAACCCTTACCTCTTCTCAACTATCCCCTTGCTAGGAGTTAGTTTTGCAAGCAGGAATAAGACTTTTCTAACTCTTCTGCTCTTTCTTTCCAAAGAAAAGAGTTAAAGAATAGCAATAATACAATCATGTCTAGAGAGTCTAAGAAATGTGTGCTACCCTGTTTACAGCCCATTTAGGACGATGATCTGCATGATTTTTTCATTGAATTGAATAACTCATGGAGCTCGAGTATTGATCTGGCAGTAGAGCAGGAGATGGGACTGTCCCTTTCTCTTGCTCTCTCACCAGAACATGAGGTCCTCAAGCCCGCTTCTGGAGTGAGCCTCAGCACTTCTTCAGAACGGGCTGAGGACACAAGTTCTCTTGGGGAAATGGATTTTGAGTGCGCTGCCTCTGAGTGCTCCTCTCGTGATGACAGATCGTTCGGTGAGCTACTCGGGGTAATCGCACATGCTGTGGACAGTCTTCAGTTGGATTGGCCACAGGAACAAGTGACCCCAGACGTTCCAAGTTAGATGACAGATTTTTGTCAGGTAGAGGTGTGTGAGGTGTCCCCTGAATGTGTTTGTGAAGTTTCAGCTCAAAATACCCCATAGATTTTTTTTAAATTAATTTTTTTAACTGCCTATTTTGGGGCATCATTAACTATGCACCGATTCAGGCTGCGGCCCCTTTAAATCGCACGCTCCCTGCCCCCCGAGCTCTCGACTATAATACAGTGCAATACATGCAAAAAAATAAAAAAAATAAATAAAAAATCAGGAAGGGGGCAAGCACTTTTTCACACCACTGTATATATAAAAACTAATTTTATGGAAAATAACTGATTTTTTAGGTTGTTTTCTTGTACTGTTAATTGTAGTCAAAACTCTACAAAATTAACTCTGCTCTAAACTAACAACTCGGCTGTTATTTTAAATATTATGACATTAGTGAAAAATTACAATAATTCATAATTTTTATACAGTATTTTCTGTTTTCTTAAATTACATACAAATGTTAAAATTACAAAATGATCTGTAATCAACACAATAACTAAACAGTTTGAATGATAAAATGGTCAAAACACCATAAAATTAAAGTAAAATCTCCTTATTTAAAAGCTGAAAAACTGTCAACATGAGCGCAGCAACAGAAAAAGTCATTATGCAGACATGACTTAAAAAATATTTGGACATGATCAGGATTCAGCATATGAATCAACAATGGTGACAGTCAAAAAACAGTATTCAGATCAACTCGGAACATCACAAAACAAGCTATTAAAGTCACAGAAAAGCTTTTTGCTGATTGTCACCATTGTTGAGGTTCATACTCTGATTCTTGATGTTTGTGTGAGTCTAAAAAACACAGCTGTAAACACTTTCTATATAATGAATTTTTAAAAAATCTCACAATATCTGGCTGTCATAACTTCATAATATAACAAGGCTGCTGTAAATAATGCAAAACTAACAGCTAATATACTCAGAGACAAGGAGTAGGGGAGTGGTTTTAGACAACAATGGTTGTGGGTGGGATCCTTTAGAAAACATATTTCAACCCCTAAAAAACAGTGATTCATTCATTTCACTATTCAGCATTAATAGATCTTCACACTTGAAACTGCTCCTACTTTTGAACAGGGTAAGGCAATTACAATTAGGATAATTTGCATTTGATTAATAGTAATTTGATCAAATGTGCTATTGATGGTAGTCATACAAATTCTAATTTTGTTCCTTTTTTATAGACATTTTTTAAATATCACCAGTTTAATCTACAAGTGAATAAATGTTATATATGTTAACAATATGCAAATTTATGTTATAACTAAAAAATGTTAACCTAATATATGCTTCAAGTGGTAATATCTAAATTAATTGATTACATAAATTGAATAAATAAAATAGATTACAAGTCATAAATATTATTTAACATCATTGAATCTATAGTAGATTAAACTAAACTGTAAAAAAAAAGACAAGAAAAACTTTTTAAAATTAAAATAAATGTGGTACTAATTTTACCTGAAACGAATGTACTCAATTTTAGTTCAATTATATATATATATATATATTTTTTTTTTTTTTTTTTTTCTTTAATGCTTATATGCATTAATGTTTTGCCAAACATTATTTATATTAAGGTCTTTAATGACCTGAATGGATGGATGGATCATGGATGGATCTCTAATCACCGCAATAGTAAAACTCTCCTGATATTTTAAACAATAAGAAAACACATTTCAATGTATGCATTATTTAAGTAAAAAATAGAGCCTATAATCCAATTAATGGAGGCAGATTGGTGACATCTAGTGGAAAGAAATAAAGAAAACCAGGGCCATATAACCCATATAAATATAAACTGTGTATATATTACAGAAAGCATTTTGTTACTCATACCATTATAATTTAATAAAACACAAATGAACAGGATGGCTCTGTCTGAGCTTAATCAATCTAGGAATGATCTGAATTTGACCTTTTAGTTCTTCTGGCTCAATTTTGCCATAATGTTACAGCCACACCAGTTAATTTGTGTGTGTGCGAGTAGATTGCAACACAAAAAATGATCTGTACTTACTTTCTTTCTTTCTTTCTTTCCTTTTTTTTTTTTTTTTTTTTGTTGTATTTTCCATTAATTTCCTATGGTGGTAATTTCTGACAGCATAGAGAACAAGTGTGATTATTTTTAGACCATTTAGCCTTTTCCAATCATGTCCATTTTTGTGTGTGTTCACATAACCAGTGCCACAAAAAGTGACCAAGTTTGTACCATTCCGATGAAGATACAATTGTTCAAAAGTGAACAAACAAAAACCAGAAGGCTAAAGTAGTCAGCATTAACTTAATAATAATAATAATAATAATAATCTGAAAATAAAATAACACAAAGTATTCTTTGTGTCTGAGTAACTGATTTTTTTTTTCATATTTATGGGTTATTTGTGCCTTTATTCAGACAGGAAAGTAGAGAGCAGACAGGAAAGAATTGGGCAGAAAGAGGGGACATGATCAGCAAAGGACCTCGAGACAGGAATCAAACTCAGGTCGCCGTGAACGCATTTGCACCATGTGTCTGCGCACTAACCACTAGGGTATCGGCACCGACAGCAACTGAAAATTTAATGCTGCCTTTTTTCTTGTTTATTTTATATTTTACTGACTTTAAGCTTGCAGTAGTCTTAAAGTTGTAATCATTTATATAAAATAACACTTTTATTTGAAGAAATTGAATACTACACAAATTATGATTGGAAAAATAAAATCTAGGCCAGTAAGTGAGATTAATTTGGGGGAGAGGGGGGACTGAAGAAATTTAGGGGATCGCATCCTACTCCATCACACCCATGGAGCATGTAGGGAAAGAAAAAACAGATCAATTATTATTATTACTTTTATTAATGTGTCAAATAACTCTTCAAGTGTTCCTATTGCATGATCTGGGATCTCATTGTCAAAATATTTATTGATAGGCCTACTCCCTTTTGTTTTTGTGTGAAGGATGTGCAGTGTTATGACGGATGTGCAGTCAATGGAGGCAGTTTCAAGGCCTCTAAATGATGGAATTGTCTCCATCTGTAACATCTGCAAATCCCTCAGGAATGCACAAGTCAATCCCACCACTGACATGTGCTCTAATTACAAACAAATTAGGATGCATATTGAGCATGCTGAACAGTGCCTGAAAACATCAGAGACAATGATTAAAGAAAAGCTGGGCTGTTTGGATGAATGCATGGAGCAACTTACTAGAGAGAAACAAAGTGTTCAGCAGCAGAAAAATGAGAAAATCCAGGCCATGAATGTTTTACACATAAAGAAGGATTCTGCTGAGGAATCATTAAAACATTCCAAAGAAACTTTGGAGTGGGCTGAAAGAAATGTACAATCAGCAAATTATGCCTTAAGAGTACATCAAGATAGGATGAACGAATATGATGATATGGAAAATGCAGGGATAGCACTGCTTGCAGTACCAATTTTCGGATGGATTGCTGGTGAGAATTCCACTACTCTTACCATCACCTTGAATTGTACATGTAACAATTTGTGAAGTTATGCATTTAAAATTGTTGTGTATTCAAGAGATTTTTGTTCATCTCTAGGTCCAATAATGATGAATGAGGCGCAGCAGGGAATGGAAGAAGCTTTAAATGCCATCCGAAATGCTGAATGGGAGAAACAAAGCTCTGAATCTCAAGTGAGGAACTGCACTGAAAAAAGTGTATTATTACCAGAACATAATCTCTAGGACACAGGATGAAATTGAGCAGACCAATGAGGCACTGAAGAGGATTGAGTGGGAGACTGAAAGGGTTCAAGAGCATCTAAAGTGCACAGGTGATATTCAGGAAATGGTCAGGAAAGCTATGCACCTTCTGAGTGTTCTTAGTGGAAGAGTCACTGTACTGGAGAGGCAAACTCAACGTTTCATCCTCTGGGAACCTGTGGTAAATGTCATGGAAGATGTGATGAAGGCAGTAGTAAATATTGCAGAGAATCGGCTCCTGTATAGTCAAGGTGTACCAAGCCTCATAAATACTTTGAGGAAGAATGTTGGAGAACTATTGGCTTTATGCAACTCAGCCAGTAATTCTGAGTATGACAACTTTTACTGATCATCTTAATGTAACTTACATTGCAAAGGCTTAAAAGAATAAGATTTATTAGTGTTTTAGAAATCACTGCAAGAACAACAGTGACTTTGGAAGCTGTTTAGCTCACCATAACCGAGAAAAATAGAATGTTTGACATGTGTTAAACAAACATACTTGCAAATTATGTTGTAAATGCATATATAAATAAATGCTGCTTTTAATAACAATGCGAATGTTTTCGAATCTTATCTATTTTACATTCAAGAGTCTCAAATTCTTTCATAATTCACTATATTGACATCATAAAATGATTCATACAATGAAAAATTGATTATATGACAATCTTACCAACATGTTCATTTCTATGGGGGATTTCTATTCCACTCTCAGCAAACTTCATCTCAAATTATAGTTTTCAAATTAACAGTTCCAAAATTAACATTTCAAATGAACAGTTGCTGTTTGCATGTTTATAGCTTAAATAAAGTGGCATGTTTTATTAGGTTGGCTATTTAATGAGTGCCTTTTCCAGTTTAATAAGGTGATTTAAATTCATTTTCATTGAATTAGAAAAACAATGTGTTTAATTATGGAAATAATTTTAGGAATATTTCAGGTTCAATACAATATATTATTTGTGGCATGACCATGATTAGCCTAAAAATTAATTAACCCTAATTGGATAACACATAATCGTAAACGAGAACAATATTACAGCCACTGTTACACTGACCCCGTAACTACATGAAACAAGGGGGTAACAAGCACCACTTTAAATTACAGCCCGCAGATGTTACACTTACCCCGTAACTACATGAAACAAGGGGGTAACAAGCACCACTTTAAATTACAGCCCACAGATGTTACACTTACCCCGTAACTACATGAAAAAAGGGGGTAACAAGCACCACTTTAAATTGCAGCCCACAGATGTTACACTTACCCCGTAACTACATGAAACAAGGGGGTAACAAGCACCACTTTAAATTACAGCCCACAGATGTTACACTTACCCCGTAACTACATGAAACAAGGGGGTAACAAGCACCACTTTAAATTACAGCCGCAGATTTACACTTACCCCGTAACTACATTAACAAGCCCACTTTAAATTAAGCCCCGATGTTACACTTACCCCGTAACTACATGAAAGGGGGTAACAAGCACCACTTTAAATTGCAGCCCACAGATGTTACACTTACCCCGTAACTACATGAAACAAGGGGTTAACAAGCACACTTTAAATTGCAGCCCACAGATGTTACACTTACCCCGTAACTACATGAAACAAGGGGTAACAAGCACCACTTTAAATTACAGCCCCGCAGATGTTACACTTACCCCGTAACTACATGAAACAAGGGGGTAACAAGCACCACTTTAAATTACAGCCCGCAGATGTACACTACCCCGTAATTACATGAAACAGGGGTAACCAAGCACCATTTAAATTACAGCCCGCAGATGTTACACTTATGTAATTACATGAAACAAGGGGGTAACAAGCCCACTTTAAATTTAGCCCGCAGATGTTACACTTACATGTAATACATGAAACAAGGGGGTAACAAGCACCACTTAAATTACAGCCCGCAGATGTTACACTACCCCGTACTACATTAAACAAGGGGGTAACAAGCACCACTAAATTACAGCCCGCAGATGTTACACTTACCTCGTAACTACATGAAACAGGGGGTAACAAGCATCACTTTAAATTACAGCCACAGATGTTTACACTTACCCCGTAACTACATGAAACAAGGGGTAACAAGCACCACTTAAATTACAGCCCACAGAGTTACACTTAACTTGTAAACTACATGAAACAAGGGGTACAAGCACTTTACATTAAGCCACAGATGTTAAACTTACCCCGTAACACATGAAAAAGGGTACCAAGCACACTTTAATTACAACCACAGAGTTACCACTTACCCCGTAATTACATGAAACAGGGGTAACAAGCACCACTTTAATTACAGCCCACAGATGTTACACTACCCGTAACTACATGAAACAAGGGGGCACACTTTAAATTACACCACAGATGTTTTACCCGTATGAACAAGGGGGTAACAAGCACCACTTAAATTACAGCCCACAGATGTTACACTTACCCGTAACTACATGAAACTGTAACAAACAAGGGGTAGCACCACAATTCAAACAGATTAAATTACCCTAACTACATGAAAAAAATTAACACGCACCACAGCCCACCACTTACCCGTAACTGTAACTACCTACAGCCACAGAGTTACACTTGTAACTACATGAAACAAAGTAACAAGCCACTTTAAATTAAAATGTTACACGTACATGAAACCCCAAGGCAGGATGCACTTACCCGGTTTGATGTAAAATGTCGCAGGCACCACTTTATATTACAGCCAGTGGATGTTACACTTACCTGTAAAGACTTACACTTAACCAGTAAATTACAAAGAAAAATGTTGCAATAGTTTTAGTTTTTTATAAACTCACCTGTTTTAAATTATATTAAGCCTTAAAATTCTGCACAGAGCGGCAGCATGGGTGGATGAGTGACAGGTGGATTGCTGCTGCTGTCACACTAACCATTTGTCTGCTGGCGTCACGTCACCTCAACTCCACCCACATCCCACCTCTTTGCCCATTTTCTGTTATCCACGGTGACATGCTGCCAAGATGGCAATGGCTGGCTTTAGGTTTCAAAAATGCTCTTCCGAATCCTACAGGTGATGTCACATACACTATGTCCATATTTTTTACAGTCTGTGGGTTTACTCTATCTGTGCACGGAGATCCAGCTGTTGCATGTTATTTTTGTAATTTTATTCCTCATTGCACGTTGATGGCCTGAAATGCCATTGGTCTTACTGGGGACATGTCTAGCAGGTAGGTGAGACCATCTGTATACAATAAACTTTTCGTTAGGTAATTAGCAAATATTGAAATTTCTAAATAAATCATAGTAGAAACTCATTACATAATTTTCCCCAGATTTCCCAGATTTTGTTGCCAAGTAATCTTCATCATGTATCAAGTAATAATAGAAATATGTACCCGATAGTAAAAAATACTTATAGCCTATATATTCTGCTTTAATCCTCTATCTGAAAAATCACCTGTTACAAAAAGCGACTTTACAAGCTTACAAAAAAAAAGCAACTTACAACAATAGCTTACAAAATGTAGGCTACTTAAAGGTGCAATATGTAATATTTTGCAGTAAAATATCCAAAAACACTAGGCCAGAGTTATATATTTTGTTCACTTGAGTACTATCAATATCCCAAATGTTTCCAACTATTTGTAAATCGTGAGAAAAATTGCAATTTTAACCAAGGTTCCAGGACGTGTGAGGAGTCCCGCCTGTCAATTGCGTCATACCTGCGTTACCCTCGGTTTTCCCGTTTTTTTTGTAGAAACCATGGAAACACCAAAGATGCTTTAATATATTACATGTTTTAATAGACAGGAACAACTGTTTTGATATATTTATAGACCGAAACAATTGTTGTTGATATCTCAACACATTAGTCTTTGTTTAAATTTATTTTTTGATTTTTTTTGAGTATCATGCTTTACCATGCCTCAGAGAAAAACACTATTTTGTCAAATAGCTAACATAGCATAATATCAGATGCAGCTTTTTTTAGTAAAATAATACAGCATTTTCTCCATCATACATACGTTTTAAAATAATTGCATGCCATTTATCAACACAAGCCATCCATATTTAATATGATATTCTAAAATCGATCTAGCTTACTGCAGTGTGCAACAGAGTCTCACAGCAGCCGCCCGCGAGCGAACGCACAGAGTAACGTTTAACATCATTTTCAACACATTTAAGTGTATCTAATATAAACAGAGCTGCGTTACCTCATACCAAAGAGTATATTCTTTGCCAGAGATTGTATAAATGGGGAGATAAGAGGGTCTGTATCTCTTTGGAGAAAGAGCAAACAGCGGCACCTCTCACCTCTCAGATCATGTAATGGCAGTGACATTAGCAACATTCGCAACATTCCCTAGTCTTGCTGAAAAAAATACATTTTTATCAAGTTAAAATCTACATATAGTTCCCAACGCAAGTATTGGTTAGTGTAAAACATGCTGAAGATTAGCAAACAGGCTGTCGAATATAATTAAATGATTAGCTATTTCCCCACAAAAGCTGTTTAATCAGAATAGTGAAGCCTCTCATCCATTGCCTTCCATTCAAAAAACAGCCTCTGGTCTCCTTCTCTGCGTACCACCGGGGGTGGGGCGTTAGCTTTAGCCGTTACGCTTTTTGGCTAAACCTTGCAGGCCTTCCAGTGGCTTTGTCTGCTCATACTCATGACTGGAAAAGCGGAAGCGGCGCCGGCGACTGTGTCATAATAAAAAGTTCCGCTGCTCGTGTGTTGCTCAATCGCTCCAGCGGCCTCATTCAGCTCCCACAACACTCGGTCCTGCTCTGCTTCATACTACAGTAACGTTAATAATCTCATCCATGAACATGTTTTGTTCCCGAGTCCTATCCCTATTCCTTTGCACCGTCCGTTGAGGTGAAGACCAAGATTCCGCTCTAAAAATTGGCGTCATCAAGCTACGCCTTTGTTTTGAATAGGCTTCTAGCGACCTCAAGCGGCCAAAATTATTACATATTGTACCTTTAATAATTCTGAATTGTTTCCAATAGACTGGGGAAAACAATACATCACATTGAAAAAAAAATGTTAAGCTAAAACTATATGTTCCCCCAGATTTCTACAAGTAGACTGACTGAACCCCAAATAAAAAAGGGGGGGTGGGGGTAATTCTATAATTAAGCTAAATTATATAAATCTAACTAGTGTTATTTTATATAGGCTACATGTTAGGAATTTTAGGAATACTGCATTAAGTAAAAGGCCTGCAATATAAAATTAACAATGTATAACAATATGCAGTGCCAAATGTTATATACATATACATACATATACATATAATGTTCAAATGCATATATATATATATATATATACAGTGCCCTCCACAAATATTGGCACCCTTGGTAAATATGATCAAAGATGACTGTAAAAATAAATCTGCATTGTTTATCGTTTTGATCTTTAATTCATAAAATTAGTAAAAATCTAACCTTTCATTGAAGGAAAAGAATTGAAAGTGGGGGGAAATCACATTATGAAATAAATTATTTTCTCCAAAACACGTTGGCCACAATTATTGGCACCCCTAGAATATTTATGAGTAAAATGTCTCTGAAGTATATTCCCATTCATATTTACATTTTTTTAGCACACCAGGGTGATCATGAGTAAAAACCAAAGAATATAGTTCTGATGTGCAGAAAAAGATTGTTGAGCTTCACAAATAGAAAGGGCTGTAAGAAAAAAGCTAAAGCATTGAAAATTCCCATTTCCACTATAAGGGCAATAATTAAGAAGTTCCAATCAACTAAAGATGTTACAAATCTGCCTGGAAGAGGACGTGTGTCTAAATTGTCCTAATGTGTGGTGAGGAGGAAAGTTTGACAAGACTGGAACTTCAAACGGGACCAGCTTCTATGGTCAAACGAAACTAAAAAAAAGCTTTTTGGCAGCAAACCCACCAGATGGGTTTGGTGCAAACAGAGATAAAAAATACCACATGTCCATGGTTAAATATACTGCTGGATCTTTTTCTGCTGGAGGTCCTGGACATCTTGTTCAGATACATGGTATTATGAATTCTATCAAATACCAACAGATAAATATCAAAACCTGACCACTTCTGCTAGAAATCCAACAATGGGCCGTGTTTGGATCTTCCATCAGGACAATGATCCCAAACAAACATCAAAACCAACACAAAAATGTGTCACTGAGCACAAAATGAAGCTTCTGCCATGGACACCCCAGTTCCCTGACCTGAACCCTAAAGAAAATGAGTGGAGTGAACTGAAGAGAAGAAGCACCAATATGGAGCTGTGAATCTGAAGGATCTGGAGATATTCTGCATTAAGGAATGGTCTCTGATCTCTTGTCAGGTGTTCTCCAATCTCATCAGGCATTAAAGAAGAAGACTCAAAGCTGTTATCTTGGCAAAAGGAGGTTGTAATAATTGGGTGCCAATAATTGTGGCTAAAGTGAACTAGAGAAAAACATTTATTTCATAATGTGAGTTTGCCCCATTTTCAATTGTTTTACTTCAATGAAAGGTTAGAATTTTGTGAATTTTTTTAATGAAAGATCAAAATGGTAAACGATGCAGATTTATTTTCGCTGCCACCTTTGCTCATATTTACCAAGGGTGCCAATATTAGTGGATGGCACTGTATATAAAAAGATACTGTTTATCTTAAGTTATTTTATTTGTAGTTGATTGTTCTGCACTTTTGCACTTTGCAATTATTTTTTTTTTTAAACCAAAAGCAATGTGGTTAACTTTTTTACAGTACATGCATTGCCTACTGGTTTATTTAGCTACTTTTCAGTACAGCACATTAAGTATGCCACTTAGTACTGTAAAACTATGCCACTTAGTAAAATAACACCTGACCATTCTTTTGTGTTTGCTACTGTTACAATTAAAAAACACAGAAGGGTAAAACATGCCAGGCAGACAGTGGTATAATGTAAGCAACACAGCTACAACTAATAAAATTGATAATGGGTGTGTTAGATTTATAGTGTGTGAACAATCAAGCATTGACAATAGTCAATAGTATTGGTTGTACCGAGGGGCCCCCTAATAAAATTCTGCTTGGGCTGGCCCTGCAACTGCGCTTAAAGAATATATATTTTTGGAATGGTAATATTTTGATGTTATGTCATTTTGAACAGGTGTTTTTTGTTTGTTTGTTTTGTTTTGTTCAGACATTTGTTCAGTATTAACATAGTCAATATACAATTCACTTTCCTGAGAAAAATGAATAATTTGAGGGAGAATGTTGGAGGACTACGATTCTGAAAATACCAGCTATTACTGATCACCTCCATAAAAGTCACAGAGCAAAGGCTTATAAAAGAAAAAAAGTTTTTTTGTGTTTTAGAAATCACTGCTAGTAATTCTGGAAACTGTTGAACATTATCTCTACAATAATGTATGCCAGTGCCTTTGGTAGCTGTTTAGCTCACCATATCTTAAAAAAAAAAAAAAAAGTATAACATGTGATATGTATTACAAATATACCTACAAATATATTCAAAACAAGACATCTCGAATGCTTTAATGAATCACTCTATTAACATCATAAATTGATGAAAATGGAATAATGGATTACATGAGAATTTTCTCAATATCTTTTTAATTTCTTGGCAAGATGGGATTTTTTTGGGGGTGTTAAAAAACATTCAAAGAGCTGATGAGGTAATCAAACTGTTTAGTGAAATTGAGAATGTCTTACATTTATACTTAAAGCTATAGTCCGTAAGTTTTGCCTCTTTGTCGCCATCTCTGTTTGAAACCTGCAATTGCAGTTATATGCGGAATTATCATCTTTGCGTGGGTTGTGCATTGGCACAGCTCCTCAGCGCGGATGAATGTAATGTTTGCTGTCTAAAACTTACTGGTTTCCATTAAAACAGTAATATAATGCAGAAAACAATGCATTCTGGGCTATAGTTGTCATTTCCTGAAGTATCCTATACATCAATATACTGTGAATTAACAGCGCTCAGAGTCCACACTCAGAGAGTGTCAGAATGTCCGTCACCACATCGGTGTGGATGCTGTACTTCAGAATCACAGATTCTACGTCTTAGAAGTATGACCAAAATAAGAATTTTCACCGGAAAATGTCATCTGAGTAAGTAACATGTCTGCCACTTTTGTTTTGACCAACTGAGAAAAAAGCATTACAAAATAATTCTGCCAATGGTGATTAAATCTAACGATCGCCTAGCTTGGTTCACGTCAAGCTGTGCAAATTATTATTATTGGTATACTTTGTTCTCAAATTGTTAATGTTTTACAACACCAGCAACAATGATGCTAAAGACCACAGCCTCAAGTGTCAGTTGCTAGTGTGCCTTATGAGTTCAGGGGAGTGAGGTTTACTCAGTTCTTACTAGGCCTCTGTTACACTCACTTCCCTAAGGGTGCGTTCACACTTGTAGTCCGGTTCGTTTGGTTTGTAGGGTCTGGACCAAAAAGAAAAAGAAAACATTTAGTCCTGGTCCGATTAGCATTCAGATGGGCAATTTTATCACTGAACCAAAAGATACCGAACCTAAAGGCATAGGGATACGTTCACAACCTGATTGGTCGGATTATATGACATATTGCATATTTTGAGATGGAACTTACCGAACATCCAATCCTGCTGAAGGCCACTGTCCTGCAGAGTTCGGCTCCAAATTGCCTCAACATGCCCGCCTGGAAGTTTCTATTGTGCCTAGTAAGACCTTGATTAGCTCAAGTGTCTTTAATTGGGGTTGGAGCTGATTTCTGCTGGACAGTGGCCCACAAACAGAAATGGACACCCCTGGTATGAACATAAATGTGTCTTTAGCAGACAGATTTTCTAAAAGTTCATTAAATAATGCATAAATGACTGTCAGGAACTATGAAGTCTACTGGGGGCACAGCTGGGTTTGGAGGCCAGAGAAAGAAAAAAAAATGCTGTTAGAAATGGCCAAATTCTGACAATAACTTACTGTTTTCCATTAAAACAGTAATATAATGCAGAAAACAATGCATTCTGGGCTATAGTTGTCATTTCCTGAAGTATCCTATACATCAATATACTGTGAATTAACAGCGCTCAGAGTCCACACTCAGAGACTGTGTAATATAGTCCTTTTGACAGTGTATGAAAATAAGTGAATTGTCTCCACTGAGGGCAATGTATTATTAGTGATGAACTTGCTGTTAACAAGCAGACTCACTGAAAGGAAGAACAAGAACAACAAGAAGAGTACTCTCTCAAGATCTCACCAGAGGGTAAACCAAAAAGAAAATGTGAGAATGAGTGCATTGAAATTTGCATGTTAGTTACTTAAAGGTGCCCTAGAACTTTTTTTTAAAGATGTAATATAAGTCTAAGGTGTCCCCTGAATGTGTCTGTGAAGTTTCAGCTCAAAATACCCCATAGATTTTTTTTTAATTCATTTTTTTAACTGCCTATTTTGGGGCATCATTAGAAATGAGCCGATTCAGGGTGTGTGGCCCTTTAAATCTGGTGCTCCATGCCCCAAGAGCTCATGCTTGCCTTAAACAGCATAAACAAAGTTCAAACAGCTAATATAACCCTCAAAATGGATCTTTACAAAGTGTTCATCATGCAGCATGTCTAATCGCGTAAGTACAGTGTTTATTTAGATGTTTACATTGATTCTGAATGAGTTTGAGGCTATATGCTCCGTGGCTAACGGCTAATAAAGAATGAAGTTGTGTTTATGCATTATACAGACTGCAAGTGTTTAAAAATGAAAATAGCAACTGCTCTCTTGTCTCCGTGAATACAGTAAGAAACGATGGTAACTTTAACCACATTTAACAGTACATTAGCAACATGCTAACGAAACATTTAGAAAGACAATTTACAAATATCACTAAAAATATCATGTTATCATAAATCATGTCAGTTATTATTGCTCCATCTGCCATTTTTTGCTATTGTCCTTGCTAGCTTACCTAGTCTGTTGATTCAGCTCTGCACAGTTCAGTCAGTGTTATGTTGAGATTCGCCTGTTCTTCTGAGGTCTTTTAAACAAATGAGATTTATATAAGAAGGAGGAAACAATGGAGTTTGAGACTCACTGTATGTCTTTTCCATGTACTGAACTCTTGTTATTTAACTATGCCGAGGTAAATTCAATTTTTGAATCTAGGGCATCTTTAAAGCATTTGATCTGAAGATATTTGGGATTTTATCTATAAACTTTTTAAACATCTGGTGGGGACTCAGCAATGAGGGAAGGCAAGATCCATGTGCAACAGTTTTATTTAAATATAAGGTCCCACTTTATATTAAGTGGCCTTAACTACTATGTACTTACATCAAATAATAAGTACAACGTACTTATTGGGTTCATACTGAATTGCAGAAATCCATATTCTTTAATTCTAAAGAAATTATTCTAAAGAATTATAGTAATTAGATATTTGCTTAGTTACCACCTCTCTATCTATAGGCATTTCTAGCACATCTACAGTCCATTCCTGCAGAAGTCTTTTAAACCTCTGAGTGAAAAGCAGGTATTTTTGGACATGTATGGATATTTTTATAGAAATCCTATTACTCTTAGACAATAATGCAGGTTCTCATGGAAGACATATGGGAATGTAAATCAGCAGCCAAATGGACCATCCCAAAAAAACATTTGCATATTGCCATTGTCCTCTTAGTTGCTCTTCTGGCTGATTCCCCTTGACCCCCAAGAACAAACCCCACAAACAAGTCAACCTGACCTTAGCATGGCTGACCTCAACTTCACTCCTCCCTGAAAGAAAGCAACCCGGACTAGGATTTGTACCTCAGACCACAGTCCTCTCAGCCTAGAACTGCACAATCAATCCTGCCATGGCATATTAATAATTCCCTTATTACATTTCAATTTGAAATAACAAAAGTACTTAAATGTTGTTTATTTTCAACTACTGTTTTCAAGTACTTGCATTTTAATCCCCAAAAAAAAATATATATATATATATATATATATATATATATATATAATTTAATTAGTTTTTGGTTATGGAAATTTCTTCTTTTTAAAACTGTATCTATTTTGTTTTTGATATATAGATAGATAGATAGATAGATAGATAGATAGATAGACAGATAGATAGATAGATAGATAGATAGATAGATAGATAGATAGATAGATAGATAGATAGATAGATAGATAGATAGATGCATGGATGCATGCATGGATGGATGCATGGATGGATGGATGATCTGACATTGCCCAGATGCAGATTTTTGTTACTGCTTTTCAGGAAGCAATCCTGGGACATTCTGCATGCTCTGGATCACACGTACATGGTATGCCAATAAGAGTTCGAAACAGATGTCACAAAATCACTTAATAGGCATAGACCGTTACACATTAGCGGGTTTTCAGCAGATCTGGGCATGTCAGCTAAAGACCAGTCCATGGTCTTTTCTCACAAACCCTCATCAATATCTTTTATTATTACGCAGTTCAATGTTAATGTCTTGTTGAAGCCCCTGTTTCAGCAGCTGCAGTCCCACCGCCCCCTGCTCCGTTCTCACCCTCCTCTCCTCTTGTGTGTTGTCCAGCTGCTAGTGATCCCTGACCTCCTGACCCTCACTCCTGACCTCAACGAGTCTTTCCCACGCCACACCCTTTTGTGTGAAGTTTGCTATGGCAACACAGTGGTCAGTGGTAATATATGCACTATACTAAAGAGACATTTCATAAAGGAAATGATTTGACTAAGCACATGAAGCAGAATCACTAAGCCCAAAGAGTCAACACACTAGAGATGATTGGAAATGATTTTAAAATATCAACAAAAAAGTGAAGTAAATAACACTTAAGCTAGATTTTGTAATGTAATGTACATCCAAGCAGTATTTGATAAGACGTTACTATGGTGTTTTGGGTGGTTAGGGCATCGCTAGGTGGTTGTTTATGGTACAAAAGCGCCCATACACAAGTATATCTCTGACATTTTTGCTCCTACATATGGATTGAATTCCTTTTTCAGTGCAAGTCTTTGTGTTTTTCTGCTCTTTTTGTCATATGCCAGGCTCAAATTGTATTCCTGAAATCTCAGAAAAGTAAAATTACACATTTTACAGCTTACATCAATCAAAACACATAGTGCACCAAAGTTTAATACATAGAATTAAGTCTGCTTACTTGTAAGCATCAGTAAAAGTGAAACCTGGGTCAGTGACATGTATGATTGAAAAATCATGTCTAATTCATCTAAACATTTACCAAATTCTCAGAAATGCTTTTGTATTCATGTTCATTTATTGACCAAAAAAATTTTAGATGGTGTAACCATCAAGTAAAAAGTAATAACATTTTCCTTACACTTTGAACATGTGTGTGCACATAATTTAGGCATATATTTGTTTATATATTACAACCCAAATTCCGTAAATGTTGGGATGTTTTTTAAATTTGAATAAAATGAAAACTAAAAGACAACTGCTAGATAACTGCTAGAAGAAGTTGGCACAGGAGCAACAAATGTTGGAAAAAGCAAGACATTTTGAAAAGATTCAGCTAGGAGAACATCTTGCAACTAATTAAGTTAAATGATATCACGTCTGTAACATGATTAACTATAAAAGGGATGTCTTAGAGAGGCAGAGTCTCTCAGAAGTAAAGATGGGCAAAGCTGTGAAAGAGTGTGTAAAATACTTTAAAGTACTTTAAAAACAATATTCCTCAACTTCAAATTGCAAAGGCTTTGCAAATCTCATCATCTACAGTGCATAACATCATCAAAATATTCTGATTAACTGGAGAAATCTCTTTGTGTAAGGGACAAAGCCAAAGACCTTTGTTTGATGCCCATGGTCTTCGGGCCCTCAGACGACACTGCATCACTCATCGGCATGATTGTGTCAATGACACTACTAAATGTGCCCAGGAATACTTCCAGAAACCACTGTCGGTAAACACAATCCGCCGTGCCATCTGCAGATGCCAACTAAAGCTCTATCTTGCAAAAAGGAAGCCATATGTGAACATGGTCCAGAAGCGCCATATCCTGTGGGCCAAGGCTCATTTAAAATGGACTGTTTCAAAGTGGAAAAGTGTTCTATGGTCAGATGAGTCCAAATTTGACATTCTTGTTGGAAATCACAGATGCCGTGTCTCCAGGCTAAAGAGAAGGGAGACCTTCCAGCGTGATATCAGCATTCAGTTCAAAAGCCAGCATCTCTGATGGTATGGGGGTGCATAAGTGCATATGGTATGGGCAGCTTGCATGTTTTGGAAGGCACTATGAATGCTGAAAGGTACATAAAGGTTTTAGAGCAACATATTCTCCCCTGCAGATGAAGTCTGTTTCAGGGAAGGCCTTATGTATTTCAGCAGGACAATGCAAAACTCATAACTTCGATGCCCAGACATCTTCACACTGTTTGGAAAAGAAGAGGAGATGCTATACCATGGTAAACATTCCCCTGTCCCAACTATTTTGAGACCTACAGCAGGCATCAAATTTGAAATGAGCTCATTTTATGCATACAATTGTAAAAATTCTCAGTTTAAACATTTGTTATGTTATCTATGTTCTATTTGTAAATAAAATATTGGCTCATGTGATTTGTAAGTCTTTTAGTTTTCATTTTATTCAAATTTTAAAAATGTCCCAACATTTCCGGAACTCGGGTTGCATTATATATTATTAATAATATAATATATGATAGTATTATAATGTTAATATTATTTATATTTATTTATTATAATTGTATTTATTTAATGTATACAAACCCGATTCCAAAAAAGTTGGGACACTGTACAAATTGTGAATAAAAATGGAATGCAATAATTTACAAATCTCATAAACTTATATTTTATTCACAATAGAATATAGATAACATATCAAATGTTGAAAGTGAGACATTTTGAAATGTCATGCCAAATATTGGCTCATTTTGGATTTCATGAGAGCTACACATTCCAAAAAAGTTGGGTCAAGGCCAGAAAATCATACTGGATGCCCATGATCTTCGGCCCTTAGACAGCACTGCATCACATACAGGAATGCTACTGTAATGGAAATCACAACATGGGCTCAGGAATACTTCCAGAAAACATTGTCAGTGAACACAATCCACCGTGACATTCGCCGTTGCCGGCTAAAACTCTATAGGTCAAAAAAGAAGCCATATCTAAACATGATCCAGAAGCGCAGGCGTTTTCTCTGGGCCAAGACTCATTTAAAATGGACTGTGGCAAAGTGGAAAACTGTTCTGTGGTCAGACGAATCAAAATTTAAAGTTCTTTTTTGGAAAACTGGGACGCCATGTCATCCGGACTAAAGAGGACAAGGACAACCCAAGTTGTCATCAGCGCTCAGTTCAGAAGCCTGCATCTCTGATGTTATGGGGTTGCATGAGTGCGTGTGGCATGGGCAGCTTACACATCTGGAAAGGCACCATCAATGCTGAAAGGTATATCCAAGTTCTAGAACAATTATGCTCCCATCCAGACGTCGTCTCTTTCAGGGAAGACCTTGCATTTTCCAACATTACAATGCCAGACCACATACTGCATCAATTACAACATCATGGCTGTGTAGAAGAAGGATTCGGGTACTGAAATGGCCAGCCTGCAGTCCAGATCTTTCACCCATAGAAAACATTTGGCGCATCAAAAAGAGGAAGATGTGACAAAGAAGACCTAAGACAGTTGAGCAACTAGAAGCCTGTATTAGACAAGAATGGGACAACATTTCCATTCCTAAACTTGAGCAACTTGTCTCCTCAGTCCCCAGACATTTGCAGCCTGTTATAAAAAGAAGAGGGGATGCCACACAGTGGTAAACATGGCCTTGTCCCAACTTTTTTGAGATGTGTTGATGCCAACACAACTAATCAACTTATTTTTCCCTTAAAATGATACATTTTCTCAGTTTAAACATTTGATATGTCATCTATGTTGTATTCTGAATAAAATATTGAAATTTGAAACTTCCACATCATTGCATTCTGTTTTTATTCACAATTTGTACAGTGTCCCAACTTTTTTGGAATCAGGTTTGTATATTAAATATAGCATGAATTTTTTATAATATTTAAATTAATTAGTAAAGTACATTTTAATGTATTTCTGAATAATTAATATGTAGTACAAAGTACTAGCATCACCATTAATTGAATATATAAGAAGCATATTTCTCTACTCTTTAAGCATATTTCTCTATTTCTCTACTCTCTACTACTAAATTGTAATTAAATGACAGTGAAATGACAACTTTAAGATATAGTCTTAAAAAGTCCAGTTTGCTCAGCATATTGTAAATCCATATTTTATCAGACTCAAGGGCTTGAGGCACTCTCTCCATCAGATTGACTATCTGCAACATAGTCACACAAGCCAACATAGTTATTCTTGCATCCATCCACCTGTCATCTATACTTCTCCCTCTCTCTAAACCCTTCAACCCCCCAATCCTATGTCACTTTCTCCATGTATTGTAGTACAAGAGATGTTCTCTTTTCAGGCCTGGTTTCTTAGGCAACCTCATTGCTGCATGTAATGAGATGGATAGAAGCAAAGGGAGAGAAAGATGTGGACACACACAGATACCGACAGAGACAGAACAGGACGCTGACCAAGACAGTCACTGACCACAAAACTCCTGTATGGATTTATCAACACCATTTGAAGATCATGAGTGACAAAACTGGAGAACTAAAGGTAAGTTGGAAAAGAATCACAGTGCCATGGGATTTTCAGTAAATTAAACATTATAGTCATTCCTTTTTTTGATTGGTTTGGCATCACTGAGAAGAAAAAGTGTCAGAATCAGGATTACAATTTGATGGATTTTAGAGATAAAACTCATATAGTTTTTTAAATAATATAATATAATATAATATAATATAATATAATATAATATAATATAATATAATATAATATAATATAATATAATATAATATAATATAATATAATATAAAGCTTCTCTGGTAATATAAGTGAAGCTTCTGAAGATCTCAGAAGTCTATGCAGCTCTAGTGTTTTTCCTATTATTATTTATTTTTATATAAGTTCATGATTTATATATATGATTTACTCTGTTTCAGAAGACATTTGGTGTCATGCTGTTGTCTGTGTATCAGCTGGATTGAGTTGGATTTATGTGGCCCTTCTCCAGTGTCTCCTGTACTTTACAACCTGGCAGTCAGAGACTGATTGTCCAAACGCAATTCTTGCATCTTCCTGATCATTGTGCAGGAGTTGTGAATGGACATCATGCCTCTGGCTAGCCGCCCTCATCAATCTGGGATACATGTCCTAAGAGGGGGGAAAAAAGACAAGTTGAAGGAATGGCATCACTGTAACATCCTACTGTGTGAAAGAGCAAATCCTAAAAGATCCATATGGGATTAAATAAGATCCTTCTGGAAAAACTCAAATCCCTATTTTAGATTTAGACACATTTTATTTTTATTTATTTATAACTAAAAATAGAAAGTGTATGAAAGATCTGTTAACAGTGAGAAACAATGAAGTTAATTATTTTGGGGTGATCTTCTCTAGAAAGGGATAAGGACAGTTTGTGAAGAAGTATTAAAAGAGGAAAGTATTATTTAAAAATGTAAAAGACCCAGTCAAAGCACAACAGGCCCACTGGTTTATATCTTTGTGGGGACTCTCTATGGTTTTTATACTTTACAAGCTGTATATTATATCCTCTTACAATAACCCTACCCCTAAGCATTACAGAAAAATTTCTGCATTTTTACATAAAAAAATAAAAAAATAAATAAAATAAAATAAATTCTGAATGATTCTGAATGATTTTTAAGCTTGTTTTCTCATTGGGACCTCAATTTAGGTTCACGGTGACACGAGTCCCCATGAGTCTGTGTGTATTCAGGTTTAAGTCCCCACCGGGATAAAAAAGCACACAGAGAGAGAGAGAAAGAGAGAGAGAGAGGATAAGTGTGAGTTTTTTTCAAGATTTTTTGTTTTATCTTTTTTATGTTTTATTTCATGCTCACCACTGTATTTATATGATCAAAATACAGTAAAAACTAATATTGTGAAACATTATTACAATTTAAAATATATTTGATGAATTAAAAAAAGGTCAAAAGAACAGCATTGATTTGAATCATCAGAAATCTTTACTTTAACTTTTGATCCATTTAATGCATCTTTGCGGAGTAAAAATATCAATTTATTAAAAAAAAAAAAAAAAAAAAAGAAGAAGAAGAAGGAAATATTACCAACCCCAAACTTTTGGACAGTTGTTGAGGAAATTAAGGAAAGGCACTCTCTTCTATATCATGTCCTCTGTAATAACATTGAAAAATGTTAGATGATATAAGAAAAAATGTAATATGAACAAGCAATTTTTTTGTACACTGCTGTATGAATTAGCAATGACTGTATTAATAGCCATTTAATCAACATGATTGTTTTTCACACTTTTGTGCAAGAATGATGATCATGTTTTCCAGCTAAATTTAATCCAAAGAGCAACTTGTGCTTCAAAGGAAGCTAGAACATTTGACCTTTTGTTCAAATTAGTTGCAGATGTAATGTTATGCTCAGTCCATTTTTATAATAATAATAACAATAATAATCTTCATTTTATGACATTTGTATATTTTTTTAATTCAAATCCTAACCCATTCTCTGGAAATAAACTGGAATGAATTTCTTTGAAATCACAATTTTCATAGAATGATTCAACAAAATCCAATGAAATACCATAGATAATATGGACTTTGTACTACATTTTCAAAAGTACCACTAATCCAAATAAAATTGAGCCAAAGCACATAAAATCATTGATTGTTTTTCAAACCACATGACTTTGGACAAGGAACATTAACCTTTCTATAATGTTTGGTGTCAAATTGACCCCAAAGCAAATATGTTATCTCTGAAAAATACCACACAATCAATGATATCTGAGGTCATTTTGACACCAACCTTTTTTTTTTTTTTTTTTTGTGGAAAAAGATAAAACTTTATATGCAGAATATTTTTTTTCTGTTCCATTTTACATTTCCTGATGAATCTCTCTCATGATATTGCCAGTTTAAGTAAAAAGGCCTATCATTTATTCATTATTGGCCAAACTTGAGCCTTTCTTGATTTTACTATTATGAAGGCCAAGTTTCATATAGCTTAATTTATCTACTATTTCATATAATAATGTGTTTACAAACACAGGACACATAATTTTATAACCTTTACAACCAAGTCTTTTATTGGGAATTTCCATAGATATAGTGATTTTTTTACTGTACAAATTGTATATTCTATCCCCTAACCCAAAACACAGCCCTCACAAAGAACTTTCTGCATTTTTACATTTTCAAAAAAACATGATTTGGTATGATTTCCCTAATGAGGACCACATACATTTCTATATGCAAAGAATGTCAGTAAATGACCCCCACGTGGTTAGTAAAATCTGATTTTTTTCCCCCCTTGTGTGGACATTTGACTGTCATTCTCTGTCTAAAGAAAAACCACAAGGTACACTGTGAGTGCGGTGTTAGGATAGTGTTTGGATGATGTGATTACAAATCTCAGAAACTGAGGACAATGTTTTCAATGATCCTGACAATTGAAGGATCATTCTTTGATTAGAGTGTCTCCTGAGAGCATTAAATAAAATGTTGTAAATATCCAGCAAATTTTGTAAGTGTAATATGTGCTTTTTCTAAGTAAATTAAGCAATTAAATGTACAAATAACATTTTAAAAAAATGTTTTGTTTTGTCCTAATGTTTTATTTAAAATATTGGGTATAAGGTGTATGTAAATAAAAACAAATCATACAATTATTACAAATATTTTCAATTTGAGTAATTTATCATATATTAAAACATTTGGGGTCAATTTTGTCCCCACAAATTAAACAACATTGCTGAAATTTGCACATAAGAGGAGGGTGTGTTGTTTATCCACTGACAGCACAGAACCTGGTTGTGCAATCACAGAAACTGATAACCCCTGTTAATCCCCATAATAACATTCACTCAGTTGCTCTTGTAAGACATTTGCATAGTAGAGCTGATAGACCAAAATCTGCTTGGTATCCTCACACTCACCATGGAGGTGTACATGCGTCCTCTTCTCTATCTGCTGTTGTGCATGAGTTGTGCTGTTCTGGGACATAACAATAAAAGGTAAGTATTACAGTATACAAATCGTTGTTTATTATTATTATTATTATAATTATTATAGTAGTAGTAGAAGTAGTTGTATTCCTTTCCAGCTGATGACAGGCTGTGTGGCTTAAGAATAAGAATATTATATATGTAACCGAGTGACACACAGATAGCAAAATTTGTCTGGCCCACTTCTGGTCCACATCCTTGCTTCAGTTCTGGGCCAGTTCTTTCTGGGTCCTTGGCCCAAAACCGGCCCAAAACCAGCCCAAACTCTGAAAACCCGACAAAACAATTTTCTCAGATGCGGCCCACACCCTGTAAAAAGACTCTTATTTATTGATGTGGCCCAGATCTGGCCAGCACACTGAAAACTGACTTAAATTGTTTTATATGGCCCAGGTCTGACCCAGGCACTGTAAGACAGATCTGGCTGAGATTCGGCTTGGTCCTCGGACCAGATGTCAAGAAACTGCTAAATGTAATTCAATTAAGCAGTCAAACACATTCAACCATTTAAAAAGATTAAGGTATTTTATTCTAAAATTAACAAATACACTATAAGTATTAACAATGAATACACTATAAACATTTATTAACAACAAACATTTTAAATCACTAAAATACGAAGTTAATTATTTACTGTATATTATTAAATGGAAAAACAACATCCTTTCTCACACATAAAAACTCTCTAACAATAATTTCCAAATTTCAAGTCAAGTCACCTTCACATAGTGCTTTATAGATTGCTATACAGATTGTATAGATATAGTTTCTACTTTGTTTGCAATTTCTGATATGGATAATTCAGTGTAATGAATTTTTATTTTACATTATAAGTGATTTATCTTAGATTATAACCACTATGTTCAAAGTGTGTGGTCATGGTATTCCCTACATTATGGGGACCAAATGTATAGTAATACTAGTAAATTCTGACCTTGTGGGGACATTTTATTTTATTCCTCATAAGGAAACAAGCTTATAAATCATACAGAATGATCTTCCCTATTCTACTTACAGAAAAAAAATTTAACTGGCGCTGCGTTCATTTCGTAAGTAGAACAGGGAAGGCATAGGACATGAAGCGTAAACTTTTTGGAGAATACGGAAATGCAGTTTTGGCGGAAGCACTTAGAAGGTGATAATTTGTAATATTATTAACAAATGTAAATTTAATTTACATTTGTTAATAATATACCATTTCAATGCATTATACGACTGACAAACTGCAACAGTTTGAGTTAAAAATCATAATTTGTGTTCTACTTAAGAAACAAAGTCACCTACATCTTGGATGCCCTGGGGGTAAGGGTGTCGCAGTATACCGGTATTGACGATAACCGTGATATTCAAAGCATGAAATATCGATATCGTGTTAATTTAGGGTGTGACGATTATTGGCGATAACCATGATATTTAAAATGAATAGGACGCTTATGATATCATGACATGTAAATACTCCAGCGCCAGTACCTGGTTGAGCTCTCAGGTGGCAGTATTGCACCTTAACGCTGACATCTGTCAAACAAGAAGAAGACGCATCGCGCAGCTATTCCCAGCGGGAGAGTGAGAGGCTCTGTTCACACACCCGAAAAAAGTAAATAAGCTCGACAGTATGGGAGTTTTTCGTCTCCTTAGACAGCCCAATCCGCAGGATTTGCCTAGCTACAGTCAGTGCGAAGGGTGGCAACACCATCAACCTCTTACCCACCTCCGTGTCCATCACCCTGCAGATTACTCCATTTTACAGAGAGTAAGTTGCGATTATTTTACTAGTCATGGAATGGGAAATGTTATATTAACCTGTTAACAGCGATTTTCTGTGTTCACGTATTTAAATAAAGGGTGATTATTTCAAGTACCGCGTTTTCTTTACTCCTCTTATTCAGCGTGATTTAGCTAAGTTATGCATGCAGTTATTTGCCCTCAAAATTCAAGCTACACGGGCATTTTTTGACCCGACAATTTTTTGTCATTAAATCATATTATAAGATGTAGTTGTTTTACAATATCACATGAGCAAAGGTGCCGTTTTCCCCAAATCAGCACAAATGCAATGTTCCTTCAACTTGTTAAATGAACAATGCGAGTTACATTTTAGACACAGTATTGTTAATATTGTTTGTTTTTTTCTTTATTTTGCCAACGAAAATTTTAAAATTATGAACAGCAGAACAAAGCCCCATGCAACAGAAATGTTTTTGTTATACTGACTGAATCCGCGTTTAGAACGAATGAATCCAAGCTTCGTTCCTTAATGAAATCAGTCATTTGAACAAATCGTTTGACTCACTCACTCATTAAGACAGTGACTTGCTGCCACCTACTGGCAGTTTAGTTTAGTTTCATAGTTTCATAAGGGACATTAAAAAGTTAAAATTAGAAAAATTTATTTAAATATTTAAATATTAAATTAAATTTATGTAGACAAATTGTAAATGCTGTGTAAATATATTAATGTCACTTCTCATTCTGTGTCACCTCTGTATTGCAAAGATGGATTTTGTTGATAATGATTTCATTTGATTGGAAACAGCCATAATGTATAGGCTACTATGCTATATTAATTTTTATTTCTTCAGGTCTTAAAAAACCTTAAATTTGACTTTAAAAAATGTGCAGCAACCCTGAAAGAGAAAAACTAAATAAAGTAAAAATTATTTAGACTGATAAATTTTTTCCCCCCAAGGATTCTATAAATATCGCAATATATCGATACCGTGATATTTTTTGGCCACAATAACCGTGGTGTGAAAAATCCAATATCGTGACAGCCCTACCTGGGGGTAAGCAGATAAACATCAAATTTTCATTTTTGGGTGAACTATCCCTTTAATCTGGGCTGCGTAATAATAATACTCCAAATTTGGCAATGATACCCCCACCCCCATTTCTTTACTATTTTGTAACGCGTTAAGTTTTACTCTTGGTTTCCCCTCATCAAAAACAACTAAGATGTATAAAGACAGGGAGATTTTGAAACAGGAATATAAATCTCAGGAGTACACTCATTTTAATAGTACTTATTTTTTTCAAACAAAGATAATGATAATATTTTCCATCTTTTAATATTGTTTCTTATAGTTTCTAAAGTATCATAGTTGCACATATAAGTTTTCTTATATGTCTTTCTCTGTTTGGTTCCATTTAATATCATACCTCTCTTTAAAACCTTCTTGTAGTTTACCACCTATTTCCATACCTTCTGTCTTATTAAAGTCATCCCAAAGCCTCGTTGCAAGATGGCCACCGCTCCTGAGCCTCGACCCAAGATGGGTCGATGGTCAGGAGCCCTTGGTCAAGATGGCCGCCGCCACACCAGAGCCCTCCGCCGTAATGATTTCCACACTTGTACCTTTAGGCCTTTTAGTGGAGTATGAGGGGCCAGCCCCTGTGTCTACTCCAGTGTCTGCCTCAGCCTGTGACCAGAGTCCAGAGGCATCTCTCTCCTTTGTCCCAAGTCCAGAGGTGACTCTCTCCTTCGTCCCGGGTCCAGAGGCGACTCTCTCCTTAATCCCGAGTCCAGAGGGGTGACTCTCTCCTTTGTTCCGAGTCCAGAGGGGCGACTCTCTCCTTTGTCCCGAGTCCAGAGACGACTCCCTCCTTCGTCCCGAGTCCAGAGGCGACTCGCTCCATCGTCCCGAGTCCCGAGATGGATCTCACCCCTGAGCCCGCTCTAGCCCATGAGCCCGCTCCAGTTTTAATGTTTGCTCCTTTCCCAGAGGAGCAACAGTGCCTGTCTTGACACTTACATTTGTGTGTGTTTGAGCCACCCACACAATGGCTCGAGCCCCCGACCAGTGTCCAGTGATGGCTCCAGTCCCTGAGTCTGCTCCAGACTCCGCTCCAGTCCCCGAGTCAGATCTAGACTCCGCGCTCCAGTCCCTGAGCCTGCTCCAGTCCCCAAGCCAGCTCCAGCCCACGAGCCCGCTCAGGAGTCCATTCCAACCCAGAGACCCATAGCTCCTCCCAAGAATTTTTTTGGGGGGTGCCATATACTTGTGGCCATAGTAGTCGAGCCAGGGGGCAGGGCAGAGGAGGCCACAGAGGCCACACCGCCATGGCACCTGGAACTGCCCGCGCCACCATGGTCCCCTGAGCTGCCTGCACCACCATGGCCTCCTGAACTGTCAGCGCCGCCCTGGGCTCCTGAGTTACCGGCGCCACCCTGCCCCCCTGAGTAGCCAGTACCGCCCTGGAGACATTCTACCATTCCAAAACTTTTGCATGTTAAAAAATAAATACGACCTCACATTGTGTCAATCACGTTTACACACTGCCTCCAAAACTTTTGTCTGTTATAAAAAAAATTCAGATCAGGTTCGATTTTCTGCTTTTTCGTATCCGTGACATGCATTTTGAGAGACATTTTGACAATTCAGTCAATTCAGTCGAATGCTATCTGACAAGCTGACCCACCCCAGGTGAAAAAAAAGTAAATTTCTATAATGCACTTAAAGTGCTCTATTTTCGTGCACTAATTTTGTACTTAATATACTAAAAATTCTTCTTTAGTACTTCTTAAGATAATCTTAAATACATCTAAGTGTACTCAACTGTGCTATTTTGAGACACCATGAAATATGAACTTAAATGCACTTTTTAATATACTATCTCTGTATTTAAAAAATGTTTTTAGATACTACTTATAGTACATTTGAACCCATAGTGTACCACAAGTGGTAACTAAATATATATATTTTAAATACAGAGATAGTATATTGAAAGCAAACTTTAGTTCATATTTCATGCTGTCTCAATATAGCACAGTTGAGTACACTTAGATGGCTTTAAGATTATCTTAAGAAGTACTAAAGAAGAATTTTTAGTATATTAAGTGCAAAATTAGTGTGCGAAAATAGAGCACTTTAAGTACATTATTGAAATGTACTTTTTTTCACCTGGGACGTTGTCTACAGTACAAAGCAGTAGCACTCTATGACAAAGTGCGCAGTACAGAGAGACAGAATATAAAATCATATTGTGCCAGTATCGCTTGCAAAGCATCAAATTGAGCCACTGACATCGTAAAGTAAACTTTGAAACGCTCAGGATAATCACTCAGCTCCTTGATGAGGTGGAACTCTCCTTCCTCTCTACACAATCTCGGGATTGGATGGACCCAATATTTCCTCTTTATTTTTCTCTTTTCAGAAGAGAGAGGACAACTAATTCATACTTGCTGCTTGAAGACACCATTTTGTATTGTTTTGTGAATTTTTTCGCAACAGAGTTTGCGTAAAAAATAGTATTAATAAATTATTAATAATAAATAATATTTTTAAAATAATTTACTGGATTTTATGTATCAAATCCTAGTCAACAATTCACTGCAAAAAGTGAAACTAAAAACTCAGAAATGAAAAAAAAAAAATTTCTGATAACATTATTTAACCTTAATTTATTTTCTTAAAGGTGCTCTAGAACTCTTTTCACAAGATATATATATATATATATATATATATATATATATATATATATATATATATATATATATATATATAATATAGTACAGTCCAAAAGTTTGGAACCACTAAGATTTTTTAATGTTTTTAAAAGAAGTTTCGTCTGCTCACCAAGGCTACATTTATTTAATTAAAAATACAGTAAAAACAGTAATATTGTGAAATATTATTACAATTTAAAATAACTGTTTTCTATTTGAATATATTTCACAAAGTATTTATTCCTGTGATGGCAAAGCTGAATTTTCAGCATCATTACTCCAGTCTTCAGTGTCACATGATCCTTCAGAAATCATTCTAATATGCTGATCTGCTGCTCAAGAAACATTTAATGTGTACAATTGTACAAAATATTTGTGTACAATATTTTTTTCAGGATTATTTGATGAATAGAAAGTTCAAAAGAACAGTGTTTATCTGAAATCTAATCTTTTGTAACATTATAAATGTCTTTACTGCCACTTTTGATTGATTTAATCCATCCTTGCTGAATAAAAGTATTCATTTCTTTAATTTCTTTTCAAAAAAATAAAAATAAAAATTCTTACTGACCCCAAACTTTTGAACGGTAGTGTATAATGCTACAGAAGCTTTGTATTTCAGATAAATGCTGTTCTTTTGAACTTTCTATTCATCAAGGAATCCTGAAAAAAAAAAAAGTACACAACTGTTTTCAACATTGAAAATAATCATAAATGTTATTGAGCAGCAAAATCAGCATATTAGAATGATTTCTGAAGGATCATGTGACACTGAAGACTGGAGTAACGATGCTGAAAATTCAGCTTTGCATCACAGGAATAAATTACTTTGTCAAATATATTTAAATAGTACACAGTTATTTTAAATTGTAATAATATTTCACAATATTACTGTTTTTTACTGTATTTTTAATTAAATAAATGTAGCCTTGGTGAGCAGATGAAACTTCTTTTAAAAACATTAAAAATCTTAATGGTTCCAAACTTTTGGACTGTACTGTATATATATATATATAAAGTCTAAGGTGTCCCCTGAATGTGTCTGTAAAGTTTCAGCTCAAAATACCCCATAGATTTTTTATTATTCAATTTTTTAACCCCTTCAGACCCTGCGTCCATTGGAATGGACATCACATGGATTTTGGTTTAAACCGATAAGATTTTATGTTTTTATAATAATCTTAATAATAAAAATAAATAATATAAATAAATCTTAATAATATCAAGTGATAATATTCAAAGTTAATTTGAAAATCTTTCAGAGCTGAAGAACACAGGATTTTTTTTAAGTTTGTTGTCCATCACAATGGACATTGGGTCTTAATCAAATAATTTTTTTTTCTTTTTTTTTCTGATTTTGTCTTCTATGTTGTGATCATAAGCTGTCATTCAGTTTTTCATTAGTTTTAGTGAAAAACAGAAATAGCAAATGTGAAATGAGTGCATACACTGCAACACACACACACAAAATCACACACGCACACACAGAATCACACGCACGCACACACACGCACGCACACACACTGATGCCCTGATGCTATATGCACACAATCATATATTTATCAAAAACAGCAAGTACACACAACACACCCATAAACACACATAGACATATACACACATATTCCCATTCACCCACTGCAAACAACAAAAATAATAAAACAAGTTTTTTTGAGAATTCATCTTATCATCTTACATTTTCTCTACATTCTTATTATATTGCTCTTTGTTACAGTATGTGGGTCAATGACGTGACGCTCATTTTTTGTGTCCTTATAGTTTTAGTTAAATTTAAAAGGGTAAAAAATTGCAAAATAAATTAGCAAATTACTTACATGCATTCTCTTTTTGAGGACCAAGTCTAAAATTCTGGTTTTAATCAATTTTGAGAGAATATTTGGGGATTGATTGCAAAATGTCAATGTGGTGTAACCGTAAAAACTTAGTACCAAATAATTGATCTTGTTTAAAAAAGGAAATTCTCAATAAACACCATATTATCTAGTTTGGCATAATCTTACATTAGAACAATTTAACAGTAAATAAAAATACATTTAACACCATTGTTCTGAATATTATAAATAATTGGGGAATCATAGGAGTCAAGTCAAATTCCTGAAGTGTCAAGGTGGTGTAACCACCATTCAAGGAGCCATTTTGTTAATATTGTGCAAGAAAACCATGTGACAGGAAATTATATCACAAAGAGGGACCCCTGGTGACACTAAATGCTGCATGCAAAGGTTAGTAACTGTCTTTAAAATATGAGATATTTTGACATTTTTAGGGTATGGTTAGGTATTCTTAGGTATACATGTCAAATGGTATGACCCCATGAATACATTGATAATTCATCATTATTATAAAAATGTGTATTGACTTTAAAAATTACATTTGAAATATTTCCACCAAGGCCATGTGCTTACATAGGTGTCCATGATAATACCTGTCAAATTTGATTTTAAATTGAAATGTCAAATGGTGTAACCGGTTACACCATTTGACTTCTCTTACAATCCTTTCTGTTAGGGGCAAATTTAGTCAAAATCACTAGTTTATATTGCTGATTAAAGATGTGATATAAACTAAACTACTATTTGGAACTATTTTCAAATGTTCAATATTTTATTTTTTTGAGAAAGTGGTGCTTTATCCACAACTTTATTATTAAAGCTCTGTAATTCAGTAAAATAATATATAACTATGTTGCACAACATTAATGTTTAGAACATTAATGTTTAACATTGAAATGTTTAGCTTCAATATTTCTATTCCATTCACTTAAAAATGTAAGCAATATAAAATCATGGAGTGATTGCTAATGAAAGACAAGTGCGTCAAAAGTATCAACAACAGCTTTTATTATGCCGCAGTCACTGCTTCTGCTTCTTCAGGTTAAGCGTATGTGATGTAAAGCAGCTCTGTTTTAAAATATTACACACATTTGTGTGTTCAAATTTGTTATAATGCTACTCTGTGCGTCCGCTCGGCAGCTGCTATGAGACACTTGTTGCACACTGCAGTCAACTAGATCTATATTAGGCATGGTAAAACATGGTACTAACAGTAAATCAAGAAAACAAGATTTAAACAAAAAGACTAAACGTGTTTAGCTATATAATATGATTAGATTTCTGTCGACAAATGTATCCAAACAGTTGCTCATCTGTCCAATAAAACACATAATATATTAAAGCGTCTTTGGTGTTTCTGTGGTTTCGACAAAATAAAACCGGAAACCGAGATTAACGCGGGTATCATGTCATTGATAGGCGACGCACGGACACGGCTCGTGTCCTGGTTATTATTTCTCTAGGTTTAAACATTCTTGGAAACATCTGGCATAATATAAGTACACAAGTCAACAAAATATATAAAATTGTCCAAGTGGTTTTTTGATATTTGAATCCAAAAGTCTTACATATTGTGCATTTAACCAAAGACTACAATTTACATCTATAAAATACAATTCATTAAATTTCTAAGATTTTATAATTAAAACGACATAACAGAGCCCCTCTTGCCCCAATAGATAAATTGATATAGTTTCAAGCAAGGAAACAGTGACTCATCACAGAGCACCAGTGAATTCTGATCCTGCTATCAGATATTATCCTGATATCAGATATCACTTTGATGATTTCTTGTTATCAGATATTGTTCCTTAAAGGGTTAGTTCACCCAAAAATGAAATTTCTGTCATTTATTACTCAATCTCATGTCGCTCCACACATGTAAGACCTTTGTTCATCTTCAGAACACAAATTAAGATATTTTTTTGATGAAATCTGAGAGCTTTGAATGACCACATTCAAGGTCCAGAAAGGTTGTAGAGCCATTGTTAAAACAGTCAACGTGACTGCAGTGTTTCAACCTTAATGTTATGAAGAGATGAGAATACTTTTTGTGTGCAAAAACAAAATGAAAATTATGACTTTATTCAACAATCTCTTCTCTTCCTGTCATTATCCTCACGCAGGTGACACAGTAACACAGTGAAGCCTTCCTTCTTTATGTCTGAATGCCAGCTCAGTATTGGCCAAAGCTGATCACGTGATCAGCACAGCGCATGCGTGTGAGACTGACGCAGGGCCCGGCCAATAATGAGCCGGTGTTCTAACGTAAAACCTGGAGTTTCTGCACTGTGTTTACCATGTCAACAGCATAGGAGAATGACAGGGAAGAGACAAAATAGTTTAATAAAGATGCTATATTTTTGTTTTGTTTTTGCACAAAAAAATGTATTCTTGTCTCTTCATAATAAGGTTGAACCATTAAGATTAAGGTTGATCCTTTGCAGTCACGTCGACTGTTTTAACGATGTCTTTAGTACCTTTCTGGACCTTGAAAGGGGTAATTTCGTTGCTTTCTATGGGAGATAAAATGATCTTAATTTGTGTTCTGAAGATGAACGAAGGTCTTGTTGGTGTGAAATGACAAGAGGGTGAGTAATTAATAAAATAAATTTCATTTTTGGGTGAACTAACCTTTTAACTGTAAAATATATGAGACATGATTTCACTGTTCATTACTATGTTTATTTCTTGTTGTCAGATGTTGTTTTTCATCACTGAAACCACTTAACTTAACTTGCTGACTGTCATGCTTGATTTTCAGTGTCAATTTGTTCAACAAACAATGGCCTTTGGCTGTAGAAGTAACATGGTCAGGTGGTGTAACTGGTTTGTGTCAATTGGCGTAACCAGTATTTTTCATAAAAAATATAATTATTTACAGAAAAATTAATGTGGAATAAAATGTAATCATCTAGTTTAGTGTGATAACATGATTTTAAACAATTTTAAAATAATTTGTCAAAGATTATTTAGAAAACAAATGTGTTTTCAGCATGTGTCCCACCAAATATTGCAAAAACATGTTAAAATTTACATTTAGAGATAACTCTAATAAAATTATTTTTTCATTTGATATTTTAAATTGAAGTATATATTTCTATAAGTGAGCTTACATGCCATCTATGTGGATAACATATTTAATATTTCTCATTCTTTGGCGGTTACACCATTTGACATTTTTAGGTACATTCATTCTTAACTTTAGTAAAAAATTGTGCAAATGTCATTTTTATCAACATAAAATCAACTTGGACACAATATATACATTTTAACATACCTGATGCATGCTTTTAAAACAGGTTTTTAAAATATTTTTTAATTTCTCATCTTGCCGCACCATATATTTGTCACTGACCCATGTGTTCTTTTCAAAATATTCAATGCTATAGTTCACATATTGTGTTTGAACTCTAGCTCATAAGAACTGTATGGTTAAATTAAGACAATTTTTTTGTTGTAGTGGACATGAAAAAAATCTAATAAAAAATGTTTGCACAAATCTTTTTTTTAGACTCATTTATACATTAAAGAAGAGCAAATATCAAGTGGATAATTTTTTTTTGCTCAATGGAACATAATTCAGGTCTGAAGGGGTTTTAACTGGCTATTTTGGGGCATAATTAAATATGCGCCGATTCAGCGTGCGTCCCCTTTAAGTGCTCGCGCTCCTCGCCCCCAAGCTCGCAACTCTATAATACATTGCATAAACAACAAAGTTCACACAGCTAATATAACCCTCAAAATGGATCTTTATAAAGTGTTCGTCATGCAGCATATCAAATATAGTAAGTATAGTATTTATTTGGATGTTTACATTTGATTCTGAATGAGTTTCATAGTGCTCCGTGGCCAACGGGGCTAATGCTACACTATTGGCGAGATTTATAAAGAATGAAGTTGTGTTTATGAATTATACAGACTGCAAGTGTTTCAAAATGAAAATTAAAGCTGCAAGCAGCGATGAAAGGGCCCTCGCACCCGGGCTCACTGCCACCCGTTGGCCTCAGGAAACCAGTGAACAGTGGGCGACATGCATGTAAGCGAGTAAATACAGGAGAATTATGGCAAAGTCATTTCAAAGGACTATTATCGAACATGTGAAGTTTGGAGCAGATCAGACATTGTATGCTTGAGTTAGAACAACTTCCTGTTTCGTGGTGTTAATCGCATACATTAGCACTCAGCCAAGTGTTGCATGATTTAACGTGTTTCTAGTATGTTTGGTACTTCTTGGCATATTAAAATGTGTTTCAGGAAGTGAATTACAATGTAAAGCATGCCATTTCCTGTTGCCAGCAGGTGGCGCTATGACTAACTGAATATTTAGATGTCTTTAGGCCAGGACACTTATCACACATGTGAAGTTTGGGGCAGATCAGACAACAACTTCCTGTTTCATGATGATAATAGCATGCTTTAACAGTCAGCTAGGTGTTGCTAGCATGATTTATAATGTTTCTAGCATGTTTAGTACTCAATTGCATATTTTAGTATGTTGCTACTAGTGCATCACATTCCTGTTGCCAGTAGGTGGCGCTATTACTATAACTGAATATCGTCAGGTAGATGTGTTCAGGGCAGCCCGAGGCGCACACCGTTGAAATTTTATAGGTGGCGCTATTGAGCCATTTTGCCCCACCCATTTGTGAAACCTATATCAGATGTCAATTTTCGCCAGTCCTGACGCGTGTGCAAAGTTTCGTGAGTTTTCGAGCATGTTTAGGCCCTCAAAAATGCGATTATGTTTGGAAAAGAATAATAGCTGCGAGCAGCGATGACGGGCCAAAGCCCGGTGGCACCGCCACCCCGGTGGCTTCAGGGCAACTGTGCATGGCAGCAATGGGCATTTAAAATAGTTAAACATAAAAAGACTATGTCAATTTCACAAAACATCTACTGCAGCAGCTGATGCTCCTATGATCATAAACCACAACAGCCACATCCATGAGATCGTTTAAATTGAGATGACTTTCATGTCATAGAATGTTATGTCAATTTCAAATGAGTGCAGAATATCATCCTAATCTGCCATGTCTGTTTTTTCTCAGACAACCCCTATAAAAATTCTAGAGCAAATTACATACTGTTATTTGTGCAAACTCCACAGTGCTCTGAGAAATCTAATCCAGCCTTAATGCGATTGTCTGTGATTGCTGATGTTGTATTCACCTTATTCCTACACCCCATGACGCTTTGCGCAAATTATGGGAGTAATTTCTGTTAAGCTGTAAACAGTCAGTGATAGACTCTATGAATGCAGTAATGCGTTTTATTTTTAAACTGGGTACAATGAGATGATATTATTCTACTCACCCTTCAACCAACGAACATTAAAAGGACATTTAAAAGTGTAAAAGCATCAACAAGGTACTTTCAACAGGCTATGAAAAAGTGTGATTCTTTCCAAAGCAATAACGGGGTTGAACACATACTATAGTGATATATATGCATTATGTAATACGTTGCCTTAATAAAAATGTTCATGAACTTTAGCATTGCGTGATACTAATTCAAAGTGATTTCCATTTTAATAAATTGTATTTACCTGTGAAACAAACCTGGAAAGAGACGTGAGGCTTTGAGGAGAAAAACGAGAGATTCTTCGTGCATTCCAGTGAATTATTAATGGGATATATTGTAAATTATAGAGAGAGAACTGACCACAAATGTGCAGCATATGTTGTCCTTTTTCATACTATTACAGAGGTATGCAAAGAGACAAAATAAAATAATTGGGAGGATAGAAAGCAGCTGCTGAAAAGAGCTCTTGCCATAGATATTCTTGTTATGACATGTTATGTTACAATACCAAGCGTTATGTAATTCTCATGATGTCTGAAAATAAAACATGAAAGAAAAATTGACAGCTCATTCAGTCAAGCTGACAGGTAAGCTTTATTTGTAGGGCAACCTTATGATTTGAAATAAGTGAATCCTCACACTTCTCTTCATGTTTTTTGACCTCCCTGAGCTGTTGTTTGTGTACCAATCTTATGCACCAAAAGCATGCTTTCATTTAATTTTAATATGTGTGGTATAAGATAAAAAATAAAATGAAAAAAATTAATAAATAAAGCCAAATCACAGAACCTGCAAAGACAATTTTAATGTCAGTCTCAGGTAATTAAGGTACATGTCTAGATTTTTCTACTCACTTATGCAAGTTTATTTTAAACAGCCACTTTTATAATCTTGTGAAATTTACTTAAAGATTTTAATAATTTGAATTTTATCAATAAATAATTTATTTTAAAAATAATTTTAATTGTAAAAATAATAATTGTAACTCAAACATTTTGAAAACTAGTCCTGTACCAATAGTGATATAGTGTCATAGTTCAATTTCAAATGAGTGTGAAGTTATCTTTTGCAGTGTGTTTTTATATTGGAATTAACCTAATTATCAAACTAATAATGTAATGCTATGTTGTCAGTGGCCTACAAATGAACTGGCCTGATTAGCTGCTTCAGATGTGTTTGATCAAGGTTTGGGAATAAACTCTGAAGCACAGTGAGTCTGCAATAAAATGGTTAAATAACTGATCAAGGGTGTAAAACTCTCTCTCTCCCTCTCTCTCTTTCTCTCTCTCTCTCACACACACACACACACACACAGACTGGTGTGAGGTGTGAGGAGGAGGGAGGGGGTAGGGGGGTTGGACAGAAAAGTCTACGTCTCTGTGTGTGTGTGTGTGTGTGTGTGTGTGTGTGTGTGTGAAAAATCCACATTCAAACCAAAATATCTGACTTCCTGTTGGTCAGAGCTAATGACTGTAAATTAGAAAGTTGTCCGGGTTAATGAGTCCAATAAGTGTACCGAGTTTGGTGACTGTAGTTTAAACTAAAATATTATAAAAGTTTGATGTGTTGCCATGGCAACAATATTTAATATATCACAAATACATTAACAGGTCTACATCTGCTATGTTTTGACATTATTGTCATGAAGTTTGTAGCAAATCGGGTAAAAATAAGAGGGTGATCTCAAAGCATTTTAAAAGTGATACACTTCCTGCTGCCAGTTGGTGGCGCTATAACTTTGACTGAGTTTTATACTTGTATGTGCAAGCGTGTTTAATATATAGACCACGATTTCGGACCCCATTCAAGGGGGCGCTGTCGAGCCCCCCTGCCACGCCCGGGTACCAGCTTCTGCCCGGCTGTAATGGCTGCGGATTCTGACCCGTGTGCAAATTTTCAAGAGTTTTTGAGCACGTTAAGGGCCCCCAAAACCCCAAAAAACTTAGAAAAAAATAATAAATATAGCTGCGAGCAGCGATGGCGGGCCCAAGCCCGGTGGGCAATAGGCATTTAAAACGGTTAAACCTCAAAGGACTATGTCAGATTCACTCCACATTTACTGCATTACAAGGTGGCGCTATAGAGCCCCTCCTCCCTGCCCATTTTCAAAGGACTACATGTGCCATGTTTTAACATTATTCTGATGAAGTTTGAAGCAAATCGGGTAAAAATAAGAGGGTGATCGCAAAGCATGTTTTAAAGTGACACACTTTCTGCTGCCAGTTGGTGGCGCTATAACTTTGAATCACAATAGTCACATCCATGTGATCAGCCTTGTACAACAAACACACAGCCGAAGAGTCATCAAAATCAATTAATGTATGCAGAAGTTATAACACTTTGTTTCCCTTTTCTTGCCATAAATTCCTTGCCTCGCCACGGTCAAACCATTTGAGATCTGAACATACGTTTGCAATTAATTATGTGTTAGCACCAAGTTAAAAAAGTTTGGTGTAAATTGTATAAACCTTGTAGGAGTAGTAGTATAAAATTCATAGCCTGTTTTTTCAAAAAAATTAACATTCAAACCAAAATAGCTGACTTGCTGTTGGTCGGAGCTAATGAATGTAAATTAGAAAATTGTCCGGCTTGATGAGAACAATATGTGTACCAAGTTTGGTGACTGTAGGAAAAACTAACCCCTCCACTTTTGTCAAAAGGTGGTGCTACTGAGCCCCTCCACCACGCCCATTAATATGGCTTTGTCCATGTCTACTGGTTGACAATATTGATGTGTGTGTCGAGTTTCATGCAGTTTGAAGCATGTTAAGAGCCTTAAAAACACTCAAGAATATTATTAAAGTTTGACGTGTTGCCATGGCAACAGTATTTCAAATATCAAAAATCCTGACACAGGTCTACATCTGCTATGTATTTACATTACACTGATGAAGTTTGAAGCAAATCAGGTAAAAATAACAGAGTGAACTCAATGCATTTTGAAAGTTACACACTTCATGCTGCCAGTTGGTGGCGCTATAACTTTGACTCACAATAGTCCATCCATGTGATCACTCTTATAACGAACACACAGCTGAAGTTTCACAAACATCAGTCAACGTATGCAGACATTACAGGAAATTATAACACATTTCCTGTTTCCCTTTTCTCGCCATAAATTCGTTGCCTCGCCACGGCCAAACCGTTCGAGATATCATAAATCCACTGGCAATTTTTCGTTATCAGATGAAATTTTCAAGAGTCACCAATTTTCAAGAGTTTTTGAGCATGTTAAGGCCCCCAAAATGCCCCGGAAGACGGAAAAAAAAATAAATAAATAAAAAAATAAAATAATAATAATAATAATCCTTAGGGATCAAGAGGGCCCTTCGCCATTTCATTGGCTTGGGCCCTAATAATAATAATCCTAAAGAAAACAATAGGGCCTTCAGCCATTCGGCTTTGGCCCTAATAATAATAATAATAAAATGGAGGAAATCCAATAGGGTCCTCGCACTTTGGTGCTTGGGCCCTAATAATGACATCTCTGGTCTCCGTAAATACAGTAAGAAACAATGGTAACTTTAACCACATTTAACAGTACATTAGCAACATGTTAACGAAACATTTAGAAAGACAGTTTACAAATATCACTAAAAATATCATGCTTTCAATATATAACTCAATATAGCTTTCAAACTAAAACTTTATAAGCAAAAGCAAGCACTTATATTGATTTTTTACACTTAAATATAATGACTGAGGACTTCCGGTGACATCATGGAGATGGTAAATGCTTGAAAGTTAAGCTCTGTTGGATTGTTGCAATAAATCCCGATTTACATACACTGCGTTCAAAATTATTATGCAAGTGACACATCAGTAATATTTCAGTAGAATAAACATTCAGATTTTAGTTCCCTTTCAGTCGGTCACGTTCAACGTACATCAGTAGTGACTGACAAATTGGAATATATAAGCCCTATCAGCTTTGAGTGAACTAAAAAAAGCCAAAGGAATTGGCGTGCGATATTTGCATAATGCGCACTGCCTCCATCAGGTGGTATAAATAGGAAGCAGAAGCAATCGCACTCTGTCTTTCGCTTCGGAGCCAACTGTTTTGGTGTTCTCCAGCTTTTCAGACTAAGAGTGTGAAAACTCAACAAGCCTTTAAGTGTTTACAGCATCTTGTGTTGGTGTTACGGCACTTTAGCGAGGTCGCAAGCTTCACAGAGGAGCCTGAGCTCTAAGCTTTCAACTGCTTTTCTGACAGCAATTTTTCCCAACAACTGTTGTCTGTTGCGTTTTGGGCCGGTTCCTCCATTGTGTTCGGGGAGTGGTGTACCCGAACACATCGTGACTATCCCTGTGTGCTTCAGCAGGAGAGAGCTGAGCTTTTACCATATAAAAGAGCTTCACAGACGAACCCTGCATCTTTATCAAGATGTCATTTCGTCTGTGCGTTACTGGGTGAGGTCGTTCACTGGTCCTCGCTGACGGTCACAGTTGCTGCATCACATGTCTGGGCATTCAGCACGCTGAAGCTGCTTTTGTGGATAGTTCATGTTCTCATTGTGGTAACATGACTATCGCAGTGCTGAGATCGAGACTCTCGTTCCTTAGTTCTCAGGGAGTGTGAGTCCCCTCTCCTATGCCCCTATGCCCCGCTCTGTGGGTCCCTGCCCCCTCTCCCGCATTGCAGCCTGTGGTGCTGCCGTTGGATTGTGGTGGTCCCTCTATGAAGCGACCATCCGTTTACTTAGGCGTGCCTGCGGATGATCAAATGACGATCGCGGCATCGGAAGGTGAGCAAGAGTCCTCAGGAGATTAAGACTCTGCTGCGCTGCCTCTCTCTGAGACTGTAGCGTTGCCCGAGGCCTGGAATCCTCCACCGTGTCCTGGCCCGTCTCGGCTTGATGATTGGTACCTCGGGGCGGCCCGCGCTGGTCCCCAGCGCCCCGCCCCGACGCCTTTCTTCCCGGAGGTACATGATGAGGTGACCAAGTCCTGGCGGACGCCATATAGCGTTCGTGCGAGACCTGGCCTCTCATCTGCTTTCACCACCCTGGATGGCGGAGAGGCTAGGGGATACACACGGATTCCCCTGGTCGAGTGGTCTGTTGCGATGCAGTTGTGTCCAAAGGCCGCCGGCTGGCAAGAAGGCTTACAGAGCCTGTGGACAAGCTGCCTCTGCCCTGCATGCCATGGCCCTTTTGCAAGTGTATCAGGCAAAAGCGTTGATGGAAATGCTGCTTGAAGAGCTGCGTGCCGCCACTGACCTTGCCCTCCTGGCGACTAAAGTGACGGCACGTTCTATTGGTCAAGCGATGGCTACGCTCATAGTCTAGCAGCGCCACCTATGGCTGACCCTGGCTGACATGAGGGAGACCGATAAATATCAGTTCCTGGACTCCCCCGTGTCTCAGGTCGGCCTATTCGGCAATGCAGTAGAGAGCTTTGCCCAGCAGTTCTCTGCCACCCAGAAGCAGGCTGAGGCTATCAAACATGTCCTGCCTCCACTCCGCCACCGGCTGCACAGCCTCAGTCTACTCGTCGCCAAGGGCCCCATCTGCGTCGTCCTCCGCCCCTGCTAAGTCAGCGAAGCAGCAGCCTACACCCGCCAAACAGCAGAAAGCCGGTCGCGGACACGGCGCCCAGCCCGCTCAAGCCAAGACAGGTGGCAAGAGATCGAGGAAGCGGTCCTGAGACGGGCAACCTGGAGGGGAAGGATTCTGCTCTTCGGGAGAGGATTCCAGCATTTCTCCCACCCCCGGAGGAGGGCCAGGGGGAATTTGTGTGTCTGTCTGTTCCGCTGCTGGCTCTCCAGAGTCCAGCGGTACCCACTTCTACACAAAAAGAACAGTTTCCCAATTCTCCAGGGTCACAAGAGGGCGTGGCTGCCAGTGTGCGAGGCCCCGCCTTGCCACTCGCAGCCCCGTCCCACATCGCCAGCAGGTCCCAGTGTGATGGTCGAGGCCGCCTCCCATGTGCCGTCTCCCATGCACACTGTCACCTCGCGGAGTCTGACCCCGCTTCGGTCCGAGTCGGGTCTCAGCACTCTGCTTCGCTGCCCCACCCTCGGTACATCGGTGTCTGGAAGCCTGGATAGCGCTCCCCAGCCCGTCCCGCTGGCTCAATCGCTCTATGCAATTAAGTTCGCCCAGCGTCCCCCGGTGTTCAGGTGTCCAGTGACACCTGAATGCACCTGTTCTCCGGGCGGAGATTGCTGTGCTACTGGCGAAGGATGCAATCGAGCCAGTCCCTCCAGCCGATATGAAGTCAGGGTTTTACAGCCCCTACTTCAGGGGTCGCCAACTAATCATATACACTTTGAAGAAATTTACCCTCAGCAGTCCGAGGTAAGGTTGCGAAAAATAAATGAACTAAAAGCCCAGTATGAGCGATCCACACGGGTCCTCTCTCACTCACTCACCGCCCAACAACGAGCATATGAGTGTTCATTGAAAATACAGTGGATTTTAGGAAAGCATAACAAGCCCTATACAGATGGGGAAATAGTAAAGGAGTGCATAGATGCTGTATGTGAAACATTTTTAGATGGAAAAGAAAGACATGAACTGAGAGAAAAAATTAAACAAACCCCCCTTTCTGCTGCAACAGCCACAAGAAGAGCTGAAATGTTAGCACAGGATGTGCAGTCACAACTTGATGCTCAGTATTCAACATTACATTTAGTAAAGTACAGACAATACATGAGAATGAAGATAAAATGTAATATGAGATCTGATTTAATTGAACCAGAGAGGTTTGTTCATTGATTGTGATTGTTAATCTCAGTTTAGAAGAAAAGAGACTTAGGTTTTCCTTTTAAGTTGTTAATGTTGAAATGAATGCATGTTGTGCAGATTTAGAGATACATTTTGCACTGTTCCCTTCATATTTTTGTCAGACATTGTTACTGGATAAATTTAGATATTTTGTACCAAAGCAACTGAAAGGACATACAGTAACAGAACAGCATTAAAATGAGATCGATTTGTGAAGGATTATTTATGCTTATACATATGAAGAGACATTATTCAATATACATGATATAACATTATATTTTGTTCAATAAAAACAAATATTTACACTAATTTCTTTAGTCTGGCGAAAGCCGTCAATTTATGTTTTTATGTGCAGTACATAATTGTCCGGACCTCGGCTGGTGAGGAGAGTTCATTTACTGGACCTCAAGCAACTTTAGTTGAAGACCCCTGCCCTACTTCATTGTACCCAAGAAGGGCGGTGGGCTACGGCCAATCTTGGATCTGCGTGTCCTGAATCGGTCCATTCACAGGCTGCCGTGCAAGATGCTTCAAGCGCATTTTCGAATGCATCCGTCTCCAGGATTGGTTTGCAGCGATCAACCTGACGGACGCGTACGTTCATGTCTCGATTCTGCCTTGTCACAGCCCCTTTCTACGGTTTGCGTTCGAGGGTCGGGCATATCAGTACAAAGTCCTACCCTTTAGGCTGCCCTTTCGCCCCGCGTCTTTACGAAGGTTGCGGAGGCGGCCATTGTTCCGCTCAAGGAACAGGGCATTCGCATCCTCAACTACCTCGATGACTGGCTTATTCTGGCCAGCTCACGAGAGCAGTTGTGCGAACACAGGAACATGGTGTTAGCTCACCTTAGCCGGGTCAACTGGGACAAGAGCAAACTTGCCCCTGGGCAGAGGATCTCTTATCTCGGTATGGAACTGGACTCAGTCACCCAGACAGCGCGCCTCACCGAGGAGCACGTCCAGTCAGTGTTGAACTGCCTGAGTACGTTCAAGTGCAAGACAGTGGCCCCACTGAAACTCTTTCAGAGGCTTCTGGGGCATATGGCATCCGCAGCCGCAGTCACGCCGCTCAGATTGCTTCATATGAGGCCGCTTCAACACTGGCTCCACAGCCGGGTCCAGAGATGGGTATGGCAGCGCGGTATGTTCCGTGTCCCTGTGACACCGAACTGCCATCACACTCTCACCCAGTGCTCAGACCCTTCATTCCTGCGGGCTGGAGTTCCCCTCGAACAAGTGTCCAGGCATGCTGTCGTCCACACAGATGCCTCTGCCACCAGATGGCAGGTGGGGTGCCATGTACAACGGGCATACGGTGTCAGGTCTGTGGACGGGGCTCAACTGCATCGGCATGTCAATTGACTCGAGTTGCTAGCAGTACGTCTTGCACTGAGCTGCTTCAAGGAGCTGTTGACAGATAAGTACATACTGGTCCGCTCGGACAGCACTGCGGCTGTTGCGTACATCGACATCATCAGGGTGGTCTACGCTCCCGCTGCATGCCGCCATCTCTTGCTATGGAGTCAGTCATCTGAGGTCACTTTGTGCCATTCATGTCCCAGGCATGCTCAACCATGCAGCCGACGAGCTCTCATGGCAGCCTCTGCTTCCGGGCGAATGGAGACTCTATCCCCAAGTGGTCCAGCTGATCTCGCAGCACTTCGGTGAGGCACAGATAGATCTGTTCACCTCCCCGGAGACTGCCCACTGCCAGTGGTTCTATTCCCTGACCAGCGGCACGCTCGGCACGGATGCCCTGGCACACAGCTGGCCCCGGGGCCTACGCAAATATGCGTTTCCCCCAGTGAGCCTTCTCACACAGCTCCTGTGCAAAGTCAGGGAGGACGAGGAGCAGGTCTTGCTAGTGGCTCCGTATTGGCCCACTCGGACCTGGTTTTTGGATCTGACGCTTATCGCGACAGCACCTCCCTGGCCTATCCTCTGAGAAAGGAACTTCTGACTCAGAGACAGGGCACCCTCAGGCACCTGCGTCCCGACCTGTGGAAACCCCATGTGTGGTCCCTGGACGGGAAGCAGAAGTTCTAAGTGATCTCCCCCAGTTGGTTGTAGACACTATCACTTCCGCTAGAGCTCCTTCTACGAGGAACCTCTATGAAGTGAACCTTCTATGAAGTGGAACCTGTTTGTTGAATGGTGTTCCTCTCACTGAGAGGACCCCCGATCATGCTCGATCAGATCTGTGCTCTCCTTCCTGTAAGAGGGCTTGGAGCGAAGGTTGTCTCCCTCCACCCTCAAAGTGTATGTTGCCACTATTGCCACACATCACTGAGGGGGGGCGAGCAGACTAAATTTGCCTCGCCCTTCCTCTATACCCTCTTGGGATCTCTCCCTGGTACTTACATCTCTCCGGGGTCATCCCTTCGAGCCTTTGCAATCAGCTGAGTTAAAAGTACTGTCCTTTAAGACTGTCCTCCTGGTTACATTGGCCTCGGTGAAGAGGGTATGGGACCTGCACGCATTTTTGGTAAACGAATCGTGCCTGGAATTCGGGCCCAGTGACTGCCCAGTGACGTTATCCTGAGACCCCAGCCTGGATATGTGCCCAAGGTTCCTACCACTCCCTTCAGAGATCAGGTAGTGAACCTGCAAGCGCTGCCTTCGGAGGAGGCAGACCCAGCCCTGGCTTTTGCTCTCACGTGGACAGTATGCGAAGCTTTAGGACCTCAGATCAGCTCTTCGTCTGTTACGGAGGCCAGCAGAAGGGAAAGGCTGTCTCCAAGCAGAGGATGGCCCACTGGATAGTGGATGCTATCGCCCTGGCGTATGAATCCCAGGGGGCATGCCTTGCCCGATCGGGTTGATAGCCCACTCCACCAGAGGAGTGGCCTCTTCCTGGGTGTTGGCGCACAGGGCCTCGCTGACAGATATCTGTAGAGCTGCGGGCTGGGTGACAATTAACACATTCGCTAGATTCTATAGCCTTCGTGTAGAGCCTGTATCTTCCGTGTACTCGCTTCCACCAGCCGGTAGATGCGAAGAGCCCGATCTAAGTGTCGGCTTGCAATGCCATTCCCGCTCCCTGGGCCAGATACGTGCATCCTTTACTCCAGTCAAGTTCCCTGCTTGGCGAACCCTGTCAAGTTCCTCCGCCTCCCCTTTCGGCTCAGACATTGCGGAGTGTCTGATGCCAGGCCAAACGTCCATCACCGACGTTTATGTTTGGCTGGGTGCCATCCCGGATAGCAGACCAACCTTGAATCAATGTTGAATCAATGTTAATGCATTAATCAAATTAACATTGAATCAACGTTGATCAACGTTGAATTTTAAGTTGATTTTTCATCAGGTTTGCACCCTGAAATAATGTTATTTCAATGATGAAAAATAGATCAACATGGTTGTAAAATCAATGTTTTTTCAACCTTAATTAAATCACCTATTTAACATTGAATTAACGTAGAAACAATATCAAATCAATCTTGCTTTATGTACAGCAAGATTCTAATTTCAATCAGAGACAATGTAAGGGCAGCAGTTAATATGGTTTTAATGAACAATTCGCAACTTCCTTCAGTTTACATACAAATGTATTCATTTATAACCACACACTGTTTGAACAGGAATTAACATCACATTCAGGAAAAACAAGTGGCTGTAAAAATGGCATTTCATGGTGACTAAAACAAATAGACCTGGGGCCTGTACCATGATGGTAGATGAACAAACTCAGGGTTATAGGATTAGTTTCGAGTTGACAAAACCAAACCACTCCAATCTGGCTTTGTTGGTACCATGATGCTGATCATCAACTTTCTCTGTCAACTCAGGCTTTGATCCTGAGTTTGTGGAGCGCGTGCACATGAATCCGTGACATCAGTGGCAAACAGCCAATCACATGCCTTGCAACAGAAACTGTGATTCACTTCTCGCGAGAGAGCCAGTGTGATTCAAAACTCTTTCGCTGAAAATGAAGAATTTAAATGCATTTACACTAATAGAAAATACTTGTCTGTGAAAGAGGACAAATAAGAGAAATGATCTTTCTCTATCAGTGCAAGTGAAAGTTGTGAAGTTAGTTGATAATATATAGCGATAGAGACTTAAACATACAAGGTCACATGTAGTAATTTTTAAAGAGTATAAATTTACTCCTTATTTAGGCCTATATTACATAATGATCTATATATATTAATATTCATTGAAACTAAGTGCTTAATAACTACTGTTACACTAAATTTGTGTGTGTGTAATGGATTAATAAAAATATAGATCATATAATTATACAAATCATATATAAATTATATTATCATTAAGACAATTTCATCGTTAAATATTTGTTTTTACTATATAATGACCTTTAATTTAGAGGAAGAGAAACTGGGGGAGTGACTTTATTGCATTGGGTGTGTCAGTGTCACTTACCTTACGTCTGATTGGTCCAATTTCAGTTTGAGATCTCTAACCCAGAACATAACCTGCCCTGGAGCAGGTTAGCCGTGGAGCGCAAGTTACTAAGGCGATGAACACCACTAAAAGCCAAGTTACTTTCATGGTACCTAAAACCCAGGATTGGCGCAAACTAATCTGAAACTTACCTGGCTAGCCAGCTAATCCAGCTTCATGGTACAGGCCCCTGGTTTCACAGACAGAGCTTAGGCTAAGCCAGGATCAGACCTTAGTTCAGTTATTTAAGTAGATTTTATAGACATGCCTTAGAAAATTGTTTATCTTGAGACAAAACAATGGCAGTGACATATTTTAAGATATGTTTTCAGTTAAAACAGCTCATACATACAAGTAAGTAGTTAAAAAAAAAAAACATTATTGGTATTCATCTTGAGACAAAACAATAGTGCAGACAAATTGTAAGATGTCAGTGCAAGTTACTTTCAGTTAAAACAGCTCAAACATGCATTTTAGTCATTGGAAAAAGAGCCTGGAAAACTGTGACAACATAAATGCAATCTGCATCTGTAAATTGTAAATAAATACAAATGGAAACTCACCAGTGAAGACAGAAACACAGTACTACAGACTGAAACACTACCACAGTTCACTGTTCAGGACTTGAAGCTTTAAGGATTGAAGCTACTCTTCTAATGCAAAAAGTATGTCCTTATTCATTAAATTGATACTCTGACAAACTCAGGGATTTCCACCACGAGCAATGCCCGAAAGCTGATCAGGAGCATAAATGGAGCCAGTTTTGCAGAAACAGCAAATACAAACTTTGAGGCCTCCTTTTTTTCAGCCCTCACTTGTTGTAAGGCATCTAAAGAAAACAAAAACAAACAGGAAGTTAGAACTACACAATGTAGTGTATGACTGACAGAAGGTGGGTCATATATATTTGGAAATGTGACTGTTACAATGTACTACAAAATTAAGTGAAACTTGAAATATGATTTAAAAAAAAAAAAAAAAAGGTTTAAGTTAAAACAGGCTGAATTCAAATTTATGACTATTTAATATAAACCATTATAGGTTGATGTATATCATACCCAGAAGCAGGGCACAAGCTGATGTGACTGAAGTGAGTTGATTCAAAACTTTAACTCCCTCGATCACAATGCCAGTGTCAGCAGGCAGTTCATGAAGTTCTCCCCCTCCTTCAGAATAATGAACACCACGAAGAGCTGCTCAGGGTCACCCTCACAATCATCTGTCTGGTTATCCTAAAGTTGTGCACATAAAACAAACCAGTTTCATCGCCTTTTGCTAGAATGACTACAAAATAAACAAATTTATACTTTTTCTGAAAAAATAACACATGGGAACACAGGCAAAACAAAACACAAAAGTCACATGCATTTGGGATGGCATAAAGGTGAGTTAATGAACATCTGGTTTGGACATTAGTAATTCATTATCTATTAACAACTATATCGTTTTTTATAGAAATTACTTACCATGTATTGTGTCCTCAGTCATCAAACAACATTGAAAAGCTTTAGGTCCTAAGGGGAGAAACATTTTTACAGCATTATTAGTGGTCGATATTTGTTTGCCAGGTCAATTAATTAGTTGTGCAAATACTATTATTATAATCTACTATTTCTACTACTACTAAAAAAATCCTAACATTTTCCCTGGGCGAAGCAAAACACTAAGTTAGGCAAATGTAATGTTAGCTCACAATGTCTACTTACAGATTTGGATCATCATTTTGGGCAAACATATACATCAAATCAGAGCTAACATGTCAAAGACAAATAATAGAACAGAAAAATATTAATTTAAAAACTTAACTCAATATTATAACGCAGGAATCCTCACAGCCTCGGCTGTTTTCTCCTGCACCACGCGCACTTCCCGCCCACAGCATTTCAAATATTTCGCGCTGCTACACGGCAAAGGAGGAATTCATTTTAAATTCGATTAATTACGATTCTGTTAGGATTCATGTCCACAAACAACGTTAATGAACTATAAAAACACACATTCAAACGCTGCATTATCTAATATATAGAGTAAAACAAATTTCCAAATTCAAATCAATTGATTCTAGCAGAAAGTTTAAGACGCTCAGGCGTCGTGACGTCAGAAAAACGTCTGACGCGGGATCCTAAAGTGCAGGTGAGATGTTTTAAGTAGTTGTGAATTTAGTGTTTATCTACACTTCAGTTGGCAGGATTTATTTATTTATTTATTTATTTTATTTATTTTTTTTGTGGGGCTAGAGGGAAGGGTCATGAGGAGCATGAATGCTAATGTGAATAAAGTGTTGAATGAGGGGACAGATAGTTCCACCAGTGATGAAGCAGACCAAAAATCAACATTGATTCAAAGTTGTCTTTTTCAACACTGAAGAGCATTGAAATTTTAACGTTGATTCAATATTATTTAGCATTGAATTTCAATCTCAACCAAAAAATGATGATTCTGATGGAATTTCAACATTGAATCAATGTCACCTTGCTATCTGGGATATCTTGCGACCCCTCCACGTGAGTGGTCCCATATGTGTATTGTCCACGGTTAACTTCCCACAATGAGCCTGTGTCTTTCCCTTAGCAGAGCCAGCTCTGCTGTCACCTGTCAGATGAGTCTCCCCCTATGCTTAGGTGGAGCCATCCCAGGGACTCCATATGCGTACTGCCCACGGCCAGTCTATATGTGTATTCTCCATGTAAATTCCTCCCCTGCATGGTAGGTAGTGGTCTCCGCAGCGTTCCCTATGGGTTCGCTTCCCCAGTGTTGTCTAGTTTACTTAGTGGGTATTTCGGAACAGCAGTAGACTCTCTGTGTAAGCTCGCCCCCTTCTCCACCCCACTGGTGCACCGGGTGGCTAGAGCTTGCGCTTGCGCTGGGTGCTGGAAGGGGTCCATAGCTGTGGTGCTTTATTTGGGATCCCAATTCGCCGGTCACTACTGACGTACAAATAATAAACTAATATATAAACTCATATCTTTATGTCACTAAAATGAAATAGGAAGCCACTTACAGACGACCACATCCACATGTCAACACAACACTGACATGATGTCTTCACTTCCAGGTCAAGATGATGTCAATCAAAAACTCAGTAGCCTATGAGAACATACCGCTGTTAGCCCCACCGCCACGAGAGATTTGTTCCAGAATGGCGAACGAAAACTCTGGGATCGTAAATAAAAATTTCAGAAGCGTAAATTAAAACTCTGGAAATGCATTTGTAAGTACAGATCACTGAAATGAAATGGAGAAAACAGTTAGCAAAATCATACAGTGTATCAAAATCGAAGTGAAACATTTTGTCTGCGATTAATTTTTTTTACGTTTCAAAGACATTTTATTAGGTTTCATTTTATATTTTTATTCATTTATTTTAAATGTTACATTCAATATATTTTGGCACAAATCTAATCCCATAGATGCTCATACCTCGCTATGGCACTTCAGGGTCACAACACCGGAAGGAGACGGAAAAGGTCAAAACTTCAGGAAGTTTTGCAGCCTGCCAACCTTGCCGCAATTTATAGGGCAATATATTTATAGGCCCCCCCCCATACATCATCGTTATTATCCACTCGGTCACATATATGAAAGTTTGCATCCATTTAGCCATATGCTTTAAAGTCGGCATGAAATCAGAATCGACCCTATTTACTTTGTTAGTGCATATTACTAGTCTTGTGGTAAAGAATTAATCCATGCAAGTTATTACACAGAAAAAAAAATTGTTTGTTGCGGTAATCTTTAATCAAAATCTGAAAAGTTACTTCCGGTCTGAAATGGGGTTCCTTCTCTGATAACGTCAGTTTGACGGTTTGGGTTGAAAACGCGTAAACAACTAAGAAGAAGCAGTTTAACTCAGATATACATGAGAAAAGGGAAGAAAAGACTATCACAACTTTATTTTCATGATGACTGCAATTCAATTGAATGGCAGCTAAAAAAATGTTTTGTTTTTTTGGTTGTTTGTTTTTTGTCAGATTCCTAATCATTGCTCCGAGTGTCTTTCATGTTGGTGTGAAAGAACCCATAAGGATTCAGGTGGGGGAGGCATTGCTTGGCAAATCTGTGTCCTGTCAGTTAGTAACAGAGAAGCGTATTCCCATGTCCACACGGGAGACCATAACAATCAGCAAAAAAGGACAGTTTGAGGAATTGAAGCTTGAGGTAAAACAAATAAATATTTAAATAAATAGATAGACCTAAATTTTCATGTAATTCCAGATCAAGACCAGAAGTTTATTTTCTCAGGATATAGTTATGTATAATAATATACAAAATACTATACAAAATAATTAGTTTGATATGTAGCTGTTCAAATATAATTTTCAAATGCATTGTTGAAGAAAAAATATAAAAACATAATTACATAACTAATTTCTCTGTATTTCCTCTTCAAGATATTTGCAAATAAAGCTTCAAGAATTAAAGGAATCAAAGGAGAGCCTCCTTATCTCAACCTGGCATGTGAAGTTGATGGTCAGAAATGGCAGACACGCATCCTGGTCTCCAAACAGACTGGCTACATCTTTATTCAGACTGACCAACCCATTTACAACCCCACACAGAAAGGTAGAGTAAAAACACTTGGAATTTGTTCCCTTTCAAAAGCTACACTCTGGGAACGCCTTTTGGAATGACCAGCTGTGAATATGTGTGCAACACATCAATGAAATTGACTTAGAACTTTAATAGCCTCAGCAGTGACGTCATTGGAATGTGCACACATCAGAGGCTATAATTAGATGTGACACAGGTGCATCAGCAGGTCTTCATACCATACTGTGATTTTGTGTGCTCTGCTCAAGTTAACTCATTTATAAAAAATATACATCACATGTTTTTGTGTCCTTGAGGTCGACCCATTCGATTATCGCTGGGGCAATCTCATCACTCAGACCGTGTACTTGCCTGATAATTGGCTGTATTTAATTCTGAGGAATTAAATAAGTGAAATGTCTATATATACTGTATATACAGTATCAAAGTATCATCACTACAGTATCATCACTTCCCAATGTGTCAGTCCATATGTGCATTTTCCTCATGTACCTCCTTATGGGTGGGATGTGGCTTCAGAAGTGTCTCTCTCCATCTGGACTAGGCATGCTTCCAACAGCTAATGTCTGTCTCCATGGTAAGAACTGTCCATTCCATCCTGACAGGCATGAAGGACTATTCAATGTACATAGGGTATTGTGAAAGTTACAATTGGGCAAGAGCATTTGGTAACTGACACGCTACAGCTTGCCAGCATTTGGATCACCAACACCCGTTAACGCAGTTCAGTGGTTGTGGTGCTTTCCATTTCCATTTCTGAATATGTCAGTATTGATATAACATTGAGCATGACTGTCAGAAATGGAAAGACTCAGACCCTTGCCACAATCTTGAACTACCCGCTGAATGGCCGGGACACCGCCTTGGCTCCTCAGCACAAACCTGAAACTTAACCCCTTCTTTATTAACCCCTTAAGCCAAAAGTGTACCACCGGCGAGACACCCCCATCTACAAAAAAATTAATAATCATAGTTCCCTTTCGAAATGGAACTCAATTCTGCATTTGAAAACGCTAAGGGGAACGCCTCCACGTGAACCAGTGAAAACAATATCAACTCACGACAATCATATTGGCCGGTGACAGCCAATGACGTCATCATAGCGCGACCCGGAAGTATATAAGGAGCGCCTAAAGAAAAAGTCAGTAACTTTTTTGTCTTCAGGGACTGTTTTGTTTGAAGCGATATCAAACCGATATTAAGGTAAGACAATTTATGTCTGACAAACATTTCAGGAGTGGTGTGCATATATGTGTTGACATCTGATCACATACATAACTTACATAACATGTAACGTTGTCTTTTATGAGAACAAAAGAACATGTACAGGCATTTCTCATGGGATCTGCCTGTTTGTTGTTGTGAGTCTATTTTACTTGTAAAATGCTCCACTCTCTTCTGGTCTTCTCCTCGAGAGGAGAAGGACCGGCAGCTGCACCTAATGGTTTGGGTCTTACTTTTGCTGAGGCACAGTAGAGACTAGATCAAGGGGGTTTCAGCTGGAGCTTGTTGAAGAGTTGAAAGGGTGAAATTCCCTGTGACCTTCGACGGCTGACGGGAAACAGCTGTGTGATTATGATGATGTGTTGTCTATGCCATCATTAGATTCAGCAGCAGTTGCTCTTCTTGTTCTAAGCTAAACAAGAGAGCAGGAGATGGCTGATGAGGATGAAGATGGTGAGCCTTCTGAATCCTCAAAGCCACCCTGCCCCCACGTATGTATGTATGTATAATCACAATTATAAAAATAAAAATTACTTTTTGTCAAAGTTTAGCATTTTTTTTTTTTTTTGTACTGAAAAAAAAAAAAGGTTTTCAAAAATGTTGATTTTGAGGATGAATTTTGTCCAATTTCTAAGTGGAGTCTCATCATAATGTAACAATATTGAAAAACTTTTTTTTTTTTTTTCATTACAAAAAATACTAAACTTTGACAAAAAGTAGCCTTTATTGTTATAATTGTGATTTCATAATACAGTAGTTAGAATTTGAAGTGGATCAAAAAAGTTCATCAAAGTTGTCCTAAGAGCTAAGTTGTCCTAAGAAGAAGGTTTTAGGACAACTTTGATGAAAGGTTTTGATCCACTTCAAATGTTGACTACTATATTTAGATATGAATCCAACTGGAAAAAAAAAAAAAAAAAACTTATGAAAAGATGTCTTTCAGTCAGTCAAATAGCACATAGCATATAGTGGAGCTCTGCAGCCATCTATTGGTTAAAATTATATATATATTTTTTTTTACTTTTAAAACGGCATTTTCCAAAAGATGGGCAAAAATCTTACACTAAACCATGTCAAATTATCCATGTTATCCCCATCAATGAAATTTAGAAATGTAGGTCTTTTATAAAGTGAATTTTACATAAAAAGCTGTTTTTGTATAAAAACCTATTTAAAAAAAATATTTTTTAATTTATTTATATGCATTTTAAAAAATATGATAAATCCTCCAAAAAAAAGTACAAACATGGAGTAAAAACATTAATAAACAGAGTAAAATTATATCTGTTTAAAAAAAAAAAAAAGTATTTTGTTACAAAACTGCATTTTGTTGCCTGGGGTCTGTGTAGACCCCGGAGACCCTGAGTGTACTTCCCAACGAAGACCGCACAAGGGTTAAAGAGCAAAACGTGTTTTTACTGAGTACAATGCCAGTTGGAAGGTGTGTTCATGCTGAGCTAAACTAGTCAACCTCACTGGATAGTTTGGTTCTCAGATTTGGCTACCTTAGAGCATAGACACTGCCACTAGCTGATGCCTGTGTCATTCTGAAGTCGCAGGTCCTGTTTGGACTTCCTCTAGAGAGCATGATGGCTTAAGTTGTACTCCTCTTGCTTAAAGAGTAAAAAGTATTTTTTACTGAGTACACTGCTTGTTGGAAAGTGTTGAGGTAGACTGTAATATGTGGGCACTCTACAGTCTTTTCTGCTGGTTAAACTTGGTTCATTCTCAGCGAGTTCCATGTTTTTGGGATCTTGCTTATCAGCAAGCAAGCTGTTGTAGGTGTGTGGCCTTCACAGGCCACCCTTTAAGCTTTCCTTCCTCACATTGGGTGTTCTTTAAGCAGATTCAGCATGTAGTTTCACATGTTGGCCTTCGCAAGGCTGCTGTGAGGTATTTCTTCACAATGTAGAATTTGCGCCATGTTGCAGGCCCCTTCTGGGGCCTCCATGATTCTGTGCCTACAGTACGGTTTACCTGTTAGGTTGAGCTCTTTACTCCCCTCGTTTGAGGGTTGTCCTGCATAGTACTTAGCTCCCTAAGCTGGTCAGTGGTTGAAGGCCTCTCTGAGGCCTCCCTATTGAGGATCAGCCCCCAGGCTGGTAAATGTACTCACCTTGTTGGGTTCCTTTAGAGTGCACAGCCTCCTCAGTGCAAATAATCACACGCTGAGTATTTGAAAAGGGAATGAGTTTTGAAAGGGAATGGGGTTTTTTTTTCACACCACAAATGCTCACCTCAATAACAGTGACTTCAAACTTTATTTACAATAAAACATAAACATCTATGTACGAAAGAAATACTTAAACTGTATTGTAATAAGTGAAGATACAGAAGAGGATTAGGGGGGGTTATCATCCAACTGTTTTGTTATTGTATTAATAACAGATTATTTTTGTAATTTTACCTTTGTATGTCATTTAAGAAAAAAGAAAGTATCATCAAACATCAAACATTAAACAGCATATTTAATATCTCAAAGAAGTGAGTACACTCCTCACACTTTTGTAAATATTATATCTTTTCATGTGACAACACTGAAGAAATTACACTTTGCTACTTTTTTTCTGTAGCTGGATGAATTGATCCACATAGCTCTCGCCATTTACTCCATATCTGAGCCGCTGAAGACGAGGTGGATTCATTTTGTTTTCTACCAAAATTTGTTTAAGTCTGTGCAAATCATTTCACACCGGACTGCTTTGTGAACGAATGTCAATATAAAGGGACAATACAAAGCAGAGGTTGTGCTAAAAAAGTTGTTACTCAAGGATAGATCAGTAAACTGTTCATGATCCAGCTTACAGCCTTCAGAATGATACTGGATACGGCAGTAATGAAGGTGAGAGCACTTTATTATAGTTAATCAGAGATGATTTACAGATATAAAGTTTACTGGTTTATTAAGCACCACCAATAACAGATTATTTTTGTAATTTTACCTTTGTATGTCATTTAAGAAAAAAGAAAATGCTGTATAAAAATACAGCCAAACAGAGCATGGGAAAAGAAAGTGGGCTGCTTACACAAAACCTGCATGGGCCCAAAGGTAGAAAAGTTGCTCTGGGCCCGAACAGACTGGCCCACACTGGGCCATCATGGTCTTAATGTGGGCAGTCCGCTAGTGTGGACTGCTCACAGAGAGCCCCGCAGTGAACCCAAAGCTGTGGGCCTCACCTGGAGATGTTTACAGGGTCCCCTCGAGAAGAGAGCCAGACGAGAGCATAGCGTTCTCAACAGAAGACGCTCATAATTGGCATAGGCAGCTCCCTCGAGAACTGACTGTGCATGCTCTTCCCCCAAACAGTAAATGCACAGTTTGTGTGTGTCATCAGGTGTCAAATACCTGGGACATGCATCTATACACTTATGAAAAAGCTTGGCTTTCTCTGTGCATTTCATACTGGCAATGATAGAGTACAAACAAAACAGTCCCTGAAGATGAATAGAGGATGACATTTTGTCTAGGTGCCCCTTATATACTTGGGCTGTCACCGGTCAATGTGATTGCCGTGATTTGATAAGTATTTCAGACTGCGGATCACTCGGAGGCGTTCCCCAATAGTGTTTCGAAAGGGAATGTTTTTTTTTTTTTTCTGGTTCTTACAATATTAATGGAACTCAATTCTGCATTCTGCATTTTAATTCTTACAATATTAATCTTAACTAGTTAACTAAAAGGTCCCTACGGTTAAAGAACTACACATTTTCCATTTCGTCTATAACATAATGTAAATGTAACATGTCACAAGTCAAAAATCCATGTATGTATATCACTGCTGTGTATTAAACCTAGTTCACTGTTTCTCAGTTTGGTTTAGGATCTTCACTCTGGACCACTCCATGCGACCAAAATCAGAGATAGTTCATGTCTCCATATATGTAAGTAAGAAAGTACTAACACATTGTTTTCCTGTACACTAACTCATTCTCAGAGGTTTTTTTTTTTTAATTATTTAAGATTATCTCATGAAATAGGGTTATTCCTGCAGCTTAAATTCTTGCCATAATTTATTGAGCAAATCAAGAAACTGCCCTCTCCTGCAAAAAAAAGACACTTAAAGGTGATAGAGAGGATTTTTTTGTCGACTGAGAATCCAAAGACTGTTAGTGAGTTTTTGAAATGAGCGCATCCGTAAGAACAGCCCCCCTCCTTCACAGCTCATTTCAAGGGAATGCCTCCCAAAACTCGTGCATGAGTATTGGAACACGAGTGTTTACCACCGGCATTCGCTGTGTCGTGTTTGTGGATTCATTATGTCGTACTCACCGCAGGTAACTCATAATCTGCACTTGTTACTCCTGTCTCCTGACAAAAACATTGCATGCAGCGCCTGTGGAGTGTGGAAAGTTACTGGAGCGCGCAGCCGCGCTCGTCTCTCACAAGGAACGTCATGGCAGTGATTGACAAGCCAGAGGGCCAATCCGCGCACATCTCTCACAAGGAACGTCACGGCAGTGATTGACAAGCCAGAGGGCCAATTGTTTTCGCGATGATCGCGTAAACGATTGGCTGATGTTTTTAAGGCCCTACCTCGTGCACAGATGATGTATATTAATATTATTACTTTCATTGCACCTAATAAATAGTCTTTTATAAGTTAGTAAAGACAGTTTCAAGTAATATTGCAAAAATGTATAAAACAAAACATCCTCTTTAGCACCTTTAAATGTACATGATCCAGCTTACAGCCTTCAGAATGATACTGGATATGGCAGTAATGAAGGTGAGAGCACTTTATTACAGTTAATCAGAGATGATTTACAGATATAAAGTTTACTGGTTTATTAAGCACCACCTGAAAAGGCATAAGATCTTATATATTTGTTTACTGTTAGTTGTAACAAGTGTTTCTGTGTACTTCGCCTTGTGTCTTGATGATAATCCAAGGGAGAGAGTGTTTATGGATAATATTTTAATGCACACACTGTTTTAAGGTCTTACAGTGATTTTCTAGAGTGAAAACAGGCGTTTCATATTTTGTGTGAAGTACAATAAACGTTATAAATCTCATCAGTAAACAGGCTTATACTAATATAGTGGATAAAAACAAGAATGCAATATAAGTTATTAAAGTAAATTAAATTAAATTAAACTAAACTAAACTATACCTGTTCTATCTCCATGCAGCATGCATTCGCAGTTTCTGACATTATAGTGCGTCCTCCTGACTGAAGCTCCACCCTCTTAGGCCGAGCGCAACAGCTCATTTGCATTTAAAGGGCTCACACTGAAACAGCACGTTTTTGCTCAAGCCCAAAAAGTGGCAATTTTAACATGCTATCCACCTTATTCCAATGCCCCATGATGCTTTGCGCGAATTATGGGAGTAACTTCCGTTTCCAAAGTGCTTGCGCTCCCGTGGCGTCTGTCGTTGCTATGGAACCATGAGCTGCGCTCTCCAAGATAACGAAGTTTCAGCAAAAGAAAAATTAATTTCTAGTCCTTGCATTAGCTCTACTACTATATATATTTATGAGCCCGATCACACAAAAATGTGTATAAATAGTACGAGTGTGTAATCTCGTAGAATATATACGCCAAAACTCATTTTGGCGTGCTTATGGTACGCCGTTTTTCGCGTGCATATGATACGCACTTTATGGCGTATTATACATACGAAACCCCCACCCCCATCCTAACCAAGAGCGTGTCATATACACGCCAGAAAGTGCGTATCATACGCACGCGAAAAACTGCGTACCATAAGCACGCCAAAATGAGTTTTGGCGTATATATTCTACGAGATTACACACGCGTACTATTGATACGCATTCTGATGTGATCGTGTTGATATTTATGGAGAATTAAAATATTAAAATAAAATATTGGATGAGAAATAAAAACCCACCCTGTACAGCTATGATCAGTTGTTCGGCTGAGCTATCGTTGTTGTTAAGGAAAGGCCGAAGCTCATCGGTTGGTCCTTGTCACATGAAAAGTTGGGATGTTTTCATCTCGCCGCGGCATAGGCGTGCCTGGAAAAACAGCAGGGCCTGGCGCTCCCTCTGGCAGCGGCAGGTCGCAGCGCCACTTCCGGTGGCATCGGCAGCTGCCACGGATTTCTTCTGGCAGCTGCCTGGATTCGTGGCAGCTGCCGCGGATTCTTCTGGCAGCTGCCAGTGTTGGTGGCAGCTGCCGCGGAGTCTTCTGGCAGCTGCCAGTGTTGGTGGCAGCTGCCGCGGATTCTTCTGGCAGCTGCCACGGTCTTTCTCGGAGTTTGTCGCTGTTTGAGATGTTCTCAGTGGCGTGCGGTGGTATTTTAAAATTATGATGCAAAGTTCCCACAATTGTATTATTATTATTATTATACATTTTTATGTATCAGCATGCCAGAGTTTGTGCCAGCAGTCACGATCGTTTGTCGCCGTTTCTGGCTGCAAACTACAAAACAGGCTGAGAAAATAATCGATTTAAAAAACTCAAGTATTAAAAAATGTGATATTAAAAATTTAAGTCACTATAGTTTTAATAAAGTAACTTTGTCCAACAGCGACACCCGCTGGTAAAGTTAAAAGAACAGTACATATTTGTATTTTTTCGGCCTTTTGTTATTAATCTGGAATAAATGTAAAAATACATAAAAACACTAACACTTAAACACTTATGGTTTTGATAAACAGAATATTACATAGTGTAAAAACAAATATAACTGTATTTGGCCTTTTATATGTAATGTTTATTTAACCAGGAAAAAGTGACAACAGTAAGGGTAACAGGGACGTGAATTAAAATATAATAATATATAATATATATATATATATATATATATATATATATATATATATATAGGAACAGTTTTTAATCAGAGAATAGCATCAAGTCAGTTAAACTCCTGGAGTATTGATCTGGTCATTTAGCAGAGGGGTTGTTAATCAGTTTCAGCTGCTTTGGTGTTAATGAAATTAACAACAGGTGCACTTAGATGGGCAACAATGAGATGACCCCCAAAACAGGAATGGTTTTACAGGTGGAGGCCACTGAATTTTTTTCCCTATTCATCTTTTCTGACTGTTTTTCACTAGTTTTTGTCAGGGTCAGTGTCTCTACTGGTAGCATGAGGTGATACCTGGACCCTACAGAGGTTAACAGGCAGTCCAGCTCCTCCAGGATGGCACATCAATATGTGCTATAGTCAGAAGGTTTGCTGTGTCTCCCAGCACAGTCTCAAGACATGGAGGAGATTCCACGAGTAAGGCAGTTAGGAGAGCTGGACAGGGGCGTGGAAGGTCCTTAACCCATCAGCAGGACCAGTATCTGCTCCTTTGTGCAAGAAGGAACAGGATGAGCACTGCCAGAGCCCTACAAAACGACCTCCAGCAGGCCGCTGGTGTGAATGTCTGAAGTCTGTTTCTGACCAAACAATCAGAAACAGACTTCATGAGGGTGGCTTGAGAGGTCTGACGTCCTCTAGTGGGCCCTGTGCTCAGAATTGTCAGGTCCACAACTGGCGCCCTGTGCTTTTCACAGATGAGAGCAGGTTCACCCTGAGCACATGTGACAGACGTGAAAGGGTCTGGAGAAGCCGTGGAGAACTTATGCTGCCTGTAATATAGTTCAGCATGACCGGTATGGTGGTGGGTTAGTGATGGTCTGGGGAGGCATATCCATGGAAGACGCACAGACCTCTACAGGCTAATGGCACCCTGACTGCCATTAGGTACCAGGATGAAATCCTTGGACCCACTGTCAGACCATACACTGGTGCAGTGGGTCCTGGGTTCCTCCTGGTGCACGACATTGCCCGGCCTCATGTGGAGAGTATGCAGGCAGTTTCTAGAGGATGAAGGAATTGATACCATTGATACCCCCACGCTCACCTGACCTAAATCCAATATAACACCTCTGGGACATTATGTTTGGGTCCGTCCGACACCACCAGGTTCCACCTCAAACTGTCCAGGATCTCAGTGATACCCTGGTCCAGATCTGGGAGGAAATACCCCAGGACACCATCCATCATCTCATTACAAGCATGCTCCGATGTTGTCAGGCATGCATACAAGCACGGGGGGGCCATACAAACTACCGAGTACCATTTTGAGTTGCTGCAATGAAATTTCAGCAAAATGGACAAGCCTGCCACATAATTTTTTCACTTTGATTTCTAGGGTGTCTTTGAATTCAGTGCTCTGTAGGTTGATAATTTTCATTTCCATCAAACGATGTGGCATCCTTTAGTTCCTAACACATTACCCATTCCATGTCAGTATAGAGATCCAGCATATTTTCCCCATTGAGATCTGATGTTTTTTCAAAGTGTTCCTTTAATGTTTTTGAGCGCGTGTGTGTGTGTGTGTGTGTATATATATATATATATATATATATATACATATATATATATGTATACATATATATATATACATATATACACATATACTATATATATACACATATATATATATATATATAATATATATATATATATATATACGAACTCTGGCAACTGATACATAAATATGTATAATAATATAATATAATAATAAATAAATAATAATACACCTGTGGGATATTATTAGTTTAAAATACCACCGCACGCCACTGAGAACAGACTGCGGCCAAGCCAGCCGCCATCCAGAAATGAGCGGTCAATCTAGCCGCCCCTATATTTCGCGGTCCGCGCATACACTTGCTATTACGGTAAAACTGTCTGTGAACGAACTGAAGGTGATTTCACATTAGGGATGGGCGATATTATCGTTTGCGATAAATACCGTTGAAAATTCTCCTCACGATAAAAATTTGTCTCCTCGCGATAATTACGATAAGTCTAGTGTTGACGTATTTCGTGCGCGACCGATTCACTGTTCACGTGTGGAGTTAAAACAAGCATGACGAAAGACGTGAGGCTGAGGAGCAGCTTGTTGTTAAGCAAAGAGTTCCCTTCACAATTTGGAACTGGTTTGGTTATAGAAAATCAGATGTGGAGCAAACTACGGTAATCACTATAAACAAATGTTCAATGAATGAGCCGTATGTCATTCACGCCATCATCACCCGGGTTTTGATAGCGCGCGAGTGCAGGTGAGACCTGAACATCTCACGTTGCTACTGTTTAAACTAAACTCATTTAAACCTTGCCAGTTGCCACTTTAAACATTCAACTGTAAGACGCAAAAGAGAACTTGCGCGCGCTGTGAGGAGATTTGTGTGTACTCATCCGAAGCGCGTACACGGAGAGCTGCGTCAGATATATTTTGTAAACTATCTGAAGACATAGTTGGGATTGTTACTTTTTGATACAGTTAGGGCTGTTACGGTCGGCATGACAATCGCGCCACCGCGGTCGTGTGACATTATATATAATATTATATATGAGGTCGCGTTAACTGTTTTTGTTTTTTAGCAATGACGGAAAAAATATGAAGGCCGTCCGTCAGATTACTGAGGCTGATGTAGCTTGTAAATGTAATTCCCACCCCTGCCCAGTAGGTGGTGAGCGCGCTCCAGTGTGGCAGCAGAGCGCGAGTTCAGTCTCCAGAATAAAATGATGCGTTTGATTACAAGCACTCAGTTTAGGTATATTTTTATAAATAAAGTTATGATACTATACTTAATAATTCAGTTTCTAATCCAGTTCGTTTTGTTTTAAATGGTTTGTTTTCTTATTTTTCTTGCTGACTAATGATCATCAAGTTTATGGTATATATATATATATTTTATATATATATATATTATATATAAAATTATCGTCATTGGTATCGTTATCGCAATAAATACCTGAAATTATCGTGATAATTTTTTTAGGCCATATCGCCCATCCCTATTTCACATTCATTCATTTATTCAGTCAGTCAATCTGTATGAATGAATAAAAATAACTAAAAAAATATTTCACAGCTCAACTTCACCTGAAAATGATAGTACACCTCAAAGCCTGACATTGTGTGCTGCTGAATTCCAAAACTAAAGCCCTCCAATACTCGTACGCTGTTTTGTCTATACAAACAGCAGCAACATCGTGAAACTCCTAGAAAGACCGTGGCAGCTGCCTGAAGAAATCCGCAGAGTTGGTGGCAGCTGCCACGGATTTCTTCAGGCAGCTGCCAGAGTTGGTGGCAGCTGCCAGAAGAAATCCGTGGCAGCTGCCGATGCCACCGGAAGTGGCGCTGTGACCTGCCGCTGCCAGGATATGCGCTTGCTCTCTCTCTGGAAAAACGAGCGCACCGCACCACATGCACGTCGCGACAGCGCCGCTTCTATTATGAGCGCGTTTGCCTAAATTACAGTAAAAGCACTCGCGCAAGTCACGAGCGTCGATTTTAAACCACCGAAACATGTCTGATGCGCGTCAAACGGCATCTTGGACAAATGTGGCTCAGCGCTGCTAGGTGTCTGGAAAGAAATATAATAGTGTACAAATGTATTCAGGGATTGCATTTGTTCAGTGTGGTTCAGTGCAAGATTTTGATGCTCTTTAAGCTAAAATAAAGTAAGGGAAAATATTTGCACTAACTGTTAAAACTGTATGTAACAATGATAGAGACACTGCTGTTTACATTTTTTTTTAAGTATGGCAAAGATATTTTAGGCAAGGCAATTTTATTTGTATAGCACATTTCATACACAATGGTAATTCAAAGTGCTTTACATAAAGAAGAACTAAATACATAATAATAAAAATGGAACGCATAAGAAATAGAAATAACAGTAAAAACAGGGAATTCCGCTATCTGGCTGGAAGAGTTAGGAAGTTTCAGGGAGTTTTTTTGTTGTCTGTCAGAGCGGATCTAAACAGATCTATCCATCAGAGCGGATCTAAATTTTTAGAAATTAAATTTGAAGTAAATGAAAAATAAAGTACATTTTCAGAAATTTTGCGCTTTCTTGTGCTTGAATATTAAAATGGCCCTCCTATGAGGTGTCAATCACAAAAACGGCCCCTAGCCAATTTGAGTTTGAGACCCCTGATGCAAAGGGACAAAATAAAATAATCATGAGGATAGAAAGCAGTGGCTGAAAAGAGCTTTTGCCATAGATATTCTTGTTATAACATGTTACGTTAAAATACCAAGCGTTATTATTCTCATGATGTCTGAAAATAAAACAATCATAAATAAATAAATCAGTCAAACTGATGGATAAGCTTTATTTGTAGAGCAACCTTATGATTTGAAACGTTTCGTTTCAGTCTTTTTGAATGGAAGTTCTCCAAACGGAAAGTGCAACCAATAATTCGAAACGCAGTAGGCTCATCAGGAATAAGGTCAACAAAAAATTATCTGTGGGGTATTTTGTTAGATTCAAACTGCGCTTTTGTGTTTTGGCTGTGGGACGGACGCATGCAGCGCTTGTCATATATCACAACTATGCAGTGTTTTCAGCCACATAATGTTTTTTTTTTTTAAGGTTTCATACATTTAAATACGAATGAGCACCAGTAAAACGATACATTTAGAGTTTATAAAATACACACTGATGTCAGACATCAGTGGAAACAGCAATAACAGTGAATTAAAATATAATTTACTGACATTTATTCATATCAGACACACATAATGGGCCTAAGTAACTATAAAGTTTACTCTATTATTCTTCCAGTTAACCAGCCACTTACTTGCATATATATTTCGGGAGAAACTGATGAATTCACCTGCTGTAAATCAGACTGACAGGACTACGGGGCAAAGAGATGGCGGCGCCCATCTCGCGTTATAGATCGAGATAAACATAATTTATAAAGGTTTTTAAATGACTTATTTTACATCTTGTAACAGGGGGCATAATAGGTCATCTGAAGAGAAGTGTTAGGATAATACAACATCAGCAATCACAGACATTGGCAATAAAGGGTTAGTTCACCCAAAAATGAAAATAATGTCATTTATTACTCTTAGTTACCCTTAGTTACTGTTGCTTTGTCTGACAAGCCATGGCGCTGTCACGCCACATGCAGTGAAAAATACATTGTGGATCAATGAGGACACTGACAACACGTCAACAGACAAGACAGAACAGGTTATTTATGATATTAAACAAAGTACCAGCTTTAAAATGTGTAATTTCTTAAGAAATTTGAACAATAAAAAACGTTTTGTGGCTCTTTAATGTGTCGTGACAGATCGCTGTAGCGCCTCAGCTCAAGCAACTCATGAACCGATCATCTCTTCCCACTAGTTAATTTATAGCATCAAATAAACATGAATGAACATGAGAAGGAATGTTGTTTAACCCTTTCGAGCATGAGTTTAAAATATTCTAACTGACCCCCCAGAGTGAGTTTTTTTAAGGCGACCGTTATTTTAGAATGGTGATGTGCCGTGCGTGTCACGTACGCTGAACGCAGCCACAATAACACTGTATGACAGATGGATCGCTATTATTTTGTTTTTCCTTTTTTATTTAAAATATTCACAAACTTGCTTACCATGTCATCAACTATCTGATATTCCGATTCTCAAATATGTGTAAGTGAGTGTGTTTTGTCATTTAAAAACCTTTATAAATGATGTTTATCTTGATCTATAACGCGAGATGGGCGAAATCCCATATGTGGGACCGTACACCCAGGGGCACAGAAATAAAAATCCCATATGTGGGACCGTACCGCTCAAAGGGTTAAAACGCAGAAAGACGTAAATACACACCATTTTTCAAGTTCAAGTCCACCGAGGTTAATCTTCTAACTCCTGAATGCTTTGTCGGGACAAAAGGGTGGATTCAGCGTTATGATTGGTTAGATCGCTTGTCAATCAAACTCCTGGAGAAGGGTCAATTACCTACCCTCACATTTTGTTCCAAACCCATTAGACCTTCGTTCATCTTCGGAACACAAATTAAGATATTTTTGATCCATAAACCATCCACCCTCCATAAACAGCTATGCAACTGGAACTTTGACACTTAAAAAGTTCATAAAAGTGATTGTAAAAACTAATCCATATGAATTGAGTGTTTTATATAAAATTTTCTGAAGGGAACCAATCACTTTGTATGATGAACAGAAAGGGTTATTTTACCCCAAAAAAGAATGTTCTGTCATTAATTATGCACCCTCATGTCATTCCAAACCCATAAGACCTTCAGTTATCTTCGGAACACAAATTAAGATATTTTTGATGAAATCTGAGACATTTCTGATCCCTCCATAGACAGCAACACAACGACCACTTTCAAGGCCCAGAAAGGAACTAAAGACATCATTAACTCCCTCGGGTCAGTGGTCACGCCGGCGATACCACCGCGGTTTTTTTCTTACCAGTGTGAAAGAGACTCAAAATACTCAGTCAATGTTGAACATACAATTAAGAGCTATACACCATTTTAATCTGTTGAATATCTTCTTTTATTTGTGTACACTCAGAGTAAAAACAAAATGTTGTGCTTTTTGCAAAATAAAGAAAACTAACATGATGCGTGATCTCTCGTCTCCCTCTGAACGAAGTCCAATCTGATAGTTCTCAGAAAATGAACTGTAACTTAGTGAATACTAATGACAGAAAAAATTAGACTTATGTCTAAAAAAACGTTGAAATGTCAGGTTTTAAATCGTGTAAGTCAAATCGAAAACAAAAATTCTGTGTTTATGTAATCTGTATGAAAAGAGAGCCATGTCAGAAGTCCGTGATTCAGCTCATTATCCGCTAATGTGGCCACGCCCACGGAGGGAGCGCTATTCAGACGCAAATTCTGAGGCAATACTTGTATGCATCGTCTCAATCATGTATTTATTGTCTTGAAAAGTGTTTATCTGGAAGTTAAAGCCATGGTTAGCGACCTCTAGAAGACATGCCGTTAGTTCCTGGTTCCTGTTCTTCTTTAGATGAATTTGTGGACTAAAAATGCACAGAGCGCCCTCTGGCTGCAAGTATGAATTGAAAAGACAGTATCCAGCGCTCATAGTGATGACAATAAATATTGAATAAATATTACTCCTCTGTATAGAAAATTGACATAAACATATGAGAATCCATCAATTTTTCTCCAAATGCGCATGCTTTTAAGCTAAAAGCCTATATGAAATGCCATAGAAATGCCATAATTGTTCAGACACTTTGCATCACAGAAATACATTATATTTTAAAGAATATAATAGAATACCATTATTTTAAATTGTATAATATTTCACAGCAAAACAAAACAAAAATAATGACTTTATTCAACAATTTGAACCGTTGTCATATGTAGTGAACTCAGTGCAGGCTTCCTTGTTTACGTCCGAATGCCAATTCAGTATCGGCTGGAATTTGTAAGTTAATAACTGTTCAGAACAAACAAGGAACTCATGAACAACCATCACATAACATAAAAAAATAAATAAATCGTAAATCATCCAGGTAACCACACACTTTGTTAAGAACCAATGGTTCAAATACTTTTGAACATGGCCATTTTAATAAATTCAGCATTTTTTTTTTCTTGTGGACTATATATATTAACATCTTTTATGTAAAATATCTTAGTCAGGACAGCACTAACCAAAAAATAACGTTCATTTTGTATGATCTCTCATTTTGTTAAAATTATTCACATTTTCACAGATTCTGCAAGTGGTTCACATACTTTTTCTTGCAACTGTATATATTGCATATGTGTACATTTATTTATTTTTTGCAGGCTGTTACATTTAAGTAACTGGTCAAATGGTGTTACCTATCATTTCCCTATGAATTTAGGGTTAGGGTTAGGAGAAGAGTGTGTGTACATGTTTGTCTATACTTGTGACTTACAGTTACATATACATGACCAGTAATGACCCTTTTGCATTTTTAAGGTGCCATAGAATGCTTTTTCACACGATGTAATATAAGTCTAAGTTGTCCCCTGAATGTGTTTGTGAAGTTTCAGCTCAAAATACCCCATAGATTTTTTTTTTTTTATTCATTTTTTTAACTGCCTATTTTGGGGCATCATTAAATTTGTGCAGATTCAGCGTGCTTCCCCTTTAAATGCTCGCGCTCCCTGCCCCAAGCTCGCGACTCTATAATACATTGCATATACAAAGTTCGCACAGCTAATATAACCATCAAAATGGATCTTTACAAAGTGTCCGTCATGCAGCATAACCAATTATGTAAGTATGGTATTTATTTGGATGTTTACTTTTGATTCTGAATGAGTTTGAGGCTATGCTCCATGGCTAATGGGCTAAAGCTAACATTACACACTGTTGGAGAGATTTATAAAGAATGAAGTTGTGTTTATGAATTATACAGACTGCAAGTGTTTAATAATGAAAATAACGACTGCTCTTGTCTCCGTGAATACAGTAAGAAACGATGGTAACTTTAACCACATTTAACAGTACATTAGCAACATGCTAACAAAACATTTAGAAAGACAATTTACAAATATCACTAAAAATATCATGTATCATGTCAGTTATTATTGCTCCATCTGCCATTTTTTGCTGTTGTCCTTGCTTGCTTACCTGCATAAAGTCTGATGATTCAGTCAAGTCAAGTCAAGTCACCTTTATTTATATAGCGCTTTTTACAATGCAGATTGTGTCAAAGCAGCTTTACATTGATAACTGGTACATAATTTGGCTGCACAGCAGCTCTTAAATAATAGTGTCAATGCAGGCAGATCAGAAGCACTGTTGAATAAGTGTCAAGAATACTATTGAATATCAAATGTCAAATGTCCCCAACTAAGCAAGCCAAAGGCGACAGCGGCAAGGAACCCAACCTCCATCAGGTGACATCAGGTGGCAAACAAGTGGCAAATAGGTGTTAAAATGGAGAAAAAAAAAACCTTGGGAGAAACCAGGCTTAGTCGGGGGGCCAGTTCTCCTCTGGCGAACAGTGCTTTGTTACAATCAGGTTGCTATCATAAGTCTGATAGAATCGCAACAATCAAAGTATTTATTTCAGTTCCATCCAGTTGAGGATCGTATTCATCACGCCGGTATGGACGGTCTGTTGAGGAACTGTGCTACTGGCTCTCGTGTCGATGAGGCCTTCTCAATGAATGATCCAGTTGACTCGATCTCTGCTGATACTTCAGGGCTGCGTTGTGGTCGTGTCCAGTTGAGGATCGTATTCATCACGCCGGTATGGACGGTCTGTTGAGGAACTGTGGCACTGGCTGTCGTGTTGATGATGTCTTCACAATGGATGATCTAGTTGACTCGATCTCTGCTGATACTTTAGGGCTGTGTTGTGGTCGTGTCATGGCACCGGTCCTTGGTCTCAGCTGGATACAGCCCAGATCCGGTTGACTACGGTAAACCTTGGGATAAACAGAAAGACTAATATTAGCGTAGATGCCATTCTTTTTCTGATGTAACGAGTACATCTGGTGTTATAGGAGGTGTTCCCGGTTCCGGCTGACCTAATTTATGCAGCCTAATAATCCTTTAACGGATTTGAAAATATAAATTGATAATGTGTTATGTGTATGCCAGGTTAAAGAGATGCGTTTTTAGTCTAGATTTAAACTGACAGAGTGTGTCTGCTTCCCGAACAATGCTAGGAAGATTGTTCCAGAGTTTAGGTGCCAAATAGGAGAAGGATCTACCGCCTGCAGTTGATTTTGATATTCTAGGTATTATCAGCTGGCCTGAATTCTGAGATCGCAATAAACGTGAAGGACTATAATGTATTAAGAGCTCACTTAGGTACTGGGGAGCTAAACCATTTAGTGCTTTGTAAGTAATTAGCAAGATTTTAAAATCTATACGATGTTTAACAGGAAGCCAATGCAGTGATGACAGAACTGGGCTAATATGGTCATACTTCCTAGTTCTAGTAAGAACTCTAGCTGCTGCATTTTGTACGAGCTGTAGTTTATTTATCAAGCGAGCAGAACAACCACCCAGTAGAGCGTTACAGTAGTCTAGCCTTGAGGTCATAAACGCATGAACTAACTGTTCTGCATTTTCATTGAGAGCATATGTCGTAGTTTAGATATATTTTTCAGATGGAAGAATGCAGTTTTACAGATGCTAGTAACATGGCCTTCAATGAAAGATTGGTATCAAAGAGCACACCCAGGTTCCCACTGACGACGAAGACTAACAGAGCAGCCATCAAGTGTTAACAGTATTCTAGGTTATTACATGAGAAGTTTTCGGTCCAAAAATTAGAATCTCTGTTTTTCCGAATTTAGTAGTAGGAAATTACTGGTCATCCAGTTTTTTATATCAGCTATACATTCTGTTAATTTAGCGAATTGGTGATTTTCGTCAGGGCTAAATATAGAGCTGAGTATCATCAGCGTAACAATGAAAACTAATGCCATGCTTCCTAATGATATCTCCCAACGGTAGCATGTACAGAGTAAAAAGCAACGGTCCTAGTACTGAGCCTTGCGGTACTCCATATTTACTTGTGATTTATATGACATCTCATCGTTTACTACACAAACTGATAACGGTCAGATAAGTATGATTTGAACCATGACAATGCAATTCCACTAATGCCAACATAATTTTCGAGTCTGTTTAGAAGAATATTGTGATCGATAGTGTCAAATGCAGCACTAAGATCCGTAACACTATAGAATACAACCACGATCTGATGATAAGAGCAAATCATTAGTAACTCTAATGAGAGCAGTCTCAGTACTATGGTACGGTCTAAATCCTGACTGGAAATCTTCACAGATACTATTTCTTTCTAAAAGGAACATAGTTGTGATGAAACTGCCTTTTCTAGTATTTTTGACAGAAAAGTGAGATTTGAGATCGGCCTGTAATTGACTAATTCTCTAGGATCAAGTTGTGGTTTTTTAATAAGAGGTTTAATAACAGCCAGCTTAAAGGTTTTTGGTACGTATCCTAGTGATAAAGATGAATTAACATATTAAGAAGAGGATCTATAACCTCTGGAAGCATCTCTTTCAATAGCTTAGTCGGTATAGGGTCTAACATACATGGGATGATTTTGATGATTTAACAAGTTTAGACAATTCTTCCTCTCCTAAAGCAGTAAATGAATTGAATTTTTCTTTAGGGACACTACAATGCACTGTCTGACACAAGACTGTAGTAGACGGTTGCATGGTTATAATTTTTTTCTCTAATATTATCAATCTTGCAAGTAAAGAAGTTCATAAAGTCATTACTGCTGTGCTCTTTGGAAACATCAGAAGTTGAAGCTTTATTTCTTGTTAATTTAGCCACTGTATCAAATAAATACCTTGGGTTGTGTTTATTTTCTTCTAAAAGTTTTGAAAAATAGGCAGATCTAGCAGTTTTTAAGGCCTTTCTGTACTCAATCATTTTCTCTCTCCACGAAATGTGAAATACTTCTAGTTTTGTTGTCTTCCAGCTGCCTCCATTTTTCTAACTGATAATCTGCTAACTATCTTATCACTCCTACGAACAGGAAGAGGGCCAGAACAAATTACTTCTCCTGACATTGTACTTGCGAGTTCACACACCTCTTTAATGTTAATTTTAGTGATCTCCGACTGGCGAAGTCGAACATCATTTGTGCCGACGTGAATAATAATTTTAGAGTATTTACGATTAGCATTAGCCAGCACTTTTAAATTTGCTTTGATGTCAGGTGCTCTGGCTCCCGGCAAACATGTGACTATGGTGGCTGGTGTCTCTATTTTCACGTTCCGTGTAATAGAATCGCCAATAACTAGGGCACTTTCAACAGGATTCTCAGTGGGTGCGTCACTGAGTGGGGAGAACCTGTTTGATGTTCTTAATGGAACGGAAGAGTGGTGTTTTCCGCGGCTAGGCCACCTCACCTTTACCCAAGTGCCCTGCTGCGCGGGCTCTACAGCCGGAACCGAACAATGTACAGAGTTCACTAAGCTAGTTGCATCCAAAACAGTATCTGAAGCCTCTGCATTCTTACTATCCTCGATTAAAGTTTGGATGCATGTCTCTAATTCTGAGATTCTCTCTGTCAGCCTGACTATTTCCCTACATTTATGACATGTAAATCCCTCGTCGCTGACAGAGAGAGCTACACTGAACATGTGACAAACTGAACAGGAGATAACAGTGGGAAAGGATGACATGACTCACCGTGTTTGTAGACTGATCCGAGTTACCACAGCTGTTTGATGAACGCGTTGAAAAGGAGCGCGCGAGACTGATGACAAGTTAACAAGCGAGATGCAAACGCGTTGTGTAACAGCGATTTAGATTCAAAGATTACAGGCTAGCGACGTCAGATTAATGTGGTAGGCAATAATAAAAATATAAGCAACAATGAATAAAAGTAAGAGATTCAATAAAAGTAAGAGAAAAACAAAGCTATACGGAGACGCAAACACCAGCAGCGAGGCAGAGGCAGCGAGGCAGACAGGAGCAATCGATCACGAAAGGCATCGATTCAGCTGTGCACAGATCCAGACGTTAATACTGCTTTGTCTGTTGCCTTGAACATGAGCTGGCATATGCAAAATTTGGGAGCGTACATATTAATGATCCCGACTGTTATACAGTTGGTGTTATGTTGAGATTCGCCTGTTCTTCTGAGGTCTTTTAAACAAAGGAGATTTACATAAGAAGGAGGAAACAATGGTGTTTGAGACTCACTGTATGTCATTTCCATGTACTGAACTCTTGTTATTCAACTATGCAGAGGTAAATTAAATTTTCAATTCTATGGCACCTTTAACAAATCTCTGCTTTATAGAACCTTATGCCTAAATGCAGCTGTGCACAACTATGACATTTGCTGTAGGATATTTGCCCCTTTACATTACACAGTGCTAAACAACTTTGGTCCTTGGTCCAGGGTTATTCCACTGTGGTATTTGTGGTATGGGATCATGTAAACTGAAAATGTTGAAATGCTTTCTAACTAATTCAACAATAATCGAGAACTTTGATAATGAATGTACAAATGTATTGGTATTCATTTCAACACTGTATGCTTGCAGCAGCATGATTAATATTCAATAGTCAGTGATTAATATTGTCACCTCACAGCAAAGTGTTTCCTTAATACAGATATGCACATCTGAAAAATTGAGGATTATAAATTTTCCATTGAATGTGTGTTTTCCACACATTGCATGCTGGGATGCATTCAGTTCTTTCTGACCATTTTCTCCATGTTCTGCTTTTTCTAGTTTCAAATGTCTCAGTATAGGGTTTCTCTCACATACTCCAAATAGCAAATGCACATTCTGATCAGATAACTTATTAACCAATACTTTAAAATGGCAGTATGCCATGAATGTGTTTGTGAAAGTTGATGGGTGGTTTTTTAGGGAGTTTGAGCTTGTAAATAATATGTGTGCTTTTCTCATCTCTATTCACAACTTAGATCAAATGGTGTGTTGACAAAGGCCTAAAAGTTTAAACCTGTAAAGCAAGAGCAGCTTTGTACACTTAAAAAACAGACTATGCATTGTTTGATAATTTGCTGTATTTGCTTTGTATCCAGAATTACAGAGTTTAAAAATACAGCTAGATATAAAACCAATAAGATTTACTTTAAAATTACAAAGAAGAATGTTAAATTGTTAGTTTGGATATCACCCTTTCATATATTGAGCTACATATTTAATTACAGATAATGATTATTCATGTAATTTTACATGAATTTGTATGTAATATAAGAAAACAGAAAAAAACCTATAAAAATTATACAGTAATTTCTTTGTATAAAAAACGAGAATTACTATAATTTGTCATTAAAATATCCTTTAGTCCCACAGGTGTGAGAATTAATTTGTCATTAATTATAATCCTTACAGTTGTATTGTTTGTAATCTGACAGATTATTGATATTGTTTGTAATTTTTTAGTGTAATTGTGTACTAAAAGTTTACTACTGTTACACTAGTATATTTAAAAGTATACTTATATATTAATATAAAATATAAACATTTATATAAAATATATACATATACATTATATATTTTATACACTAAAAAGATGGCCACTTTAGTCCCAAGTAGTATTGAAATAGTACACTACTTAAAAAACAGTACTTGAAAATATACTTGAACTTTTCTGAAGTATAATTAATAAAATTAACTTATTTTGAATACTTACATTTTGTAAGGGCTGCCTAACTGATCTTTATATCCTCAGAATGCTGCTGGGAAGAAGGTCAAGAAATCAACAACCAAAGTTGTAGATGGCATTCTGTCAAAGAGCTACCACATCCCTGATATTTCAAAGTACAGTCAATCTCATTTTCCATCTTAGTAGAATAAAATCTTGTAGAATAAAATCTCTGATGCTTATGGAAGTAAATATTAGCATGCTGTTCAGTCTTTTAAGATGGCACCATTCTGAAGCTGCTGTTTTTATATCAGCTCTTATAAGACTTTTAATTCAATCTCTCCAGACCTGGTGTATGGAAGATAACAGCACATTACAAAGGTGACGAGAAAAATCCTGCCGTGCGTGAATTTAAAGTCCAGAAATGTGGTAAATAAAATTAAACTAGATATGGAAATTCACATATTTTCCAACTATTATCAATATCTATACAAATATGTTTATTCACAGATATTATATTGCATCTAACTCAAATTCAATGCATTTTTTGTCAGTTCCTCCCAGCTTTGAGGTTACTGTTCAGGCAGAGAAAGCCTTTCTGCTTGTGAATGCGGAGGCATTCACATTCACCATTCAAGCCTCGTAAGTTCACATTCAGATCAAATAACACTCTTCAAGAGATAGTTTACCCCAAAAGAAGAATTCTGTCATTATTTATGAATCCTTATGCCAAACCTGAATTTTGAGATTTTTGACTATTCCTGATTTTGACTATTGACTATGACTAAAGGGTTAGTTCACCCATAAATTAAATTTCTGTCATTAATTACTCACCCTCATTCCATTCCATACCCGTAAGACCTATCATTTTAATTTTATGAAACAACGAGAATACTTTTTGTGTGCAAACATAAAACAAAATTAACAAGTTTATTCAACAATAACTTCTCTTCTGTGTCATTCTCATATGTTGTTTACGTTCAGCACTTCCAGGTTCTATGTCAGAACGGCGACTCATTATTGGCGGTTACTGCATCAGCATCACATGAATGCTTCGCGCTGCTCATGTGAACAGCCTCTGCTAATACTGAACCCGAGCTCTGAAGCAGAATCTGGAAGCACTGAATGTAAATAATGTATTCTTGTGGCTTCATAAAATTAAGGTTGAACCACTGCAGTCACATCGACTTTTTTAACAATGTCTTTTATACCTTTCTGGACTTTGAAAGTGGTGATTATATTGCTGTCTATAGACAAGTCAGGGATCATCAGGGATTTCATTAAAAATATCTTAATTTGTATTTCAAAGATGAACAAAAGGTCTTACAGGTGTGGAATGACATGAGGGTGAGTAATTAATGACAGAATCTAATCTAAAATTAATGACAGACAAATTAAATTTTTGTGTGAACTAACCCTTTAATGGTATCAATGTGAAATTACTAAATTTGACAGTAGATTAAAAATGTTTTCTTTTTAATCGTTTGGAAGACACACATATGGCAAGGTAATTGATGGTGCTTTCAACTGTCGTTTTGGGATGGATAAAGACGAGTCAGAGAACAATCCTGGAGAAATCAAATTCATCAAGGGACTAAAGAAAACTGGATCTGTGAGTAGACACAATCATCTATTGAATCACCAATATGAGTAAGTACACTCATAGATTACTCTTTAATATTCTTTTATGGTGTTTTTGCCTTTTTAGGTGAAAGGAGGCCATGCTGAGATTATAGTTAAAATTTCAGAAATCAAGCAAAAACTTCATTCAACATTAGAAAAATTGGCAGCGACTCAGGCCCGATTCTACATTGCTGTCACAGTCACAGATATTTTAAGTAATCAATCATGAAACAAGACATGTTTTAGTCAAAGTTAATTGAATTTTAAGACTAAGGGCCAGATTTACTAAAAGCTTGTGCCAGCACAAACCTTCTTTTGGCATTAAAAAACTACTGTCAGGATTTACTAAAGACACGCAATGAAAAGGCATGCACACCCTTACGAAAAAGAAGTTTATTAAACGATTAGTTCACTTCTGAATTAAAATTTTAATTACCGTTTACCGCTTTGGGGAACGTCACACGTGACCCGATGTCTGAAAGCCAACTATCCAACAACTCCAATCTCTATTGGCCGGCGACAGCCTATGACGTAATATGGCGTGACCCGGAAGTATGTAAGGAGCACCTAGAGAATCAGTCAGTATCTTATCGTCTTGAGGGACTGTTCAGCAGGCAGCCCTAGGCATGGCATGGCAACGCAGAGTCTCGTTCCCTGTTCTCAGGGAACCATGGTTACATATGTAGCCTGAGACGTTCCTTTTCGAAAGGGAACTCAACTCTGCGTTTAGCGCTTTGGGGAACGATATACCCACGCCGCCATGCTCGAGGAGGGTGCATGCCAAAGATGGCTACCCTAGAGAACCCTAGAGAACGGAAGCTAAAAAACTAGCACCGTAGCTCAAGCTTGATTGCAAATCCAAGGGGTCCAGGGAAACATGACATAGCATGATAAAGGTTCTAGAAAGTGGGGCCTAGCAAACACTGCATAACTTATTTACGCAAAGATAAGGGCCTACCACCTGGGATACAGCACCAGGAAGGCTAATGACAACCTATAACCTTAGCTGTTAAACTCAGCCATAACACCTACATAATAAAGGAGGGGGGAATGGGCATACAGACTAGCGACTCCCACAGGAGGAGGCCAGAACTAGGAACTATACAACCTTACAAGGGATAGTAATAATAAGGGTGATGTAATAGACAAACACCTAACCTAGCTCTAGCCTAGCCGCTAGCTATGGCCTACTGGGGCAAGCAAAGCCTGGGCTTCACTTAAAATCCTCAATGAAGCCAATAGTGCCAGGCGGCCGATTAAACCTTAACTGAGTGACGAGTGATTAGCTGAGAAGCTATTCTAACATAGGAGGCTACAAATTAAAATAGCCAACCTAATGATTCAGTATTTTGCCCAAAAGAACCCCTTCTAACTTTACAGACTACATGCTCAGGCAGGAACACCTACACCATAAAAATATATATGCGGCCGATTTGCTTGCAGGAAGTTCTTTTAAGCTTAAAAGAGCCAGAAAGAAAAATACAAAGGCCCACTGTCAGTGTTAAAGAAGCCTGAGCTCAAAAAACTTCCGCAAATACTTAATCGATTACAGACGCTAATCGAACTGGAGCTAGTGGCCAACTATCTTAGAGCCTTGGAGTGGGAAAACAAGGGGCACCTAGTACATCAGGGCTGACAGAAATAATCACTATGGGCCCAGCCATCAGTCTGACCATAAGTAGTACCTGAGCATGATATAAAATATATACATGCATATAAAAAAAAAAATCAGTCATGCTCAAAATTATTCATACACTTGGTAAATATGACCAAAGAAGGCTGTGAAATAAATCTGCATCGTTAATACTTTTGATCTTTTATTTAAAAATCTACAAAAATCCAACCTTTCATTGGAGAATAATAATTTTAAATTGGGGGAAAATCTCATTATGAGAGAAATGTTTTCCTCTAATACACACTGCTCACAAATAATCATACCCTTTTATTCAATACTTTTGCAACCTCCTTTCCCAAGATAACAGCTCTGAGTCTTTTCTATAATGCCTGATGAGTTTGGAGAAAACCTGACAAGAGATCAGAGACCATTCCTTCATGCAGAATCTCTCCAGATCCTTCAGATTCTCAGCTCTATGTTGGTGCTTCTTCTCTTCAGTTCACTCCACTAATTTTCTTTAGGGTTCAGGTCAGGGGACTGGGATGGTCATGGCAGAAGCTTGGTTTTGTGTTCAGTGACCCATTTTTGTGTTGGTTTTTGTTTTGGATCATTATTCTGATGGAAGATCCAATCACGACCATTATAAGACTTCTAACAGGGACCGTCAGGTTTTGATATTTTATCTGTTGGTATTTGATAGAATCCATGATGCCATGTATCTGATCAAGATGTCCAGGACCTCCAGCAGAAAAATAAGCCCACAACATTAAAGATACAGCAGTATATTTCATTGTACACATGGTGTACTTTTTACCCCTGTGTGCACCAAACCCATCTTGAGTGTTTGCTGCTAAAAAAGCTAATTTTTTGTTTCATCTGACCATAGAACCCATCCTGTTTGAAGTTCCAGTAGTGTCAGTTACTTTCCAAATGTTCTATGGTCAGATGAAACAAAAAAATTTGCTTTTTTAGCAGCAAACACTTAAGATGGGTTTGGTGCACACAGGGGTAAAACATGTAGGGGTAAAAAACAGGCGGCAGCATTTCAGAGGTTCATCCCGCAGCCAAGGAGCAACCCCGCCCATATACGCCAAGCTCCTCATACCGGCAGGCACAGAAAGAGAATGTTGCCCCTAGAGCGCACCCTGCAAAACCTAAGGCGCAGAAGCAACACTCTCAACTGAAGCCCCAAAGGAAGAAGATGGATCTGTGGAACATCATTCTCTCCAGACGGGCTTTGGGAAAGAGGTCTTGATGATCATGTCAGGCCTCTGAGTGTGCCCCCTCCAGGGCAGGAGCTCATTACAGCTGCTGCTCTGTGGAAATCGATTTGTTAACCCCGCCACCCTCGGTGCTTCGATTTTCAACAAACCCAAAACTCAGTGGTCACACACTCTTGTGACTCTGGGGGGTTCGCTCTCAGTAGAGAGGCCTTTAAAAAATTAAATTGGTTGAACCCTGCCGCAGACACGCTTCAGGGCACCAAACCTGCTCCATCGAATGTGGCTGGGGCTGGCCCCGAGAGGCTGGTACCCTTAGTGAAATTCCTATCAGCATGGGAAAATTTAGCAAATGTGTCAAGTTGGGTCACTCGCACAATTCGCAAGGGCTACAGACTTCAGTTCGGGTCTCGCCTGCCCAGGTTCAACGGAATTTTGAACACAGTGGTGGGCCCCAAGCAGGCACAAGTGATGGAGGAGGAAGTTCAGTCTCTACTGTCAAAGGGGGGCATAGATATCAGAGCTGGCAGCACAGCATCGAGATGTTGTGCTCAACCATATGAAACACCTGCGGCTGAGGTTGAATGCAAAAAAGAGCATGCTAACTCCCGTCCAGAGGAAGGGGTATCTAGGAGTGATATGGGACTCATTTATGATGTGGGTCACAGTTGTCTCCTGCACGTATCGAGTCGGTTCTGGCGATGGTGTCCAGAATCAAGCTAGGCCAACTCATCACTGTAAAACAGTTTCAAAGGCTGTTAAGGCTCATGGAAGCAGCGTCCAACGTGATACCTTTTGGCCTGTTGTGCATGAGACCCCTACAGTGGTGGCTCAGGTCCAGAGGGTTTTCCCCGAGGGGCAACCCATTTTGTACAATCAAGGTAACGCGCAGATGCCTTCATTCCTTGGTCATATGGAAGAAACACTGGTTTCTGTCTCAGAGCCCTGTGTTGGGGGCGTCCTGTCATCGCAAGATAGTTTCGACAGACACATCCAACACGGGGTGAGGGGCAGTCATGGAAGGCTGCTCTACCCAAGGTCTGTGGAGCAAATAGCATCTTTCCTGGCACATAAATTGCCTGGAGATGTTAGCAGTTTGGCTAGCCTTGCGGCATTTTCTCTCAGACCTCATGGGCAACCATGTCCTAGTCAGAACAGACAATATGGCAGTGGTTGCCTACATAAATCACCGGGGAGGTCTGAGGTTGTGCGCCTTGTGCAAGCTGGCACATGAGATCCTCCTTTGGTCTTAGGGAAAATTGCTCTCTCTGAGGGCAATGTATATCCAGGGACATCTGAATGTGGGAGCAGACATCCTGTCGAGGCAGGGGCTGAGGCACGGGGAATGGAGACTGCATCCTGAGATGGTGCAGCTCATTTGGAGAAAGATTGGACGGCACAGGTGGATCTCTACGCAAGCCAAGAGAACTCGCACTGTCCTCTGTGGTTCTCCCTTGTTCATCCAGCCCCCCTGGGGCTGGATGCTATGGTACAGCTGTGGTCGAGGCTGCGGCTGTACGCATTTCCCCCGATCACTCTGCTCCCGGAAGTTCTAGAGAGAGTTTGGTAGGATGGGGTCAGGCTGCTGCTGGTAGCCCCATGCTGGCCGGCCCGAGTGTGGTTTTCGGACATAATAGCTCTCCTCGACTGTCTCCCATGGGAGATTCCGGTCAGGAGAGATCTCCTGACTCAGGCCGAGGGCTCAATATTTCTATCCGGAGATGTGGAAACTCTGGGTCTGCCCACCGAGGGGGACCAGCTCATAAATGCGGGTCTCTCTGCTGAGGTGGTAGAGACCATACTTAACTCTAGAGCTCCCTCCACAAGGGGAAATTGTATACTCTCAAGTGGAGAGTATTTTCTACATGGTGTAGGAGGAGTCAACTCGACCCAGTTAACTGCCTGGTGGCTTCAGTGCTGGAATTCCTCCAGGACCGCTTTCTGGCTCGTCTTACTCTGAAGGTGTATGTGGTTGGTCTTACTTTCTGGCTGGTCTTACTCTGAAGGTGTATGTGGCGGCTATATCTGCCTTCCACACACCTGCCTTCCACACACCTTTAGTTGGTACATCCCTAGGGAGACACCATCTAATAACTTGTTTCCTCTGTGGAGCTTTGAGGATGAGTCCTACGGCTCAAGTCAGAATTCCCTCCTGGGATCTGACTGTCATTCTAGAAGGGTTATCCTTGGCACCCTTCGAGCCATTGGACACAGCATCTGACAAATTTGTCACACTTAAGTTGGCATTTTTTGTTGGCTGTAACGTCCCTCAAAAGAGTTGGGGACTTACAAGCTCTCTGTCTGTGCCTCCATCTTGTTTGGAGTTTGCCCCTGGCGGTGTCAAAGCTATCCTGCACCCTAGACCGGGTTACGTACCTAAGGTACCCACTAATGTGGTGAGGTCCACAGTCCTCCAGGCCTTCCATCCTCCTCCAACGTCGGCTGAACACGAGAGGCTGCAGTTGCTCTGTCCAGTCAGAGCCCTCCAGTGTTATGTCAGAAAGACTTCTCATTGGAGAAAATCATATATTATTTGTTAGTATGCTTCAGGCCCCCAAAGAAGGGTTGCCCGGCTACTAAACCTAGCATCAGTGGGTGGATTGTAGAGGCCATATCCAAGGCATATGAGGTGTGCGGGTTGCCTTCACCTCTGCCTCTTAGGGCCCATTCCACTCGAAGTGTGGCATTGTCCTGTGCACTATGGTAGAGGGCCTCCCTCCAAGATATTTGTGATGTGGTGGGTTGGTCTTCCCCACACACCTTCATTAGGTTCTACAGTTTCGATCTACCGGTCACACCTGGCTCTCAATTGCTTAAGTCCTAGTTTGTGCCATTTCTGCTTCCCATCAGGACAGGCATTCTGTCAGTATGGAGACATGGATATTCGTTCCCCAAAGCATTGCCATGGCGACGCAGTGTCTCAGGTTACGCATCTAACCATGATTTTCTCCTGAGAGGGGAACGATACGCTGCGTCGCCATGGCAGCGCTTTGGGGAATCCCTTCAGCATAAGCGCTCCTGAAGACGTGTACAACTAGTCCAATCGTGATTGATGCAATGTCATCCTGTGACGTATGCCGGCTGAACGCAGAAGCTATAAAAGAGCCATCAAACACAGCTGTTTCAGCTACTGATCTGAAGCAAGTGGCTGACAGGTATGCAGGAAGCATGGCAAGGGGACGCAGCATCTCGTTCCCCTCTCAGGGAACCATGGTTAGATGCGTAACCTGAGACATTCCCTTTCGAGGGAACGAGACGCTGTGTCACCATGGCAACGCTTTGGGGAACGAATATCCATGTCTCCATACTGACAGAATGCCTGTCCTGATGGGAAGCAGAAATGGCACAAACTAGGACTTAAGCAATTGAGAGCCAGGCGTGACCGGTAGATCCTCAGGGAATGAGATGCTGCATCCCCTAGCTGAAACAGCTGTGTTTGATGGCTCTTTTATAGCTTCTGCGTTCAGCCGGCATACGTAACAGGATGACATTGCATCAATCACGATTGGACTAGTTGTACACGTCTTCAGGAGCGCTTATGCTGAAGGGATTCCCCAAAGCGTTGCCATGGCAACGCAGAGTATCGTTCCCCTCTCAGGGAACCATGGTGACATGGGTAACCTGAGACGTTTTCTGAGATACTTCAGAGTGTACTTTCATCCGCTAAAAATGTGCTACAAGAATTAAAATAGTAAACTATTAGTATACTTTTAAGTTTGCATGTATTTCAGATGCAGCACAAATGAGAAACATAGTTGTGCACTTTAAAGTTTATTACTGTTACACTTATAGAACACTTAAACATATAATTTTATATATTAAAAATTGGGCCAATTTAGACCCAAACATTATTGAAATAGTTTACTTAAAAGTTTACTACTAGTACATTGATATTAGTATACTTACTACATAAAGTATAGTTAAACTATACTTGAACATTACTAGTATACTTAATAAAATTAACTTGAAGTATACTTTTTCGTAAGGGCAGTTATTTTTGTGGCTGACCTTATTGCATATGCGTTTGTAGGAGTTTCCCTTTCATACGCATAATTTATGGGAGGAGAGTATTCATTTCATCATGCAATGTGATTTAATAAAGTTTGCTGTATATGCTGGTATTTGCACCATTATTTATCATTGAAAAGCATGCCTTAACCTATTTTGCTCTTGACACAGCTGCATCAATGTTATTTTCAAATTGTCAGTAGATCCTTCACAGAACTTTCCACTCCCATCATTGCTTTTATGGGATCGCAATTTCATGGCAATTTGCCCTGTTTAGTAAATCTGGACCCAAAAAAAAAGCAAGATTAACTGAACAGACTTTTGATTAAACAGACAAATGTCATTCGTCTGCATGCGCTTTGTAGGCTAATATAACTGTAAGATGCCTAAAGTGCTGGAAATTGATAAAATATACAAAATTTCTTAGTTGATAAGTTAAAAAACAATCAGTTCTTGAGCTAAATTGACTGTGCACCTCTCATAAGGTGGTGAGGTACAGGAATCAGCAGCTTTCGTTCCCATTGTTTTGAGGCCATACAATGTGGATCTGTCTCGGACGAGATCATTCTACACACCTACATTTCTCTTTCAAGCCGTGGTAAATATAACACCATTTGATATAAACAAACTTTTATTCACAATACAATGCATCATAATGATACTGTCAGTCAAAGAGGATTACGCTTGCAGTAATTCATAATGGTAGCTTTCACACTTTAATGGTAACATTTTGCTGATGATTTTGTGATAGGGTAACAATGTTTTATGTTTGTGATTAGGTCACGGTTCGTCACCCAAATGGTTCCCCAGCTGAAGGCGTTCAAGTGAAGTTGGATGTCTCAAGCACCAAAGAAAAGTCCCGAAATATTATAACTAATAAAGAAGGGATCGCATTTCAAAATTTTAATTTGGAAGGAACACCACCTTCCATTTCAGTGCAGGTTAAAACATCCAAAGAATAAAACTCTTTTAATACATGTAAGGTGTGTTTCATACTGCTGGCAAAAGCAGTGGGTCTCATTCACTAACTTTTGATGTAAACATGTAGGAACAACTGTGCGTTTTTGTGATTTATGAGGACACAAATTTGTATATTGACATGGGTATTACACTGGTATTACAATGTAAACACTCATATTTATGCCAGCAGCCATATCACCCTGTAGCCCAAGACTGGTTGCCCACTGAAGCTAAGCAGGGCTGAGCCTGGTTAGTACCTGGATGGGAGACCAGGTAGCTGCTGGAAGAGGTGTTAGTGAGGCCAGCAGGGGGTGCTCACCCTGTGGTCTGTGTGGGTCCTAACGCCCCAGTATAGTGACGGGGACTCTGTACTGTAACAAGCACCGTCCTTCGGATGAGACGTTAAACCGAGGTCCTGACTCTCTGTGGTCATTAAAATCCCATGGCACTTCTCGTAAAGTGTAGGGGTGTAACCCCGGTGTCCTGGCCAAATTCCCTCCATAGGCCCATACCAATCATGGCCTCCTAATAATCCCCATCCATTGAATTGGCTCTTTCACTCTCTCTCCTCTCCACCTACAGCTGGTGTGTGGTGAGCGCACTGGCGCCGTTGTACTGTGGCTGCCGTCGCATCATCCAAGTGGATGCTGCACACTGGTGGTGGATGAGGAGAGACCCCTGATTTGATTGTAAAGCGCTTATGGGTGTATAGTAGTACATAGGAAAGTGCTATATAAATGCCTCATTCATTCATTCATTCATATTTAAAATAGCTTTAAAAACATACTAAACAATGTTTTATTAAAAAATTTAAAAATGCAGAATGATTTCTGTGATGGGTAGGTTTAGGAGTAGGAGTAGTGTAGGGGGATAGAATGTACAGTTTGTACAGGATAAAAACCCTTATGGCTAAGGAATATCCTCAAAAAGATAGCAAATCAAACCTGTGTGTTTGCGTATGTGTGCGTGTGTGTGTGAATTAGGGCTGTCAAGCAATTAAATTAAATTGTTTCCCGACAATCCAAAGACATGCAGTAAAGGTGAATTAGAAAAAGTAAATTGGTCATACATAGCGAGTTAGTAAGTGAGTATGTTCCAGACTCTCAGCGCTGGAATTGCAAAAGGTAGTGCACTCTCAGTACAGGGGATAATACAGGAAGGGCATATTCAACCAAATCCGCTGTGCAGATTATTGTGGAGACTCCTGACAAAAAAAGGGAGCAAGCTGAAAGAGAGACACTTGCTCAAATAATATACTCCAAATTATGTCAGTGAAAGTTAATACAAATAATCCACCCATTTATAGTGAATGAGACCCAGTGCATTTATTTACAGCATACAGTGATAGTGTGGGTGGTGTGAAACAGACCTTTTTTTTTTTTTTTTTTTTTTTTTTTAAATACTTTCAGTTCCTTTAAGCTGTATATTTTTGACTGATAAATTTCAACAGGCAACAGTGGATGGTTTCAAGTCAACAAAAGAAGTGCGCCCAGTGAAATCTACAAAGAACAGCTTCCTGTATCTAAGTGTGACTAATAAAGTTCTGTCACCAGAAGAGTCTCTAGATGTTACATTTCATGTCAATGGCAATCCAGTAGATAGGCAAATATATTATATGGTAAGTAATGTATTAAAATGTCCTTCAATTACATGTGGTGAATGTCTAATGTTTTTTTTTTTTTTTTTTTTTTTTAAAGTTATGCTTTAAACTAGAATACCATTGGGTTGAGAAAAAATATTTAAAATATATTCACAGAAAACTGTATTTTAATATTTCACATATGTTGTGCTTCTTTAGCAGTATGATTTACTGTATGTTTACTGTACTACTGATTTACAGTATGCATGTTTAGATATTTTTACTGCACTCATTAGGATTTGTTCATGAAGATTTAATGTTTTAACTTGAGAACTCTTGAGAAATGTGTGCATCTTTTCAGATTGTCAGCAGAGGCATGCTGAGAACAGCAAGCTCTATTGCATCAGGTTCTGCAGTAAAAATATCGATCCAAATCAGCCCAGAGATGATCCCATCCTTCAGAGTGATCGCCTTTTACTACACAGATGTTGACATTATTGCAGATTCAGTGTGGGTAGATGTAGAGGGCTGGTGTGAGGGAAAGGTAAACTCTAATCAGACTCAAAATCAGAATCAAAAATTACTATTATTATTTTTAATAAGTTACAATATTTTAGTAATTTTATGTCAAAATTATACAGTACAGTAAAAATCTTGGCAAATGTTTACAGTTCTGCTGTACCATCTCCTGTTTAGCTTGAGATAAATCTGAATGGCAATCATAATTATGAACCAGAAGATTCAGCTGAGCTTGGCATTGATGTAGGAACACAGAATGCAAAAGTGGCCTTACTAGTTGTGGACAAAGCCATTTATGCCCTGGGGTCTCGAAACAAACTCACTCCAAAACAGGTGTGCTGTACTGTCTAATAGTACTTATTGGTTTCTGAAAATTAGATATACAGATATACATATAAAATGAGCTCAAATTTGTTCTTGAATTCTTGTTCTTTTAATGTTTTTCATTTTTCCTTTGTGAAGGTGTTCAGGTCCATGCAGTCTTATGATCTGGGGTGTTCGTATGGCGGTGGAGAGAACACAGCTGCTGTTTTTAATGACGCTGGTCTGGCCTTCATCTCACACTCAAACACAATCCGTTCAATGATGAGAAAAGGTGCCAAATGATGCCAAACTCTTCTCTATTTCAGTACATGAGAAATTAAAACCAAACAGAAATTTTCTGTTTTTATTTTCAATCTGGGTTTACTGTAGAAAGAACCAGACTGGTAATTTGCTTTTGCCTTTACATGAAAGAATTGTTAAAATATGCAAATAATATTTCCAATGCATTGTACTTCTAGGTTTCAGCTGTGAGTCTGGCTTTTAGGTGCAACAAACGCTCTATAGAAATGGCTAAAAAAGGTATAGTATTGTCAGTTTAATATTTGTTTACCTTTTGAATCAATTCTCAAAGCTCATCTGAGTCAATGTTATTTTATTTTATTTGTATTTATATATTATTATAATCCTAATATTTTGAATTAGCTTTTATTTTTATATTTATATTATTGCATTCAGCTGCTCTGCCTCGCAGCGCAGGTATAAATGACTAGCAGGTGCAAGCGCATATCAGCTTTTCGCTTCTGAGCGAGCTGTTCGTTTCTTTGAATGCTCTGCAATCTACAGAATTTTGTATTTTTCGAGCCAGTTCTTCAGGAGACAATATCTTTCTGTGTGTTGGTGAGACAGCACTTAAGCGGTGACCATTCTTTGGCTGATTTTAAACAAACAGCTGTATTCACAGCTACAGAGAGTGAGCGCCTTCAATGAGCTGCTGATCATTCAGCTGTGAATGAGCACACTGAACAGGCTGCACCTTTTCCCTGTCAGTATCGCATTAGCCGGTTCCCCTGTGTGCTTCAGCACTAAAAGAGAGCGTCTTTTCCCTAGTAAAGCACAAGTGTGAGCTTGCATCTTTTTAAAGATGACATTCATCCCATGTGTTTCTGGATGCGGTTGTTTCCTGTCCTCATTGACGGCCACGATCACTGTCTCACATGCCTAGACATACGCATGCTGAGACAGTTTTTGTAGGTGGTTTATGTTTTCGCATGAAAACATAACCACATCGGCACACCAGTCGACTCTTCTTTCTCCAGAAAGCTTGAGTCCCCTCTGCTGTTGGCCAGCCGCCGATTGTGTGTAAAAGCACAGCCGCAAGTCTGCTCGAAACTCTGGGATACCAAGGGGATCAGTAAGAACTAATCCGTGATGCAAAACTCTGGTGGACAGCCATGCTTCCGCGGGTCTTCCCTGATGTGCATGGAAAACTTAGCAGTATGGAGCTCTATTAGTGCCAAAATATGGAATGCTAATGGTGCCAAAATCTGCATAGAAGTTTTCCCCCTCTCTCACTACCCTCGCTGGTGGGGTGGCTGTGAAAAACAGTTCACCTGCTTCTGAGGCCATGGCACTCTTAAATGCATGAGGGTAGTTCTTGCATGAGGGTTGAGCTGCGCATGTTGACTAACCCTGATCAAAGTCACAGCACAGGCCCTTGGCTAGACAAAGGCAGGACGGCAGTCCCACTGAAATTCTTTCAGAGGCTCCTGGGGCATATGGAGGCCGCTGACCTAAAAAGCGCCTACTGGGCAAACATGTGCTGGTCCACATGGGCAACACTGCAGCCATTGCGTACATTAACCATCAGGGTGGTCTACGCTCCCGTCGCATGACGCAACTCACCCGCCCTGTGGCACCCGGGGACAGACCTCTGGAAACTCCATGTCTGGCCCCTGGATGGGATAAGGAGGTTCAAGGCGACTTACCCCAAGAGGTACTTAACACCATCACTTTGGCTGTGAGCTCGAAGTGTTGCATCCTCCTGGGCGCTGGCACAGATATTGTAGAGCTGTGGGAAATCCCAATTCGTCTGTCTATCTCCCTTTCGAGGGAACTCGTGCTGCATCTGAGTCTTCGCAGAGGCAGTGTGGTGGTTCACTAAATTCGTGGGGTTTGCAAATTAATGTCATGGACCCCTCCAGAGATGGGATCTGCCTTTTCTCTGCCCTCACCCATGACATTTAGCAGCACTCTCTCTAGGGTTCGGAAGCCCGCTATGTTTCATCCCCCCCAGACTGAGAGCCTGGTGCTTCAGCTGTCTAGTATAGGAGCCGTCTGTATATATAGGAGTTGGATCTGCTGAGCGGGGAGTTTGTTATCATAAGCATATACATAAAACATATCCCCTGCTTATGGGAACCCGCTACTTTTGGCTTCTTCTCGAGGGAAGAAAGTCTTATACAATAAAGAATGTAGTTGCTCGGATCTCAAAAAAAAAAAAAAAAAAATATATTTACAAGTCCATAAACAGTAGCTTATGGACTACTGTTGCCTACGCTTAGTTGCAAAGGCAACTAAGCAGACGGGAGTTTCCCTTTCTCTTGTTCCTCTGGTCGTGTGCAAACTTTTGTGTATGTGTGTTTGCACAATATGATTTTATGATTCCTTTATTGTATATATGTTCCTTTGTATATTGAAATTAAATAATAAATACTAGACTATCTGACTTTGGTTAGTAGATGTCTGTATTAATATACTATGTTTAGCCTTTCATGTAGCAGCACTGGGATGCTTGCCCCCTCTGAGGAGGGTCCCAGAGCAATCAGTTCAACTGTTCCCTGCTGGTTTACCACTTCAGGGCACTGAATTGGTCGCTTGAGTAATACCAGTCTTGAGAGGTTGGTTCTCTGGCCCCTTGGTCGCTTGAGTAATACTGGAGACCAGTCTTGAGAAGCTGGTTCTCTGGGCCTCCAGGGAGAAAATGGTTCACACCTCATCATATGGTGGTCGCCTATATAAATCATACAGATCTAGGCTAGTAGCCTGAGAATTATCAGTGGGCCTAAAACGATTACCTCAGTTTTATCTTCATTTAAAGATAGAACATTTTGGGCTAGCCAAGATTTGACTTCATCTAGGCAAAAAAGGATGTAAAGGCAGAACGATCACTTCTCTTGATTGATAATTTTGGTATTGCCAGCATAAAAATGAAAAGATACCCGATGTCTTCTTAAAATCAAGCCCAAAGGTAGCATGTACAGTGAAAAGAGAGAAGGCACCAAGATAGATCCTTGAGGAAGACCACAGGTTAGATGAACAATAGAAGAGGAAAACTGACCTGTACTGACCTCTACACATAAGACTTTAATCTTGATATCAAAGAAGAGTGATCAATAGTATCAAAAGCTGCTGATAGATCTAAAAGCATGAGAATCACAGAGCTGCCAGTGTCCGTAGATAGATAAATGTAATAAAAATGTAACCAATAATGATAGACTAATAATAATAATAAATAATATAAAAATATGAAATAAAAAATTAACAATCAGTGAATGGATTTAAAAGACTGTTGGATGTGATAATTTAATTCGATAACTTAATTCGAATGCTGCTGCAGGCATCGCATACAACACAATATGCAGCATGTTAATATAATAATTTCTTAATTCTGCGCTTTTTCTTAATTAAAAATAAATATTATTATAATATCCATTTCTGATAATTCCAGGTTGCTATGGTAGCGCAGGTTGTTTACACATTTAACTCATGACCTTGAGAAATAGATGTCGTTCCCTCAATATAATTAAGTCGTGGCCAAAAGAAAAATATATCGTTCCCTCACCATGTGATCTTGAGACCATGACTTTACATCGCGTGCCACAACTTATCACATTCCCACAAATTAATATCTCGTGGCCACGACATATTATCACGTTCCCACGAGTTTATATGTCGTGGCCACGACAAAACTAAGTGAACTGAACATGTCCCCTCCTGGTCACCGTAATAAAGTCATCAGGTCTTTTTTTCTTTCCCAAATGATTCTCCAGTATTTTTTTTCCCCCACAGGCGCTGACTGTAATGAAGAAGAGGAATTCTTTGACTTTGAAACAGTTCGCAGATACTTCCAACCAAGCTTTGAGTTTAAGCAGATGGATGTGATAGGAAAAGTTATGTGAGTAGGTTCTCTGTCTGTAATTATGAAGTAGACATATAAATGTTACATTTATGTACACATAAGATGTGAGAGTCTAAGGGAAAATGTGCTCACTTTTACACTATCATACAAAAAGTCATTACAATATAAAATGTTGGTAATACTTTATTTTACAGTGCCGTAATTACACGTTACTACATGTACTTACTATAGTAACAGTAAATTATGCATAATTACATAATTCACATAAACCCTAAACCAAACCCTAACCCTAACTGTAACTCTATAGTAAGTACATGTAGTTGTTTAGTAGTACTCACTACTTATTTAAGTAATTACAATGTAACTATGGTACTAAAATAAAATAAAGTGTAACCAAAATGTTTCCTAATTAATTTCCTATGGAACAGTGTTGACTGTTAAAGTTTACAAAGGTCTTGTATAGTGATTTAATTGCACTAGTCTTTCTTCCAGGTACACAATCAATTTACCCCACTCTATCACAACATGGGAAATCCAGGCTCTCAGCGTATCACCATCCCATGGTAATTTCCCCTCTCACTTCTATCAGATTTAATTTTAATACACCAAATAACTAAACTTTTTACCTTTTATTATTTACAGGTTTTTGTGTGACAGAGCCTGTTGACCTTCCTGTATTCAAGCCAGTCTTTATATCATTGAGGCTTCCCTATTCAGTCAAACGCTTTGAGCAACTGTCTATAGTTGTGGTGATCTTTAATTATGGAAGGATGAAAAAGAAGGTTCGCTTAAATACCCTTTTTTTTCTCAGAATTCACTGAATTATTGTACCACTATGGCAATAATAACTGGTGTATGTTTTTACAGAAGATGCATTTTACTAGTCTACTGTAATAATAGTATTTTTATTTATTATAAAATTCATTAATTCATTGAAATGTCTCGGGTTACTTAACTGTAACCCTTTTCCATGAGAAAGCGGGAACAAGATGCTGCACTGAGTTAGCGCTATGGGAAAAGATCTTTGTTTGACTGGTTGTGAAGTGTGTGTGGCAAATACACCAAGAACTTGGCTTTAAATAACCTTTGACGATGACGATGCACACTAATGAGTGGCTGTAAATAGATGTGAAACAGGTGCGCTTTCATGTCACTTTGTCTGAAGAGATGTCCTGAACACGTCCCCAGTGCAGCAATGCAGCGCAGCATCTTACTAACACTTTTTCAGGGAACAGGGTTACAATCAAGTAACCAGAGATGTTCCATTTCAAAAGCTTCTCTCAATACCGTGCTGAGTTAGTGCTATGGGAACGAGAATACCAATGCTGCCGCACTCTAAGTGTCTGGAACCCTCAAGGTTGTGTAGTGTGTGTGCACAAACACAAGAAAGGCCTCAGACATGAGCTTGGGATGTCGAGATGTCTGAAGTAATATGAACATCCAAATTATACAATTTGATAAATGTGTGCGGAGAGGACCAGCCTGCTACATCACATACCTCTTGCCAAAGCCCTGGAGGATGCAACCCCCCCTGGTGAATTGAGCCCTAACTCCTAGAGGACACCTTACATTCTATAGCAATAGCATCCCACACCCAGTATTACGTTGTTTGCTTGGTGGCAACCCATAGCAAATGAAAAAGTTGCTCTGACTTACACCACGGGCTAGTGAGGTGGACGTAAGTCTGGACACAGTAGGTGAAGTTTCTTCTGCACCAGTGTAGTGAATGGCTGAGGACAGAAGGCTTCAAGAACAACCGGATGCACAGTCGAGAATGCAACTTTAGGAAGATAGTGAATGATTCATAGAGAAGTAGAGGGGACATTGGGCTGTTTCCTATGAAGCGAAGAGGTCCACCTTTACTTTATAAAATCTTTCCCAAATCTGCTTCCACATATAAATGCCCAGGGGTGTAAATCAACCTGAGGGACAGGAACTTGCCCTGAGTCCAAAGACAGTGCAAACGCAGTCTGCCTTGGCGATTTATGTGTGTATGACTTTTTGAGTGATGATGAGCTCCCAGAAGAGATAACCCACAAGCATCTCTTCCAACACGGGCATCATCACATAACCACATGCTCTTGCACCCATGATAGTCGAATAAGCTGACATTGAGGGCACAAAGACACATGAAGAATAAGGTTTCCCCCATGAACGAGTCACTTCATTATGAGGGTCCTTGAAGAAGGGGAGAGACCATCGCTGATGCCCCTCCCCCTGGCCACTGGATAGAAATCTGCTCTAACTTAGAGCACTTACTCTTTCTCTTGTGGCCAGTCTAGCTGTAATCTGGCCACTGCATGAGTAGCCATCTCAATTAACTCCTCATGCACTCATCGCTGGAGGAGTGCTTGGAGGTGGCATTCTTAAAGTCCATTTCCAGATGGTGATTGTGCCATTTAATTCCTCGAAATTAAATGTGGCCAAAGAACAGCCAGAAAAAATACTAATACAATCATCTAACTTCTCAAATCATAATTTTCTCAAAATTAATTGCAGAAAATATCAACTAGACAAGTAAAAACGGTCTGAATGAAAGGCTAAATATAGAGTAGTTCTTTTCATAATAGAGCAGTATAAATAAATCATTATAAATTCATAGCTTGCAAACACACACTTCATTTGCAAACAGTTGCAGTTGTTACCTTAAGTAACTTATTTCTATCTGTCCTTTAAAATTGACTTCATTCTAAATTATTTCTGAGATTAATATATTGTTCATCACTTTCATGGTCAGCTTGTTGTGGAAATGAAACAAGTGGATGGTCTTTGTTCACCCGGGTCAGCATCTTCCTCTTCCACTGTCAGAATCAGTCTGGAACAACAGTCATCTCAAACTGTGACTTTCCCTACTGTTCCCACGGTAACAGGCCAAATCCCTATCACTATTGAAGTTTATGATGATGAAGAAAGCAAAACAAAAGTGGCTTCTATTCAAAAGATGCTCTTGGTCAAGGTAAGGGGAAGTGGAATATCCATTTTATTCAGTGATCCTAACATCTATCTTTTGTCTTTCTTTTCATGTCTCAGAATGAGGGAGTGGAAATAAGAGAAGAGCAGACTTATTTTATTAATCTGAATGGTGAGATTAGCTACCGTTTGATCACCCAGTAACATTTTAGAATACTGTTCTGTCAGTAGTTACTTATTAGTTCCTGTGTAGTTATTCATTAATGATGGGTAACACTTTAGAATACTGTTTCTTACTTACTACATAACTAATAAGGAATTACTGAAGAACTAATAGGTCTTAAGTCTTAAGTCTCTACTGTTAACTACTAAGGAGAATTTTATGATTAACAGTTATCTAGTAACTAATGAGTTCTGTCATACCTCCTGAAGAACTACTATTAATTTTATACTATGAATAATTGATAAAATAACTATAATGTAGCTTCTAATGAACAGTCAAACACAATTACAATAAGTTAGTTAGAATCTGCTCACCGAAAGAAACGCCAGAGTGTTTGTTCTGCACTGAGTTTGCACACTTGCGAAGCCTCTCATTAACAAAGTGTAGACACAATGTAAGAGACTCATTGTGCAGTGTAGACAGCTATAACTGAGATGGGTTACAACTCTTTAGTGATTATAAAGGAAGTGCTCTTTGCACTATTTATACAATACATTCAGAATTTTAATATGTTTTTTTTTTTTCATGCTACAAGAGGACCGATGACCAATTGCACTCTGCAGTTTCAGAAGTGATATCTACATATAAATACAGGATTCATGCTCAATATTGATACCATAACCATAACACGGGACAAAAATATGCAGCAATAATAATAATAATAATAATAAGCAATGTAAATGCAGACTAGAAAAACTTTAGAATTTTTGTATCAATATTTTTGAAAATCTATTCCAATTATTTGTAAAGGTAATGACTTAAAAAAAATCTTAAATGTTTCACTGTATACATTGCTATTCTTGTTTTGGTGGAGCCGTTGCTTACACATTACATCTGCACTACACTATAGCATCCTGACTAATATGATTTGATTCTGGAACCGGACCTGCACCCATGCAAGAACAAAATATATGCAACTTAAATTGGATTCACAGAAAAATGCAGGTTAAACTCACAGCACATGCAGTGATAAAGCTTTGAGAGACGCGAATCGTGCTGCTTGTGTGAACGTAGTGCATTTCATTCTGAAACCCGTGCAATCTATTTTATTAGATGAGGCTTTGCCACGTTTTAAGCGCACTAAGCTATATCGCGATTTTGTTTACTGTTCAATTGACGGATGCTTTGCCAATATAATGACGCAAAACACCGCATTAGTGATCTTAGGTTCATTATAAAACTGTGGCCGTACAGATTAAACTATTGCGGGTCACCCGACTCACCACTGTAATGAAATAGTTTGCATACATTTGAGACTGCAATAAAGACTCTGTGCAAGACGCTGTGCTGCTTCAATGAATTGCAGGCTCATCAGAACGCAAAACGGAATGTAGCTTGTAGCTTTTGGTCGCGCTACACCGCTACTTGCTTGTAAAAGTAGTTAACTACTGGAAAAGCTACACTGTTTTAAAAGTAGCTGAACTACTGACAAGCTACTGAAATGAAAAATGTAGTTAAACTAGTAGTGCCGCTACATGTAGTTAACTACTCCCCAACACTGAGTATTAGACCTACCTGAAAAAAAATATACAGCATGGTTTAATTATTGACTTTGGTATCGAGTACTGTGCACTTTTGGTAGTACTGGTACCAACTACTAGATTTTTGGTATTGTGACATCCCTATTTGTTACAAAAAAAAATAATAAGTATTATAAAGTAAGTAAAGGTTTTATAATATATGTTTTAATAAAGTTAAAATGTTTTAAAAAGCAATAAAAGGCTAAACTATTCCATGTTTGATGTCAAATTATTAAGAGTTTCCTTTCTATTGTCTATCTGGCCAAGGTTTATAGGGATTTTAAGAAGTAATTAGTAATAAGTTACTTATTGAGTAATTATATTACTTTTCAGACAGAGTAATTAAAAAAAGTATTTTAAATACAACACTGATGATGTAATTAGTAATTAGTTATCAATTACTTTTTTGAAGTAACCCAACACTGCACATTACCATTGAATAAATTTCAGTATGCAAGGCAATGACTGAGGGAATGACTGAGGCAAAGTGAAAATACATTCATACCTCATTCTTTGATTTTGTTAAACATGATGTAAGGACCAAAATTAGCTAAAATGAAATAATTTATAGGGAATTATAAAGAGTCATTTAGTTTACGATGAGCAACTGAATCGTCCAGCATTCATCTGCTCGGATTGTAATAAGTTCTGTAGAGGATGTGAATATCCAACTATTGTGAAAACACTAATTAAAGGTGCTACTGAGGATCTATTCGTCGACTGAGAAACCAAAGACTGTTACTGAGTTTTTGAAATGAGCGCATGCGTAAGAACAACCCTCCTCCTTCACAGCTCATTTTGAGGGAACGCCTCCCAAAACTCGTGCACGAGTATTGGAACACGAGTGTTTACCACCAGCATTCGCTGTGTCATGTTAGTGGATTCATTATGTCAGACTCACCGCAGGTAACTCATAATCTGCAGTTGTTACTCCTGTCTCCTGACAAAAACATTGCATGCGGCGCCTGTGGAGTGTGGAAAGTTACTGGAGCATGCAGCCGCGCACGTCTCTCACAAGGAACGTTGTGGCAGTGATTGACAAGCCAGAGGGCCAATCTGTGCACGTCTCTCACAAGGAAGGTAATGGCAGTGATTGACAAGCCAGAGGGCCAATTGGCTGATGTTCTTAAGGCCCTACCTCGTGCACAGATGATGTATATTAATATTATTCCTTTCAGTGCACCTAATAAATAGTCTTTTATCAGTTAGTAAAGACAGTTTCAAGTAATATTGCAAAAATGTATAAAACAAAACATCCTCTGTAGCACCTTTAATAGCTCGGTAACAAGATCGACAGTTTAAGACATTAAATTTTACAAGCACATAATACAAAACACTATTTTTTAAAGTCAAACTAATCTAACACAAACACACACACACAAACATTCATACGCATTGCAGAAAGAAAGGAAATGAGAGAGAAAGAGTTTTAAAATAGAGAATGATGTGATGAGCATTTCTAGCAAAATATGCACTTCAATAGACCTGACCTGAATGAACCATGAATCATTAATTTAAATGCACCAGTTCAGCTTTAGAATCTGGAGGTTCTTGAGTCAGCTTTAAATGGGAAACTCCTCGTCGGTGTGCAGAGAAGGGTTTTCCGAGTCGTGATTTATTGCAGAATCTTTTCAGGTCCGGATGGTGGTTAGGTAAAAACCAATCACGTTTGAGCGTGCTGGCAAAATGAAAGGAAGTCTCATTGTCATGGCTGGAGTTAAAGTTGAAGGGGCAAAAGTCGTTGGTTAAAGTTTAGAACACAACAATCTCAACGCAAAAGAAAATTAAGTAAAAGAAAAGCTGCTTGTCCTTTGTCAGCTTGGTCTTGTCTTTGTTTTTTCTTCTTGTTACTCCATTGTGTTACTTTTCTTTTTAGTTTTTTGTCTTGGGATATGACTAGTTAAACTCAGGGAGGCTAACCTGGCTTCTAGCTGAACTATTAACCTAGCTGTCATGTACCCAAAGTGCTGGAAACTTGCTCACAGGGAGGCCTGCTAAGGCCAGCTACCTGGAGCATGTCTTCTTGCTGCAACATCCACACTGATGCCTACTATCTTGATGGCATATCAAAATGGCTACCAGAAAACCCATTTTACGGGGCTGTTAACAGGGAGGCCTAATAAGGCCAGATACATGACAGTGCTCGCTAATAAAGAGAAATACAAAGGAGTGTGGTCTCACTAGGGAACTACAATAAGCGAAAACCAGCACACTCACCTAAGAAGATTCAAATGGTATTTCTCTCTCTAAAAATCATACTAGCCAACCTACAGGGAACTTCAGGGCCCTAATTATTATATTTTTACATTAGATAAAATAAAACCTCATTCCTAATCTAGACGCCCACGCACATCCTACACAGGGAACAGTGGTCTAAAGAAATACATTAGTACTTTAAATAAATACAAGACCTAGTAACAGTTAACCCAACCTCAAACAGTTCAACCTGCTGCCACAGTATTAAGCATTTTTTTTTTTTTTTTTTTTTTTTAGGAATTGGGTTCTTCCATGCTGCCTCATCCTCAGTATGCAGGTCAGAAAGGAATGGAAGGCTCACTTGAGCTGTAGGATTATGGCCAGAGAGAAACCAGTCTTCATTCTTTTTGAATGCACGCACGCGGGCTCTCTCCTAACGAGCTGCCATGGCAACTGTAGTCTGTCGATGGCACATTCCATAATCTCCAACAGCTCGGCGTACACAGGACAGGGTGGATGAGAGGATTCAGTAAACTCACCCTCTTTATCCTCCTTGGCTGAAAGTGCACTCGCCGCTGGACCTGAGGATGCAGATGACAATGCATCCTCTACCAGCTCACTCTCACAAGCGGTCACACCCCTCTCAAACTGTTTGGTGAGCTCCATCTGAAAGCTCCGTGATCTCAGTCTCCGCTCTGCCTCAGCGCAAGCGGGACTGAACCACCAGGTCCAGATACTGAACTCTTTTCCCTCGAAAAGAGAGCCAGACAAGAAGCAGATGGCGGGCGTTGTTAACTTAGGAAAATGCTACCATTGGCACAGGCAACTCCCTTGAGATTTTTTTCTGTGCATGCTCTGTGCATGAGTTATGGCAAGGCAGTGGGGGTGGGTAAAAGTAGTTTTTCACCATGCATGCAAAAACTTCTGAACAATTTGTTGTAATGAGTCTTTTTGGGAGTGCAGCATATTATGCAGCAAATAAATGCATATTTAATTTCCATAATAATAATAAGTGGTGGGCTGTAACAAAGTAGTTGTAGTTTTACCCTAATAATTCTGAAAATGAATAATTTTCTGTTCATTAGTAGTTACTTTATAGTTATTTTTTCTTGAACCTTAATTAGTAAATAATTAATAGTAGTTGTTCAGGAGGTATGACAGAATTTATTAGTTACTAATTAGCTAACTGTTATTTAACATAATCATAAAATTCTTTTACGTACTGATTAGTTAACATATCTCTTCCTTAGTAGTTAACAGTAGTAACTTAAGTGTTAATGAAGAATTACCTATTAGTTCTTCAGTAATTCCTAATTAGTTATGCAGTAAGTGTTACCCTAAAGTGTTATCGATAATGGTAACACTTCAGAATGGGGAACACATATTCACTTTTTAAATACAACTCATGCCTCAATGAACTTCTAATTTACTGCATATTAATAGCTAGTTAGGTACTTCGGTTACACTTTATTTTTACAGTGTAATTTCTCAAATAAGTACTGTAAGTTTAATAAGTTTATTAGATACATGTACTTACTATAGAGTTACAGTTAGGGTTTGGTTTAGGGTTAGTTACTTGAATTATGCATAATTTACTGTTTACTGTTATTATACATAATTTACTGTTACTATACTGTACATGTAACTACAGCACTGTAAAAAAAGTGTTACCAGTTCTTGTAGCATTTAAATTTAGGTATTGGGTAGGATTAAGGGAGGTAGAATAAGTTCATGTGGAATAACCACCTCCGAGCACTCCTCCAAGTTAACATGTGCTTTATAAGTACTAATAAACAGCCAATATCATAGTAATATGCAAGCTAATAGTTAAAAGTGAGAATTGAACCCTAAAATAAAGTGTTACCTCAATTACAGATACATATATACACATAGTGTGGCTGTTTTTTAAAGCTCTGACAAAGTTTGTGACATTGTAACCTCAAAGTGTAAAAAAACTGAACTCTGCTCATCAGGTAGAAATGACGGGCGCTTGTTCATCGATGGATTTTTCCCCAAACAACACAGTTCCTGAAACAGATGTCAGCTTGTTTGTCAAACTAGAAGGTCCAAAGCAACATGTTTTAAAAACTTAGTTGTTCTGAATGCTGTCAAATTTTCCAGTTCTGATATTGATTATGTATTATTACTTACTGGTCAAGGTCAGTCCTAATCATATTTATTGCAATATGATCTTAGAATTAACTACAACCTTTTGAATGCAGAAGAAGCATTTGCCCATTCTACTGCTGTTCCATTACTCTCACCATCCAAAGTGGAAAATCTTATCCGGGCACCGAAAAGCTGCGGAGAGCAGACTATGTTCCTTATGTCTTCAACTGCCTTTGTAGTGCGCTACATTGACAAAACTCAGTGTTGGCTGAAACTGGAAGCAGGATCCAGAGAAAAAGCACTGGATTTCATTGAGCAAGGTTTGGTGGTTTATCTGTATGACACATAAGCAATAATGACAATTTAAAACAATTTGCCTTTTGTGTTTTTTGCAATGATAATCCAGTGGACCTTGAGTAGATGACATTTTAAATCAAATCAGAGGCTGTGAATTTTACAATACAGTCCAGTCTGATTGAGGTTCTAGATCTGAAGTTTGTTACAACAAATGCTTTTTTCTTTAGAAAAAAAGAGCATGCGGTTAAAACAGAACAGTCTTTAAAATTATATATACAGATTTTTTTTTTTTTTTTTACGAAAATAAAAAGGGTTTGAAATAAAGGTGAAAAATAACATCATTTTTAGTTTGGGTGAATTTTCTTTAGTCAGCACCGAATATCCCTCTCACCCCTGTTTGCATTCACAAAAAAATTAGTGTGTCTTTCTTGACTAAGGTCTATGGTTTAACACAATTTAAATGTGTAAGACTGCACCCTGCTCTGACTCTAAAAGTTTGTTTTATCACATTTTATTTGGGCAGGTTATGAACACATTTTAATGTTCCAAAAACCTGATGGATCCTACGGAGCTTGGCAAGACTATCCGACAAGTACATGGTAAATTTAATGTGCATTTATATGCCAAAAATATACCAAGTCATACAAATGTGACCAGTTTTGTGCAAATCAGTGCTGCACTTGCCACATTCCATATCTATTTTATTATTATTATTATTATTATTTTTACAATAAATGTTATTGAGGTTCTTTTTAAATTTTGAATCACAACCTATTTGAAGTAGATGGCTTCTTGCTTCTCATAGGTTGACTGCGCTGGTGGTGAAAGTGTTGTCCATTGTGGCTGGACTACAGATAGAAACTCTTAAAGAGCAAGGAACAACAGAAAGATCGATTTCACAGGAGGACATATGGCAAGCAGTCACATATCTGATTGAAACACAGAGCTCAGATGGGTCCTTCACTGATGCTAATCCAGTCATATACAGGGAAATGCAGGTCTGAATGCCTTCCATAATTTGCCAGTAAACCAAGGGGTGTTGCAAAAAAGCTTTACCCTGTCAAACATTGCAAAATAGCATAAACATGAATTGCATTCCTTTGGTACTGTATTAAATGTGATGATATTCATTGTTTCTGTTGTAGGGAGTTGAGCAAGATGCCTCTTTAACAGCTTTCATCACAATTGCCCTCTATCATTCCCTCCCTTTCTTGGGCAGAGAATTAATCAACGTGGTAAGAACCAGCGATAATACCATTTACATTGGCCTCAAAAAGTATTTGAACACTACAACGTTTCTGTGGAGCACAAACCCCTGAATTAAATTTTTGAAGAAAATATACCATAGACACAAATAAAAGCATTTCACAAAATTAAGTTTGTACGTTTCAAAATATGAAACCATATTTTTCAAAATGAAAGCAAAAAGTCTAGGACACTTTCTAGTTGTCAAACTGTGTAGTATATATTTATTGTTAATATGAACTGTGCCAGTTGTTACTCTGGCTATTCTGGTCTGACTTGGAAATGGAATTCATACATGGGGAAATGACATTCACATGTAACAGAGAGCAATTAGTTAAAAATAATTAAAATGTTAGTTCTGAGACAAGCTCTAGCATCATTAGTTTGCACTTGATTTGATATTTTGTATGTAATGCAATGAAACTCTGACATTGTAAAGTGTCACAAGTGTCCAAATACTTTGTGGGGCTACTGCACTGGAAATATGTGACTCTGGTTACATTTCTGCAAAACCTGATATACGTTGCTCCTGGTGCATTTTGCTGCACATTTCAGGTGACGTGTCCACATGAGGCAATATAAGCAATATAATAACTTTTGCATTACAGATGTGGGTATTGCATTATATGATATGTGCTTGTACATTTCAGTGCTGTTTCAAAGTTAAATGTCCAGTGTGGTGCTAAATAGTGTGTTCAGTTTTTCTAAGAAACAGTTAAGCACAACCCCAGTGACATTTAATCACATTGGTTAATCAATGCAAAAATGGAAAATGGAAATATGTTTGAAAATAAATTACCACCTACACTAAAGAGATTAAACCAAGCGTGACCTTAGAATAAAGTGTCCAGCAGTGGCCCTGCGTTTCCGCCATTTTGTGGTGAAAAAGCAACTCGGCAGTCCACTGTAGTTTCTATGGAAATATCAGCTGCTTTGTTAAAAAAAAAAAAAAAAAAAAAATTACATTAAAGCTGATGACCACACAGAATAAAATACTATCACTAGTGATCATCAAATCCTTTTAACAGTTTATTTTAAAGACTTTGTGTTTAAGTCTTCCACTTTTTCAGAAAACCTGTGCTCTCTAGAAACCCATTTAGTTTGGGTTAAAATTCTCTGAAGGTCAAGTATTAGCATTATAAACACTGAATTAATACCAACATATGAAATTAAATTAAGGACATGCATCAGAAAAAATGGGAATGTTGGACAATAAATATATGAATATAACAGCTTGATTTTGCAGTGTTGTCTAACGTTGAAGTAAAAGTGTCCAAAAGTGGGGATTATGCGATAACAGACACAGCAAAGCATCATGTATTATAAGATCATTATGTTTGTAGCGTGATCCATTAAAACGTACATTATAGCCTATTTCAATTCAGACCTAGTGGAGTGATACTATTATTACTATTACTCCACTAGGTCTGAACTATATTGTTCACTGCAAAAATGATGATATTAAATTTATTTATTATTAATTTGCTATTAATAAATGTGTAAAGTTGCATAAAATGGAAATACTCAATGAAGTAGGCTAACTACGTTACCTCAGATGGTTGAATGGTTGGATTCCACAAATGGTAAAATAAAACCTATATAAGACAATACAACATTTACTGTAAGAGCCATACAATTTACTGGTGACTTAATTAAAAAAAAAACTGTTCTATTGCACTTCTGATTTGGCAGTGAAATTCACCGATTTTGGGTGCATAAGATGTAAAGGATTCTATTGTCCAGTTAGTATTTTCACCCCATAATGGCGGCCGCGCTACTAGAGCGCCATCTAGTGGCTGTTGCCCAAAAAATGCTGTTACTCATAAAAATGTATTTGCTGGAGCAGCCATGCTGTTTTATCTTCTTTCAACAAGGTTTTGAATCATTTTGTCAAGCGTTGTGACTTGTTTTTTGCAGAAATGTTGTCGGAGTCATGTATTTCCAGTGAGCCTGGATTGACAAAAAGGCTGCTAGAGGGCGTAATGAAGGATTGGAATGTTGTAATAAATGAAAACAAATATTGTCTTTTAATGCTGACTAGGAGGAAAGTATCTCTCGTGCCACCGACTTCCTCCTTAAACGGGTTGGTGATCTTAAAAGACCTTATGCCTTAGCCATTACAGCGTACTGTTTGTCTATCTGCCTTCCTGACCAAACTCGAGCACTGTCAACCTGGAAGAAACTCAAAAGTCTTGCAAATCTAGGTATCATACCATATACTGACTTCTTTATGGAAGTGTCTGAGACTTTAATCATCTATTTAAGTCATTTATTCATGTTATTTCTGTAAATTCTTTCCTCTCACCTGCTCAACAATCAGAGGGAGAGTGTCTTGTGTGGCAAGATGATGTCAATATGCAACCAATGAAAAAGAGTTCCCATGTGCCCCCTGGAATGGCATTAACAGTAGAGACCACCGCATATGCTCTCATGACTGCTCTAGAACAGAATGACTTAGTAACAGCACATGCTGCTGCATGCTTCTTGTCTTCACAAGGGAACTATGAAGGAGGATTCAAATCAACACAGGTGAGCTTAATGAGATTTAATGATTTTTTTCAGGGTTCCTAATGTATGTATTTAAATTCCAGACAATATTTGAAGTAGGAATTATAAAATAAAATAAAATAAGAAAATAATATAATGTTCAAACACACTTTAGGACACTACTGTGGCTTTGGAAGCCCTCACAGAGTATGCTCTGAGTATACCAGAAACCCCCATCACTACAGTCAATGCACAGTTCACCGTTCCAGGGAGGCCTGAGATGGAGAAGCTGCAATTGGTCAAAAATAAAAAGAAAGTGGAGACAGAATTAAAGGTAAACAGTTTGAACCTATAGCCAGATCAGCTAATGCTGCTTGAAAGTTTGTGAACCCCACCAGGATAGCCCCTGTTATAAACTCTTTACCAAACACGCACTTTATCATAAATGTTTGGAATATATAATAGGTTGTGGAATTTTTAATTATTTATTATTATTTTAGTTATGCATTTATTTATTTTAGATATAACAAGTTCACATTTATGGAAAATCGTATGTGAAGTAGTTAAAAGTTTAATTATTATTCTTTTTTTTTTTTAATTATTAAAAATTATGTAGTTTCATTAAGGGTGGTAAATAATTGGGACAGTGACCCAAATCCCTGACACAAATGTTACAAAATTGGCTCAGGAGGATGAAGAGTAAACACAAATTTCATGCCATAATTCCAAAATTCTGAGGCATGACACACACAAACACACATTTACATCTATAAATAGGGGTTTATACTGTATATTAAGGACTGAGTATATTGAGTTGATAATTTGGCCTGTTGTCCTCCAGGTGTCACAGTAAATTCATGTTTTCTTGCCAACATAGCGTCATTATGAATTTAGTTATCTTAGTTTATGGTATTTTATCCTTCTGGTTATCTCTTTTGTCTTCCCAGAGACTAGTCGGAAGGGAAATATATGTACGCCTTTCTGGAAAAGGAAAAGTTAAAATGAAAGTAAGTAGTTTAACCCTTAAATGGACCATTCACTCAAGCCTCCCTGCTGCTTCCTGCCTTGCTACTGTTCGGACCACCTTTGCTTACAGCTCTGCACTTTGCTCTATTGTTTTTATATTTTATCTCCTAATTTTAACCAAGGGTGTGCACAAATAGTCGAATATTCGATCTGTAAGTAATATTCAAAAAATAAAAATACTATTCGAATTTTACTATGTTGCTTTGCTGGCCGTAAATGCAGTGAATCCATAATAAATCCTAAACACTAAAACTCGCAGTTATAACTAAATGCACCGGGTGGCGCTGTGGAGCGTGTTTAACAAGTTTATTTTATTTGATCGTCACGTTGTCGTCTGTTTGTTTGGAATTACTTGGATGAAAATGATCTTACAAAATGGAATTACTTTTGATCAAATTATTTAATGAAACCAAGTTATCATAATACCATATTGAGAAAGCACAGAAATTGAGGAAAGACAGTTGTCCATCACTACATTCACGACAGGTAAGCGCAGCTGTACCACAAGTGAGCCGAATAAGTAACTTATCTGATAGCAAAATGATTTTGAGGCATATGCTTCCTTTAGATTTCGTCGAGGGAGACATATTTACGAACAGAAAACACAGAAAGTGCTGCTGTTAGAAACTTAGCTTAGCATTATGTATTAGCTATCGTTATTTGTGTTTCTGCAACGTCTGTCAGCGCGGCTCGTTTTCTCACCCGAGCATGTGGATATTATTGTTTTTCTCAACGTGAACATGTGAAACAATATGAAAACGATAACCATATAACGTTACTGACTCGAGTGTATGGCGCTGCTGCTTTGTTAGCGGTTTTCTTGTTCACTTTGCTTGAGATTAAATGTTTGTGTTCTTATATATTGCACATATTGTTTTGCTTTGAATTAAAAGAAAAGCTTAAGATATAACATAATTTTGTGTAATCGTAAACTTGTTCCGAAATGGTTACAAAATCTGGATGAATTTAAAAAATAAGGTCCTTCTTGTTTAATGTCATTTAAATAAACGAATATTCGAATATTCTGTTTTTTTTACGAGCTCAAATATTCGAGTACAATCTTTTGGTAAAATGCCCATCCCTAATTTTAACTACAGCAAATCAGCACAGTGCTCATATGACAAATCTTGGCACCAACAAACATTTTAACTGGAAGATTGCTGCAAAAAAGGGAAATTTTTATCCGACCAGCTTCCCACTGACCAGGGCCGGCGCAAGCTCAACTGCCGCTCTAGGCAAAACCCCGTCGTGCCGCCCCCACTTTACACTCACAATTAAACACTTTGAGGTGCATGTGAAAGACTGGAGGTTTTGTTTATTGATTTATTAATAAACTTGCACTAATATAAAAGCAACAAGCATGTTTTCTGATTCCTTTTTTCATTCTGCAATGTAAAAAAATAATCAACACGTAACCTCTACAAATGCAAACACATATGTTAAATAATAGTAAGAATATCTCCTGGAAGATTCAGGAGAATTCCTGGTGGGCCGCTGATAAATTGGGCCAGCAGTAGCCTACTTCGACATAAAGACATTTTACAGGATGCGCAAAGCACAAGTCACAAGACACACGAAAGCCGCAAATCGGTGGTAGTTCTAGCTAATTGCGAAGCGACGGTGTGCAAGCGGTTCTCACGCCCAAAATCCTGTCACTTGCGCGTGCACAGCTCCATTATGAATAGAGGTTATAAATATATGGCATTTATAAATATTGTGCACACAAAGGTGAGCGCAGTGACTCCTCCGCTTTCTCTCACACATGAAAATCTCACCAAAATCTAATTTGTTATTAGGCTATCTATTAATAAAAAACGGGGACAATACATTTTTTAATGTTTTTGTTTTTTAATTGTTGCAGGTTCCCTATATCATTACATTAATAATTATTATGATTTAATTTTATTAGGATTTTTGTTCTGTTTTTAATACAATTCACCAAAAAAAATTACACTATTAACCAGGCCTAACTAAGAAAAAACTATTACACTATTTTGAAAAATCACATTACAAAAAAAAAAAAACTTAAATATTAGATTAGATTAATAAAACAGCATTTAACAAATATTTTTAACATTTATTAGTGAATTTAAATATTTTCATTTTTACGAGCTGGGCTAGCCTGTAGCCTACAGAAATTTCAACTTTTTAAACTTGTAATTATTATTTTGCATTTTAGTCTCAATTTAAGCACTAAGTAAGTTGCAAGTGTATTATTTATTTATTCATATCTGAGTGTACCTTCACCACTTGATAAGATATGTGGAAATTGCTGCGTTGTGACTGGGGACGTTTAAACTGTCTAAAACAATCCCACACCCTGTTATAAAACACATAACCGTATCACTTTAATTTAACATGAATAGTTATGTTACTATCTTGAAAGTCGAAACAGATAACGATGTTTCTTTTGATAATTGATGACATGGCGCCCTGCTCTGGTCCAGGGGTGCATTTCCCAAAAGCATCGTTAGCCAACTAACATCGCAAGTTCCGTCATTACTTACATAGTTCAACGATTTGGTGTTTCGCGAAACCATCGTTCAAACGAACATTCGCAAACTGCATCGCAAACTAGTGTGGTTGGAACGACAGCTCTCGAGCTGTGGTTAGAAGCATAGTTTCCTGTTTTTATGACGTGAACTTGATAAATTAGAAAAAATAAGCAAGCTGACATCAAGTACAATGTATATCTTTTATTTCGAATATATACAAGTGTCATTTATATATTTTAGTTTGTCAAGAGATTTAAAGCACTGTTTTTGAGTACAAGCATTTGATTTAACCTGGAAATGAAGCAAAATAACTGAGGAAAATGAGAATTAGTCTTCTAATGCCATGTCCGTAATTTATAGCAGAAATTCTAGCATTAATTCGATCTCAAACGGATTTATTTAAAGAACTTATTACTCCACCACCCGCGTGACGTCATTCACCAATGTGGCTGAACGACAAGTTTGCGACAGTACGGTTTCGGGAAACAGTCGTGACTAGCTAGTTGATTTGTTCAATGATGCATCGTACTATGGCAGTCCAGCATTACATCATTGTCACATCATTGTTCGGGAAACGCACTGCTGATCAACACACTAATTGTTGGCACAAACAGGGAGCGAGACACAAAGGCACTTGAGACTAGGGATGTCCCGATCATGTTTTTTTGCCCTCGAGTCCGAGTCCGAGTCATTTGATTTTGAGTATCTACCGATACCAAGTCCCGATCCGATACTTCTATAATACATAAAAAAGAATAAAGAAGAGCGAAAAAACAGATCCAGGATCCAGGAACAGTGCTTTTCAGGTTTTTCAGGTATCTAACAGTAATCAAATAGTAATATAAAAATATAAAATATCACTGCATATTATCTTTACTGTTTAAAATAATGATTAATCATTATTGAAGTTATAAAAACTATTCAGTCAAGAGCAGTGAGTGATTTCTTTGTTATTTGTTGTTTGATTTAACATTAAAAACAGGCAGCAGGAATAGTTTTTTTTTCCCTTTAAGACATGCACGATCCAGTACATATACTGTTACACATGCGCTGTCTTTCTCGACGTTCACTTAAGACATAACCGACTATGTTTGCTAGGATACTCGCTAAGACGGGCATGTTGACATAATTTTTGTATGAATTTGTCCGCTGAAGCGCAAGACTTGAAAGAGAACTCAGTATTTGCGCGCTGACTGAAATAAGCGTGTGCGCGCTTTGGATGAGCGCATACAAATCTTCTCACAGCGCGCAAGTTCTCTTTCGCGTCTTGTTAAGGTTTAAATCAGCAAGGCTTAAATGAGTTAGTTTAAACACAGATAGAAACGTGTGCTGTTCAGGTCTCACCTGTGCTCGTGCGCTATCAACACCTGGGTGATGACAGAGTAAATGACTGGACATTACAGCAGACGGCACTCGCAGTTAACAGTTTACAAAGAGTGACTGTTTTGTCCACGATTTCTGATTATCGTTGTTGTAACGTTTTGCGCATCCATCGACTGAAACATTATCTGAACTCTGTCTGTTTTCCACGTTGCTATTTTAAACAAACCATATTAACCAATAGATGCATCTTCATTCGAGATGGGCCGCGGTGCAAGTGCGTACCGAACCGTAAGTGGAGAACCGTACAGTTAGATTTTTTTTACCGAGAACCGTTGCACCCCTAACACATATATATCCGAGTCCTGATCGGGAGGTAACGTCCAATTCCGATCGAGCCTGAAACCACGTGATCGGGCCTGATTTCCGATCACGTGATCGGATCTGGACATCCCTACTTGAGACATCAGATTGTCATGAGTATCACATATTGCTGCAGTAGCTTTACAGACACTTGCTGATATGATCACAGAGAGCGAGCAACAACACCCGGACTCTGTTTTAATCATTCTCGGGGACTTTAATAAAGCGATTCTCTCACGTGAACTGCCCAAATACAGACAGCATGTTACTTGTCCCACCAAAGACAGTAATATACTCGACCATTGTTACACAGCAATAAAGGATGCATATCACTCTGTCCCACGGGCAGCTTTGGGGATCTCTGATCACTGTTTAGTTCATCTCATACCAACCTACAGGCAGAAACTGAAATCAGCTAAACCTGTAGCAAAGACTGTAAAGAGATTCACCACCGAAACAGAGCAGGCTTTACGAGCCTGTTTTGAATGGACTGATTGGAGTGTTTTTGAAGCTGCTGCCAGCGATCTGGACGAGCTCACAGAGACTGTTACATCATCAGTTTCTGTGAGGATCTGTGCATTCCTACAAAGACTCATTTAACTTACAACAACGACAAACCCTGGTTCACTGCAAAACTCAGCCAGCTCCTTCAGGCCAAAGAAGATGCTCGCAGAAAAGGGGACAGAGTCTTGTAAAAACAGGCCAAATACACACTGGAAAAGGAGATCAGAGTGGCAAAGAGGAATTGATAAACTTCAGAATCAGTTCTCTTCTAATGACACAGCTTCAGTGTGGAAAGGTCTGAAAGACATCACCAACTACAAGACACCATCCCCCAGCTCTGTGGAGAATCAACGACTGACAGACGTTCTGAATGGGTTTTATTGCAGGTTTGAAAAAACACCATTAACACCTCCAACAACCCCCCTCTCCCCCACACCTGCAATTCAGTTCAGTGAAGATGACGTGTGCCAGGTCTTCAGAAAGAACAAGAGAAGAAAGGCACCAGGCCCAGACAGCGTTTCACCAGCCTGTCTGAAAACCTGCGCTGACCAGCTGGCCCCCATCTTCACACAGATCTTCAACAGATCACTGGAGCTGTGCGAAGTCCCCTCATGCTTCAAACGCTCCACCATCATCCCCGTACCAAAGAAACCCAAAATTACTGGACTAAATGACTACAGACCTGTGGCTCTAATGTCTGTGGCCATGAAGTCATTTGAAAGACTGGTTCTGGCTTATCTGAAGGACATCACTGGACCCTTACTGGACCCCCTGCAGTTTGCTTACCGAGCAAACAGGTCTGTGGATGATGCAGTCAATATGGGACTGCATTATGTTCTCCAGCATCTGGACAGACCAGGGTCTTATGTGAGGATCCTGTTTGTGGACTTCAGCTCTGCTTTTAACACCATCTTCTCATCCCACCTCTGTCTGTCAGTGGATCACCAGCTTCCTGACAGACAGGCAGGAAAATTCTCATCCAGCACCCTCACCATCAGCACCGGCGCCCCTCAGGGCTGTGTCTTCTCCCCACTGCTCTTCTCCCTCTACACCAACGACTGCACCTCTAAAGACCCCTCTGTCAAGCTCCTGAAGTTTGCGGATGACACCACACTGATCGGCCTCATCCAGGACAGTGACGAGTCTGCTTACAGACTGGAGATTGAACAGCTGGCTGTCTGGTGCAGTCTTAACAACCTGGAGCTCAACATGCTAAAGACAGTGGAGATGACCATGGACTTCAGGAGAAACCCCCCTGCTCTCCCCCCACTCACCATCATGAACAGCACTGTGACTGCAGTGGAGTCATTCAGGTTCCTGGGCACCACCATCTCCCAGGACCTGAAGTGGGACAACCACATCGAGTCCATTGTGAAAAAGGCCCAGCAGAGGTTGTACTTCCTTCGCCAGCTGAGGAAGTTCAACCTACCACAGGAGCTGCTGAAACAGTTCTACTCTACCATCATCGAATCCATCCTTTGCACTTCAATTACCGTCTGGTTTCAGCTCAGCTACCAAATCTGACCTCAGAAGACTACAGAGGGTAGTCCGGTCTGCTGAGTGAATCATTGGTACAATCCTCCCCACTCTCCAAGAACTGTTTTTATTTTAGCTATTCCGTCAGTGAAACAACACTACAGCCTGTAAAACTGAAATAAATATCGGTAATAATGGTAACTTGAATAATAAGAAAGTTAAATATTATTTAAAAAAAACATTCTTTTTATTTCCACACAACGATGAATCACAGATTTGGATCTGAGCCAGACAGACGGGAGGAGGAGGGAAGAGTAATGGGTGATCGATTGTAAAACACCGCTGCATTTGTAATCGATCCCCCAGCTATTTTAAGGCCGATTTATATACCCTCTCTCTTCTTTGTTCACCTCCCATATATATATATAATATACACTTTCTACTTGCTCAGGTGCTTTGTTACAGTTAGGCTGTCGGCTGGCCTTTGATAATATTTTTTTCTAAAAGGCCGCCTTCTGGCTTGATAGTGAAAGTGATTTGAAGAACTTTTGATTTCATCCTTCTTCATGCATTAAAATAAGGAGGGAAAATCTTCGTTCTACGAGCTGCAGGAAGGTAAACTGGGTCTATATTTTATGTTATAAAAAGTGTAGACCTTGATTTCCTGTATAGCTTTCCTGAGCATGTAGTCAGTAAAGTTAGAGGGGTTTTTTTTTGGGCAAAATAACTGTAGCATTAGTTTTCAAAACATGCAGGCCGCTTTATGGCCGCTATTTTGTAGCCTCCTATGTTAGAGTAGCTTCTCAGCTAATACTTTAATTTGGTTTGAGTTAGCACTCGTCGCTTCAGTTATTTGTGTGCAGAATGGCTTATAGGCTGCCTGACACTGTTTGCTTGCAGTGCTTCATTTTCTCTATTTGAAGGATTCAAAATGAAGCCCAAGCTTTGCTTGGCCCAGTAGGCCTTAGTTAGCGGCTAGGCTAGAGCTAGGTTTAGGTGTTTGTTTGTTGCATCACCCTTATATTACTATCCCTGTGAGGTTGTATAGTTCCTAGTTCTGGCCTCCTCCTGAGGGAGTTGCTGGCTGTATTCCCATTTCCCCTTCCATATTATGTAGGTGCTATGGCTGAGGTTAACAGCTAAGGTTATAGGCTGTTATTAACCTTCCTGGTGCTGTTTTTCCCAGGTGGTAGGGCCTTATCTTTGAGAAGATAAGTTATGCAGCACTGCTTTGTAGAACTTTGTCATGCTTATAATGTCTTCGCATGAGCCCCTTGAATTATATTCAAGTTTGAGTATACGGTGCTAAATGTTTTAGCTTTCGTTCTCAAGGGTTCAATACAGATCTCAGATCTGTTTCGTGAAAACATTTATCCTGTTTGCCTGGCATGTACTACAAAGCACTTTTGCTTTGTGTTCTAAGCTTTAGCCCTACATACTTTCATATATGTGAGCTTACTCTAGTGCTGCCACAGGTTAGCACCTGTTGCTGTTGGTTTGCAATTACGAGTTTGCTCACGTATTTTAGCACTGCCTCAGGCTTATGCTCACGTTGTTTGAGGTGGTAGGCCTTGTAGGCCTCCTTAGACCGTGATAGCATATTTATGTGTACTAGGTACATTGCCTGTTGGAATGTGCAGGCTTAAGCTCAGGTTGTGTAGCTAGTTAACCGCAGTTATCGTGTAGGGTCTAGAGCTGGTCCCCTTTGAGCTTGGGCTCCTTTTGGGTTTCATGGTGGCCCAGCTGGGTTGGTTATACTTAGACTCTTCCATGGTTGTGTCTTGCTTTCTGACTCACACCGTCATCGGCCATGCCTGCTTCTGTTAGAGTAGGCCCTATGTCAGGCCTCTCATAGAGTTATGTGGCGCAGTGTGTACTCCTCTTATTTAAGTATTCGAGTACTTTTCGTGGCAATATGGGGAGGAAGAAAGATCTTTCTAAAGATGAAAAGCATGAAATGGTGCGATGTTGTGCAAAAGGCATGAAAACAACTAATATTGTGTGAAAACTGAATGGAGATTATCGAATTATCATAAGATTTGTGAGTGATTTAGAGCACAGAAGATCTTGGTCAGATAAAGGCTTATTAATGAAAGTTAGTGTCAAAAAGATTAATTGTATTAAAGGGTTAGTTCACCCAAAAATGAAAATTCTGTAATTTATTACTTACCTTCATGCCGTTCCACACTCATAAGACCTTCGTTAATCTTTGAAACACAAATTAAGATATTTTAGTTGAAATCCGATGGCTCCGTGAGGCCTCCATAGGGAGCAATGACACTTCCTCTCTCAAGATCCATAAAGGTACTAAAAACATATTTAAATCAGTTCATGTGAGTACAGAGGTTCAATATTAATATTATAAAGCAACGAGAATATTTTTGGTGCACCAAAAAAAAAAAAAGACTTATTTAGTGATGGCCGATTTCAAAACACTGCTTCAGAAAGATTCGGAGCATAAATGAATTCATCTAAAATATCTTAATTTGTGTTCCGAAGATTAACAAAGGTTTTACGGGTGTGGAAAGGCATGAGGGTAAGTAATAAATGACAGAATTTTCATTTTTGGGTGAACTAACCCTTTAAAAGGGCAGCTATAAAAAAAAAAGCCAGTGTTGAGCAGCAAACAGGTATTTGAAGCTGTTGGTGTCTCTGGAGTCTTGAGAACCTCTCCATGCAGGCTGGCAGTTGTGCGTAAAGATGCATTTTAGCCACCACTAACCAAACCTCACAAAGAGAAAAATTTACAGTGGGTGTAGAAATACATGGACTCATTTTTAAATAGTTTTATTCACTGACTAATGCTGTACTACAATGGATGATACAATGGATACAACGTACAACTATGCACTATCCTCCTTTTTATACCATAGCTGAAAATATTCAAGCCCAAATCATCACCCGCCAGCTCCTTGCTGACGTTGCAGTCTTGTTGGTGGCCATTCACCAACCATCCAGAAATCCATCCATTTAGACCATCCATTTAGACACCAGCAGCTTTAAATACTTGTTTGCTGCTCATCACTGGCTTTTTTTTTATAGCTGCCCTTTTAATACAATTAATTTTTTTGACAGGAACTTTCATTAATAAGCCTTTATCTGACCGAGTTCTGCTGTGCTCTAAATCACTCACAAATCTTATGATAATTCGATAATCTCCATTCAGTTTCACACAATATTAGTTGTTTTCATGCCTTTTAGACCAACATTGCACCATTTCATGCTTTTCATCTTCAGAAAGATCTTTCTTCCTCCCCATATTGCATGAGAACTGTGACTTGCTTAATAATGTGGAACAACCTTTAAGTAGGGTTTCCATAGATCTGGCAAATTATTTTGTCTGAGATTGATACCAGTTATCTGAAAAGACATGGATAAATAAACAAACATTTTCTTAGAAAAACTAAAATCTGAATGTTTACTGTACTGAAATCTTACTGATATGTCACTTGCATAATAATTTGGAATGCAGTGTAAACTCTTTACCAAACACTTCATAATAAAGACAATTTTTGGAATATAAAGTCAGAACATAAAGAGGACACTTGATAAAATGGGTTTCAATAAAGAAAATATAAAGAAAATATAATTTTTTTCAGGTTAATCACATAATGTCGCATAAGGTCAAAATATTAAAGAATAATAAAACAACAAATCAAATAATTGTTGGTAATGGGGTTGGTGGAGATGTGAAAACAAATAGGAACACCAAAATATTGACCCACTCTTCAAATAAAGACATAAAAACAAAAATGAGAGAGAGTGAGCTCAAATCCATGAGCCTCTTAAATAGAGTGCCACATATGTGACCCATGATCAGCACTGGAGTCCCATCCATCAAGGAGGAGCCTCTGTCTGCAGTCTCACAAAAAAAAAAAAAAAAAAGGGGCAGGGCTGTAACAACCTCACAAATGCACTTCTAGAAGAATGGTCAAAAATTCCCATAAAAACGCTCCTAAACCTTGTGGAAAGCCTTCCCAGAAGATAAGGCTGTTATAGCTGCAAAGGGTGGGCCAACTCTATATTAAACCCTACGGATTAAGAATGGGATGTCATTAAAGTTCATGTGCACGTAAAGGCAGGCTTCCCAAAACTTTTAGCAATAAAGTGTATGTCGGGTCCCCGCTATGATAACAGTGACTTTGTCAAATGGTTACAGAACAAGCAGGAACCCAGTGTGCCTGTTGCTTTCTCTATTACTACTTTATTACGTGATAGAAAGCCTAAGGCCTTCTCAAGCCGTTTGGCAAACCCATCTAATCTGCTGCCTATTACACATCAAACTAAGATTACTGTAGACTCAGAAAGTAAGACTGTTAAACAGCCCCCTTCTTACTTTACTTTCATGAGGGTATGATGGCAGAGCTGTTAGTCATAGTAGAGGTGTAGCTGAGGCCTTCATTGGGAGCAATGACATTTCCTCTCTCAAGATCCATAAAGGTACTAAAAACATATTTAAATTGTTTCATGTGAGTACAGTGGCTCAAGTGATGGCCGATTTCAAAACAATGCTTCAGGAAGCATCGAATCTGCTGTTCAGAGCACCAAAGTCACGTGATTTCAGCCGTTGGCAGTTTGACACGCGATCTGAATCATGATTCAATACACTGATTCATAATGTTCCGATGCTTCATGAAGCAGTGTTTTGAAATCAGCCATCACTAAATAAGTCATTATTTTGTTTTGTTTTTTGGCGCACCAAAAATATTCTTGTCGCTTTATAATATTAATATTGAACCACTGTACTCACATGAACCGATTTATATATGTTTCCCTTTCAAAAGGGAACTCAACTCTGCGCTGATTGAGCTTTGGGGAACCGTCACTCGTGACAGGTGTTTGAAATGCCAAGAATCACAACACTCCAATCCTATTGGCCGGCGACAGCCTATGACGTCGAATGGCGCGAACCGTGACGTATAAAGGGAGTGCCTGAGGAAGCAGTCAACATCTTCTCGTCTTTTCGGGACTGTTTTGTTCGTGCCATTATTTCACAAACTCCGGTAGGAAATTACTCCTTTTATGTCAGCAAATGTTCAGGAGAATGTGTTCATCCATGTCCCTGGTGTTTGACACTTGATTTACACGTTTCTGGCATTTTTCTGTCTGGAGAGGAGCGAACGCATGGACGGTGCTTGAGGGCGCCTTCTATGTGTGTTTGTCTATGGTTCACTGTGAGCATCTCTCCTGTTGGGACGCTCCGTTCTCATTTGACACTCTTCCCGAGGGAGGAGGTGTCTGCATCTGTTCCTGGTGTTGTAGCCCCGTGTGTACTGAGGCAGTACGGCGGCTGCAATCATAGGGTTTGCAGGTGAGCTCGTTGGGAAGTCTGAGAAAATTATATTCTCTCTCGGCTTCCCCGGGGCTACGAGGATGAGTAGATGACTGTGACGCCCGTGTTTGATGTCGCCACGTCCGATAGCGAGCGCTCCTATGGCTGCTGGGTATGTCTGTGGAGCTGCTGTGTGTTTTTGGGACGCGCTTTTTGACGGGCTGTAGCTGCCGTGAGGGCGCGTTAAGAAAGGGGCCGCGCGCAGACGGCTCGACGAACGGTTTCTTTCTGTCCATGAATGTTGCAGCTCCCATAGACTTTCCATTCTCTCCTGATCCGCGTTTGAGATCGGGAGGGCATGGAAACACCCTGGCCGTTCAGATTTGGATCTGAGCCAGACAAACGGGAGGAGGAAGCAGCGAGAGTAATGGATGATCGACCTCCAGCTATTTAAGGGCGATTTATATCTACCCTCTCCTCGTCTTCTTTTGTCACCTCCCATATATATATGTGCGTGTGAATATATACATATATAGGATGTATGTATTTATATGCATGTGTATATATATTTTATATCATGCTCAGATACTACTTATGGTCAGACTGATGGCTGGGCCCATAGTAATAATTTTTGTCGGCCCGCTTTTTCGGTTTGATAGTGAGAGGATCTTTTAGGCTTTAAAGAACCCTAGATTCTATCCTTTTTTATGTAAAAAAGAGTTTTGGGATCTTTGGTCTTTTAGCCGCAGGAATATGAGATGGGTCTATTTTATGTTTTTAAAATAAGACCTTGTTTTCCTGTATAGTTTTTTCTGAGCATGTAGTTTATCAGGAGGCTGGCCCATCTTGAGCTGAGGCAACATTGTATTCGGCCTCGCCCCTTCTTCCCCGCCTCCTGAGTTTGAGTTTGAGTCCTTTCTACTTGCTCAGGTGCTTCTTTTATAGTTGGGCTGTTGGTTGGCCTTTTGATAATATTTTTTCTAAAGGCCTCCTTCTGGCTTGATAGTGAAAGTGCTTTTAGGCTTAAAAGAACTTTTGATTTCGTCCTTCTGCATGCATTAAAATAAGGAGGGAAAATCTTCATTCTGCGAGCCGCAGGAAGGTAAACTGGGTCTATATTTTTAGGTTTGTAAAAAGTGTAGACCTTGTTTTTCCTGTATATCTTTCCTGAGCATGTAGTCAGTAAGTTAGAAGGGGTTATTTTGGGCAAAATAACTGTAGCATTAGGTTGGCTAGTTTTCAAAACATGCAGGCCGCTTTATGGCCGCTATTTTTGTAGCCTCCTATGTTAGAGTAGCTTCTCAGCTAATACTTTAGTTTGGTTTGAGTTAGCACTCATTGCTTCAGTTATTTGTGTACAGGACGGCTTATCGGCCGCCTGACACTGTTTGTTTGCAGTGCTTCATTTTCTCCTCCATATTTGAAGGTTTCAAATGAAGCCCAAGCTTTGCTTGGCCCAGTAGGCCTTAGCTAGCAGCTAGGCTAGAGCTAGGTTTAGGTGTTTGTTTCATCACCCCTATTATTACTATCCCGGTGAGGTTGTATAGTTCCTAGTTCTGGCCTCCTCCTGAGGGAGTTGCGGGCCGTATGCCCTTTTCCTCTTCGATGTGAAAATGTAGGTGTTATGGCTGAGGTTAACAGCTAAGGTTATCGGCTGTTATTAGCCTTCCTGGTGCTGTTCTTCCCAGGTGGTAGGCCCTTATCTTTGAGAAGATAAGTTATGCAGTATCGCTAGGCCCCACTTTAGAACCTTTGTCATGCTTATAATGTTTTCACAATGAGCCTCTTGAATTATATTCAAGTTTGAGATTATGATTCTAAATCATTTAGGTTTCATTCTCTAGGGTTCATTACAGATTCCAATTCTGTTCTGTGAAACATTTATCCTGTTTGGATGGCATGTATTACAAAGCATTCATGTTTGCTTTGGGTTCTAAGCTTTAGCCCTACAATCATATGTGAGCTTACTCATGTGCTGCCACAGGTTAACGCCTGTTTCTGTGATAGCAGGCTGTGATTAGCCTCTATCTATGAACGTGGTGTTTTGTTGTACTCCCCGGTTAGGGTGTCTGTTTCACTGAGTGCATCACCTGTTGGATTGCACACTCAGGTTGAGTGTAGAGAGTCTTATTCTGGTTAGAATAGTATGATCTCTGTTAGCTCCCAGTCGATCATGACCACAGCAGCTGTCTTGCATTTTCTGTTAGATTGTTGGCTCTTTATTGTAGCCTCTCTCTTATCACAGCTTTGTTTTGGGCACTGTTTGTTACGATCTTGAGTTTGCTCATGTATTTTTAGCACTGCCTCAGGCTTTTGCTCACATTGAATGGGGTGATAGGCCTGGTCGGCCTTCCTTAGACCGTGATAGCATTTCTACGTGTACTGAGGTACATTGCCAGTTGGAATGTGTAGGCTTAAGCTCAGGTTGTGTAGCTAGTTCCCCACAGTCATCTTGTAGATTCTAGAGCTGGTCCCCTTTGAACTTGGTCCCTGTTATGTCCGCTGGCTGGCGCCACATGGTGGTAAAAGTAGTAGGCCTGGCCAGGCCTCCTTTTGTACAATCCTGTGTTGGCCCAGCTGGGCTGGTCATGTCTAGACTGTTTTGACTCTCGGAGGTTGTAGAGGTTGTAGGCCCCCGTCAGGGCCTCCTTTCTGTCTGCATGTTGGCACAGCTTTGTGTGGGTTTCTATGTGACTCATCACCATGGATGGGTCATGATGCCACTAGCTGATGCCGTGTGTATACGGGTTGTAGGCCATCGCAGGCCTCGTGTCACGCTGGAGTTTGGCTTTGTACTCCTCTCGCTTAGAGAGTAAAAGGTGCTTTTACTGAGTACATCCCTGAAGTGGCTTGCCTCTCGAGGTGAGCTCTTGTACTAAAACCAAATTTTGGTCTGGTTTTATGCATTTGCTGCCTTGAGCTTGGTTTCCTTTAGCTCTAGTCGAGCTAAATAGCTACCCTGTCTGTTACTCGGTTCTATTTTGCTCCTAGAACTTTAGTGGCCGCTAGCTGACGCCGCGTGCGACGGGTAGGCTTTCAGGGCCTCCTTTGTAAGCATGCTGGCTTTTTCCCTTTCAGTTTTTATTTACTTTACAGTAAAGGGCCTGTTGGGGCTCGGGCTGGCTAATGAGCTCCCTTTGTAGTCGGTCTGTCTAGCCTGAACCTCGATAACACTGCCACGAGCTGATGCCACGTGTCTGTTGAGGTTATAGGCCCATGGGGCCGCCTTTAGCGCGTGATGCCGTACGTTGTACTCCTCTTGCTTAAAGAGAAAAAGGGTGCTTTTACCGAGTACACTGCTCGTTGGATTGTGTTGGATGGGCTGTTTTGTGGGCACTCACAGTTAACTAATTACTTGGTTAGTCAGGCACTCAGCATGCTATGTTTTCAGTTCTTTGGTCTTATGGGCCATCCTGAATACCACCTTGTGTGTGTTGGGTTCATGTTGTGGTGTTAGTTCATTGTAAGAACTCTTAGCTATGTTGTAGGCCCCTTCTGGTCGGCCTCCATGGTTATGTGCCTACAGTATGTTCTGTCTGTTAGGTTGAGCTTCATACTTCCCTTTGGGTTGACTGCGTAATTGTGCTTAGCTCCCTGAGCTGGTCTTTGGTTGTAGACTTCTATGAAGTGGAAAGGGAGTTTGATGACTGTTGCTTTTTTTCTTAAATATTTTTTTTTTTATATTATTATTCTGCTATAAAACACAATCTGATCGTATAGGGGATATATACTCAATCCAATCTTTCCATAGTACTGAAAACAACTGAGACTTAAGTCTTAAAGCATAGGTTAGCTTCTCCATTGTAAAAATATCATGTACTATGTCCACCCAGTCATCTAGAGTAAGCCTCTTTCTTGTAATTGCTTTCTTACTTGCTATGGTTAGGATTCTGAACAGATATTTGTTTAGAAAATCACTGGAAATCAATCCCAGGTACATCACTTCAAAACTGAATGGAATGTGAATCTTAAGAGTAATTTCTAGACATTTGTGTATCTCATACCAATATCGTTTAATAGAAGTACAGCCCCAGAAAACGTGGAAATGGTTTGCCTTGTCAACCCCGCACTTTCGCCAACAATTGGATCTATACGACTGATGCTTGATCTGAGCAGGTGTGGAAAAAAACCTAGCAATACCCTTCCACGCAAACTCCCTCCAGAATAGAGAATATGTAGTTTTCCATTGTGACTCGCATACTCTTTCCCACTCCTCTACTGAAAGACTCAGGTTGCCTTCCCACTCCCATCTCTCCTTTATGTATAATGTGTCTACCATCTTAGCTTGTTGTAGCCCACTATACAACTTTGAGATCACATTTTTACAGACATCTAATTGATAGGCTAGAAGAAAAACTTTTAATAACCTAGGGCTGCACGATTAATTGCATGAGATTGTCATGCGTGTCTCATCAGTAAAGCCGGTTCTGTGATTAGCGGTAAATGTCCATCACCTGCTTTCAAATGGAGCAGCACTTAATATACAGAGCCGTAGTTCGCGGACAAGCTACGCAATATCGCGTTCATAATCGCAGATGAATCGCCTTCGATTATGAACGCGATATTGCGTAGCTTGTCCGCGAACTACGGCTCTGTATATTAAGTGCCGCTCCATTTGAAAGCAGGTGATGGACATTTACCGCTAATCACAGAACCGGCTTTACTGACGAGACACGCATGACAATCTCATGCGATTAATCGTGCAGCCCTATAATAACCTATGTTCTACTTTCCTTGATACATCTCCTATAGCATGCTCTGCATAGTGCCGCAATTGGAGATACCTATAAAAGTCTTGGTTCTCTAGCCCATGATTTCCTTTAAGCATCTGAAAGCTCTTAAATTTCCCTTTATTCATAAATGTCCAATAGGCAGTTAAGCCTTTAGTTGTCCAACTTCTAAACCTACTATCTGTTTTGTTGGGAACAAACTCAGTGTCATAGGCACACCAGCAGAGCAATATCATGGAATCACTCAAATTACATAATTTCACTACTTTCTTCCAAATGTTTAGGGATACATTTAACCAAGGGTTATCTATAGTTAATAATATATTTATCAGTCCAACATCTCCCAATGCTGCCTGAACTGGACATCGTGAGATATAACACTTTCTATTTCCTTCCATCTAGATTGATATACTGGATTACATAAACACACCAAAGGTTTAATTTGGGCAGCATAATAATAATCTTGAAAACAAGGCAGTGCCATTCCCCCCTTTCCCTTCGACAGCTGAAGTGTTTTAAATCTAATTCTGGGTTCCTCCCTTTCCAGATAAATCTTGAAAATAATTTATCCCATTCTACGAAATTCTGCAATGGTATAATCACTGGCAGAGACTGAAATAAATATAATAGTCTTGGTAGAATGTTCATCTTGACTGATTCGACCCTTGAGTTCATACTTAGAAAGGGGATAAGATTCCATCTTGATATATCACCTTTAATTTTTGCAATTAGTGGAGCAACATTAACTTGAAACAATTGTGATAAATCCTTTGATAAGATTACTCCCAGATATTTCATTGAAAGCGATTCCCAATTGAGACAAAAATTCCTCATAATAGATCCAGGTGGCTTATAATTAAACGTGAGAACCTGGGTTTTCTGTATATTCACCTTATAACCTGAAAATGATCCATATGTCTCAAGAAGTGACATAAATTCTGTAAAAAAAATTGGGTTGGTTGCTTTAAGTAAACTAAAATATCATCTGCAAAGGCTGCTACCTTATGTACTCCTGTCCCTATTTCTATACCTATAATTTTGTCATTTTGCCTAATCCACTGGTTCTCCACAGGGCTAATTGGGCAGCCCTGACGTGTTCCTCATTCTAGAGTAAACTGGTTAGAAAGATCACCATTCACCTTAATTCTTGCTAATGGTTTATCATATAATGTTTGAATAACTTTAATAATAGATTTGTGAAACCCAAATCGATTCATAACCATAAAAAGATACTTCCACCTAACAGAATCGAATGCCTTTTCAGCATCCAATCCTACTAACAAAGCTTCAATGTTGTGCTTGGTTATATGGCTCATAATATGTAAAGAACGCCTAATATTGTCTTGAGTTTGTCTTTGCCTAACAAACCCAGTCTGATCTAAATGAATTAGTTCCAGAATAATTGTATCTAACCTTCTAGCCAGAATGGATGTAAATAGTTTGTAATCAACATTTAAAACGCTGATAGGTCTGAAATTTCCGCACTCAGTTTTATCTCTACCTTCCTTCAGTATAACCGAAATTATTGCCTCCCTCCAAGAGGGGGGGACCCCCCACCTTTTAATATGCAATTGGATGCGTCAAGTAACATAGGGGTCAATGATTCTCTTAGGGATTTATACCACTCAGAAATGAAACCGTCAGAGCCTGGAGACTTGTTTACTTTCAACCTCATAATAGCGATATTCAATTCCTCAACAGTTATTTCAGATAACAGTCTCTTATTGTTTTCTTCAGAGACTGTAGGTAAATTCAAAGAATCAAGAATTTTCGTCCCCTGAGAATCTGCATCCGTTTGTTTCTGGGAGTATAGGTTTTTGTAAAATATCTCAAAATTTTTAAGAAACTAATCTGAGCCATATTCAAATTTTTTGGTGATAGGATTGCGAATCTTGTAGATCAAATTATCCGCCTGTTTTTTACATAATCTATAAGCCAAGAGTTTAGTAGATTTGCCACCCACTTCATAATATTTCTGCTTAGTAAATATAAACTTTTTCTGTGTTTCTTGCATGTACAAATCATTAATTTCTTCCTGTGTCTTTTTAATCTCTTTTTTGACCTTGGAGTCCAAATTCCTCATGTGTTGTCTCTGTAGCTCCTCTAGATGTTGCTGTAATTTATGAAGTCTCTCCTGCCTAATCTTTTTGAGTAACGAAGTGGTTGCAATAATTTTCCCCCTCATCACAGCTTTACATGCATCCCAGAGTATAGGTGGCGAAACTTCCCCATTATCGTTATTTTCCAAGTACATGTTAATTTCAGTCTTCATCTGTTCTTTAAGTTTATTTAAAATACTAGTGTTTAATCTCCAAAGTGTAGTCCTTGCTTTGCTATTCAAGTTGAAGTCAAATAGACAGCTCTATGATCAGAGAGATCTATTGTTCCTATCTCACAGCACTTGGCCCTGTTTCTGTCTTTACTAAAAATAAAGAAATAGTCAGTTCTAGAATAAACCGAATGAGGTGAAGAAAAATGGGTATAAATACGACTAGAGGGGTTAAGATCTCTCCACACATCCAGGACCCCTAGCTCTTTCATAACAATATTAATTTTCTTACTTATAGGCTTGGATTGAATTGAACCACTCCCAGAAGAATCCAGTCTAGGATTCAACCTAACATTAAAGTCTCCTCCACAAATTGTAATACCTTGTGAATTAGTAGCCATTAAATCAAATATATGTTCATAAAAAGACCAATCTGACCCTGGAGGAGCATATACATTGAGAAGAGTAACCAAGGAGCCCTCTACATTTCCTGTTATCATAACATATCTACCCTCTTTGTCTGTGATAGTAGATATAGGTTCATAGTTTATTTGTTTTGATATTAGTATTGCCACTCCTCTCTTATGACCAGATTTATAAGATGATGAAAAAACACGTTTAAAGCCGGACCTATTCAATTTATTGTGTTCTACCTGTGAAAGATGTGTCTCTTGTAAGAAAGCAATCTGGGCTTTATCTTTTTTAAGTTTTGAAAAATTTTTGCTTCTTTTAATTGGATTGAGCACCCCATTCACATTAAAAGATATCACCTTAATATTACTTAACATCTTTTCCCATTAACGCACAACTTAACCTGCACCCACTCTTATAATTCAGAAAATGAGCACACATCCCCCTTACTGCAGTGAACAGCAGTTGAACACTCATAACATAATTGAAAAATTGAAGAACCATTAACAAAACAAAAACTTTAAAGACTTACAATAAAGAGGTCTCTTTCCTGACCTCAAGTGAGCCGAAAGAGAACGGCCCTGAGGGAAGACCTTCAGAGTCCAATAAATAAGGGCCCCCTATACTGATCACATTGGCAATACAGCTTGCGCTCATGTGTCAGTTCGACAACTATACTCCGACATTCATTATTACACACCTTCTATAGGTGAAAACACTAGCATGAGAAACTATTAAAATGGGTTAGCCAATTTTCCTGATTTCACACTTTAAATAAAAATAATAATAATAAAAAAAATCTACATCTACCTACTTGACAGATCCATTGCTAATCAAAACGAAGTTATCAAATTCAACTCAATAGGATCAATGTTCTGGGTAAGTTACCATCTAAAAGACTGGAGCTTTTCTTTATAGTTTGGCTTGTCTCTGGTGCGGCCTCGTTCCGCTTTCTGACCAGCCGTGTGCCATGTGAAACTTTGAATTCATTCCATCAGTGTCCCAGGGGGCTGAATGACAGTGATGGGAAATCCCCTGTCAGCTAAATCCTTCGTTGCTTCTTCCACAGTGTTGTATACCCGGATCGCATCTGGAAAAAACACCCGCAGTTTGGCCTGGAAGGGGGTTTGAAATTTGATATTCTTCTCCTTCAGTAGCTTCTTTGCTTCAGTATATTCCTTGCACTTTCTAATAACGTCAGGGGCATAATCGTGATCGATATTCACTCTCTTGTCATGCCAAACAAAACCTTTCTTCCTCCACGCAGTTTTCAAAATTTTCTCCTTCATTCTATAACTGAGAAAGTTTACCACGATTGATCTCAGCGGTGCGTTTTCTGGTGGCCGTGGAGCGAGCGCGCGATGTGCTCTCTCAATTTGAAGGGATAGAGATGCTTCTAGTTCAGGTTTCTCTCTCAGCATATCCTCAACAAAAGTAGTCATAGATGGCTAGCTGCCCTCGGCCCCTTCCGCGACTCCGTAGATCCTGATGTTGTTCCATCGCGAACTGCCTTCTTGGTCTGTTATCCTCTCATCTAACTGCGACTGAAGTTTCAGAAATTCCGCCATTACGCTTTCTGTGTTTTGCGATCTCTCCTCCAAACCCACGATTCGTTCCTCGGCTTCTTCTAATTAGTTATTGGTTTTTTGGATGTCCTCTTTAATTTCTTTCAGCTGATCTGAATTATCTCTCCTAAAATCACGCAACTCTTGAAGGATCATAGCCAGGCTGACGGTCTCTTTGAGTTCGCCGGTGCCTCCCCGTTCCAGTACAGTATCATCCGGGCAGACATTCAATGGCGACTCGGCAGTTTGGCCCCGTGCTTCTTCTCTCTCTAATCTCTTTTGGATTGCAACTGTTTCTTTTGTTTTCGCCTAGTGTATTGTATTTGAGCCCCCTCTTCCATGTTGACGATAATGGTAATTCGAGTTTATTTCTCGTGTTTTGGGGCTAAATTCTATCACTTTGTTGGAGAACTAATCTTTCAAGCTGCCATCAGTTGGATGATGTCACCGTAAGTCTCCAACTAAAATATCTTGATTTGTGTTCCGAAGATTAATGAAGGTCTTACGGGTGTGGAATGGCATGAGTGTAAGTAATAAATGACAGAATTGTAATTTTTGGGTGAACTAACCCTTTAAAGATCTATCAATGCAAGCAATTGTCATTTGGTGATTACTTTTCTTTCGAATATCTGGGTAGTGTGCTAAAAGGTGCTCCTTGCATTCTACTTATAGTTATATGCAGGCCTCCGAAATACTCTCCAGTATTTGTTGAGGACTTTACAATTTCCTCAGAGTTTTACTGTTTTGCTATTACTGGAGACTTTAACATTCACATAAATAATGCAGAATTCAATATGACAAAAGAAATCATAACTGTTTTAAATACTTTTGATCTGACTCAGCATGTACATGGGTCCACACACAATTGTGCACACATTAGGGTTGCAACGATATACCGGTATGACGGTATATATGGTATGAACACGTACGATTATCATATCGTGTACATTTGCTTATTTACTGTATTAAGACGCAGAATCTCACTTGTGCATAGACAGCAACTTTCCACTTAACTACACTCTAAACTTGCTCCTCCCACACACATACAGCAGAGACAATGTCAGAGACAGAAGTTGCTATCTCTAAACTCTATCCCTCATTGAAAAATAAGTTACAATTTGCAGTATGGGAATACTTTTGATATGGAAAAAAAAAACAACGCGGGGTTGTCCTCGAGAGTAGACAGTTTGCAAAAAAATGCGGACGCAAAGTAGGCTTACATGCAAAAGGAGGAGACACATCGAACATGTTCACCTATATTCAAGAGCACCATCTGTGCAGATGCAGGCATGTTCCGTTTATCGGAATATTCCATTTATCGGGTCGTATGATGTGCGTGATGGAGAGCTCCCGGAATCCAGTCAAGAAAATGGAATGTACAGTATAATGCAGCGATGTCATGTAAAAACGCGCGATTTGATGGACTGATGAATAAAACGAAAGCAGAGCTGTACAATAATATATCAAATTCGCGACTTGGTCTAGGCAGGGTCTGTGAATATTAAAGCGCAAAAAAACTGCTGTATAAATATATCTGTTTGTTTTACGTGTCAGCCGGTGTGAATGAGCTGCGCTGTTTTGTGTACTACATACTTAAGTATGCACAACGCTCTTATTGTTTTTTCAGTGTTTGCTGTCTCGTTATCTGAAAAGTTTGCACATTGTTTGTCTGATATCCACTGGCTCGTCTTGCTCGTCAAATGTATCTAATAAAATGGAGCTGTTACCTCATACTCAAGACCGGAAAAGCGGAAGCGGTGCCGGCGACTGTGTCATAATAAAAGTTCCGCTGCTCGTGTGTTGCGCAATCACTCCAGTGGCCTCGTTCATCTCCCACAACACTCGGTCCTGCTCTGCTTCATACTACAATAACGTTAATAATCTCATCCATGAACATGATTTGTTCCCGAGTCCAATTCCTATTCTTTTGCACCATCCATTGAGATGGAGACCACATGTCCCAAGATTTCTCTCTAAAACTTGGCGTCATCAAGCTACGCCTCTGTTTTGAATAGGCCCATATAGCGACATTGTAGTATCAACACGGTCTCAGATGTTTCTCCTAAAATGCCTTAAGAGAAATAAGAGTAGACACAACTGGCTTATGACCCAATCCTTGACTAATTTGATTAATACATAGTATATGATAGAAATGTTTGAGTTCACAGTGAGACATTTGACTTGGTATACACATTGCAAAGTTGTTGAGATCACAAATTTAGAGGAGACAAATGTGAGAACACCAAAGTCTTTATCTAAGGAGAAAAGTCTGAGTACAGAGTGTGCTGTTATTGAGATCTCTTTTGAAACTTCAGAAAAGACAAGTGTGAGAGATCCAGTGTCTCTAGCTGAGGAGGAAAGTCTGAGCACAATGTGTGATGTTGTTGAGATCTCTTCTAAATTTTAGAGGAGACAAATGTGGAAGCTTTGGAGTCTTTAGTTTAAGAGAAAAGTCTGAGCACAGTGTGTGATGTTATTGAGATCTCTTTTAAACTTTAAAGGAGACAAATGTGAGTGATCCAGAGTCTCTGGCTAAAGACATAAATATGAGTGATCCAAAGTCTCTAGTCAAGGAGAAAAATATGAGCACAGTGTGTGATGTTGTTAAGATCTCTAGGAGAAACAGGATACCATTGTGAGAGTGTTAGAGTTTGTGTCTCAGGAGAAAAGTATGAGAAACAGGAGACCCAAGCAAAAGTCTCCATTTTGATGTTGAAGTAACCTCATTTATGTCTAGGAGAAACATTTGAGATGTTAAAGAGATCTCACTTTTGATTTTTCTTTGCAATGGGTCGTATGATGTAGTATATCTTACTAATGCTGTTCACTTTTCATAATCAAATAGATTAATTTAAAACATAGCATAGGCTTATTAAAACAATTATGCAACCACATTTTCTTTAATGGCTACGTGTTGGTGATGTTGTGAGCAAGAGCGGATCGCAAGTCACGAGTTGGATCATACATAATTTATTTTTAGACTTACATTTTAATATTGGGGGCATCCAAGTTAATTAACATACTTGATTTAAAAAAATATATATTTTAAAGTAACACAATAGTTACTTTCCCTGGTAATTGGTTACAGTATTCAAATCCAGACTCGAAACATATCTATGTCCGAGCTGATTGCACTTTATTTTATATGTATCATCTATTTATTCTTTTAATTCTTTTTCTTGTTTTTATTTCATTTTTAATGCATTTTATTTCAATTATTTATGTATTCTTATGTTTACCATTGTGTATGATATGTGCTATACATATAAAATTGCCTTGCCTTAAATTCATGAATGTTAGCGACCCGGATCTATATCTAACACGAATGGATCTCTACCTGTCACGATAATATAAAACTACCCTGATATTAGAGTAACAATTACAGAAGAATAAAATAAATCATATTTTGTAAACTTTTGGAGCTTGGAATGGCTCAGTTTGAGTAGATGTTTTGTGCCATGATCACTGTACTTGTCAGAGCTCATTTCCCAAGACATTCAGCCAATGATAGTTTTGAGAATGTTGAAATGATATAGTTTTGAGAATATGTTGAGATTGTGAATAGGCTCATATTTGCAATCTCAAACATATTCTCAAAAAAACTATATCATTTTCAACATCTTCAAAATCAAATATTTTGATCGGAAACAGTCTCACCAGATCAAGTGACAGTGACATATGTGAAATTCTTAACCAAGGATGCATTAAATTGTTCAAAAGTGATAGTAAAGACATTTATAATGTTACAAAATATTTATTTATTTTTTGAAAAAACAAAAACTTTCTTTTCACAAAGAATACTGTGTATATATATATATAAAAATATATATATATAATCACCATTACCACCAAAATATTGAGCAGCACAATGTTTTCAACTTTAATGATAAGAAATGTTTCTTTAGCACCAAATCAGCATTAAATTCAACTTTGCCATCACATTAATTAATTAAATTGTAAAATATATTCAAATGTAAAAGTTATTTAAATGCTAATAATATTTCACATATTACTGTTTACAGTTGTTGTTTTATATTTATTTATTTATTTTTTTTTTTTAGCATAAGAGACTTCAAAAACATAAAAATGTCTTACTGACCCTAAATATAAATGGACATCCCACCAACTGTGTTAACTTTCATTGAGTTTTTGTTACTGTAGGTGGCAAAGACTTATTATGCTCTAAGGAAGACTCCAACTGTGCTGATTTGTCAATACAAGTGACTGTAGAGAGAAAAGTGGAACGCAAACGTGAGTTATGAATTATCCAAGAAAAAAAACTCAAACTTAATTTAACTATACATTTAACTTTATTCATTTATTTTTGTTACATTTTGTCACTGTGCAATTATTCTTACAAAAATCTATTTTAGCTAAAGAACAAGAAAGTTCCAGTTCCAAAGAGGAACTAAACATCAGAAGAGGGGGGAGAAAACCCCATTCCAAAGAGCCCTCTAAAAGAAGAAGGGAGTTCAGAATCTTCTAATTCAGAAGAGAGGAAGGGAGAAACACCCCATTCAAGAGCCCTCTAAAAAGTCAGAAGGGAGAGGGAAGAATCTTCTAATTCAGAAGAGGAAGGAGAAACACCCCATTCCAAGAGCCCTCTAAAAAGTCAGAAGGGAAGGGGGAGAATCTTCTAATTCAGAAAGAGGAAGGGGGAAACACCCCATTCCAAAGAGCCTCTAAAAAGTCAGAAGGGAAAGAATGGAGAATCTCTAAATCAGAAGAGGAAGGGAAGAAACCCCATTCCAAAGAGCCCTCTAAAAATCAGAAGGGAAGAAGGGAGACTGCTAATTCAGAAGAGAGGAAGGAGAAACACCCCATTCCAAAGAGCCCTCTAAAAAGTCAGAAGGGAAGAAGGGAGAATCTGCTAATTCAGAAGAGAGGAAGGGAGAAACACCCCATTCCAAAGAGCCCTCTAAAAAGTCAGAAGGGAAGAAGGGAGAATCTGCTAATTCGAAGAGAGGAGGGAGAAGAGAACCACCCATTCCAAGTAAAAGTCAGAAGAGAGAAGGGAGAACAATCAGAAGAGAGGAAGGTAAGAAACAACCCATTCCAAAGAATTCCACCCTCTAAAAAGTCAGAAGGGAAGAAGGGAGAATCTGCTAATCAGAAGGAGGAAGGGAGAACAACCCATCCAAGAGCCTCTAAAAGTCAGAAGAAAAGGGAGAACTGCTAATTCAGAAGAGAGGAAGGGAGAAACATCCCATTCCAAAGAGCCCTCTAAAAAGTCAGAAGAAGAAGGGAGAATCTGCTAATTCAGAAGAGAGGAAGGGAGAAACACCCCATTCCAAAGAGCCCTCTAAAAAGTCAGAAGGGAAGAGGGGGAATCTTCTAATTCAGAAGAGAGGAAGGGGAGAAGTCCCATTCCAAAAAGTATTTTAAAATTCACAAGGATGAAGGAGAAACTGCTAATTCAGAAGAGAGGAAGGGAGAAACACCCCATCCCAAAGACATAAAATGCACTAAGGATGAAGGGGAAAGCTATCAGAAGAGAGGAAGGGAAAAAACTCCAATTCCAAAGGAACCTTCTAAAGAATTCAGAAGAGAGGAAGGAGGAGATTCCAGAGCCCTCTAAAAAGTCAGAAAGGAAGAAGGGAGGAAACTGCTGGAGAAAAGAGCCCTCTAAAAGTCATGCTAATTCAGAAGAGGAAGGGAGACAATCCCATTCAAGGAGAAAAAAGTCAGAACAGGGAGAGAACTGCTAATCAGAAAGGAGACACATCCCATTCCAAAGAGCCCTCTAAAAAGTCAGAAGGGAAGAAGGGAGAAACTGCTAATTCAGAAGAGAGGAAGGGAGACACATCCCTTCCAAGAGCTCTAAAAGTAGAAGGGAAGAGGGGAGAAACTGCTAACTCAGAAAACTGCTAGCCCATTTCCTGAGATCACATCCATTCCAAAGAGCCCCTAAAAAGTCTACTGAAATCAGAAGAGGGGAAGGGAGAAAGCAACTGCTAATCAGAAGAGGGAAGGGAGGATACATACCATTCCAAAGAGCCCTCTAAAAAGTCGACCAATCAGGAGAGAGAGGGAGACACATCCCATCCAAAGAGCCCGCTAAAAAAAGTCAGAAGGGAAGAGGGAGAAACTGTTCTACTGAATCAGAAGAGAGGAGGAAGGGTAGACACATCCCATTCCAAAGAGCCATCTAAAAAGTTAGAAGGGGAAGAGGGAGGAAATGTAATTTCCCCCAAGAGCCCTATAAAAAGCAGAAGGGAGAAGGGAGAACTGCTAATCAGAAGAGAGGGAAGGGAGAAACTGCTAATTCAGAAGAGAGGAAGGGAGACACATCCCATTCCAAAGACCCTCTAAAAGTCAGAGGGAGAGGGGAGACTGCTAATTCTGCTATCCATTCCAAAGAGCCCTCTAAAAAGTCAGGGAGAAACTGTAATTCAGAAGAGAGGAAGGGAGACACATCCCATCAAAGAGCCTCTAAAAAGGAAGAGGGAAGAAGGGAGAAATGCTAATCAGAGAGAGGAAGGGAGACACATCCCATTCCAAAGGCCCTCTAAAAGTCAGAAGGGAAGAAGGGAGGCTAATTCAGAAGAGAGGAAGGGAGGAAAATGAGAGAGAGGAAGGAACACATCCCATTCCAAGAGCCATCTAAAAAGTTAGAGGAAGAAGGGAGAAACTGCTAATCAGAAGAGAGGAAGGGAGACACATCCCATTCCAAAGAGCCCTCTAAAAGTCAGAAGGGAGAAGGGGAGAAACTGCTAATTCAGAAGAGAGGAGGGGAGAAACATCCCATTCCAAAGAGCCATCAAAAAGTCAGAAGGGAAGAAGGGAGAAACTGCTAATTCAGAAGAGAAGAAAGTAGAAAACTTCCAATTCAAAAAGCCATCTAAAGATTCAGAAGAGAGGAATCTGGAGGAAGATTTCACCCAGTGGGCAGTGAGTGGTTGATGCTCACAGACAGACGAGGAAAACAAACAAAATTATGTGGTCTATACAGTGTGTGTCAGGTGAGGAAAAAAATAGACTTCTGACAAACAACAGTTGCCTTAATCATAATCTGCTCTTTTAAATGTTATTAGAATCATCTGTTCCTTCACAGTCTCTCACAGGGGAGGAAGCTCTCTGGAATGGCTATTGCTGACATCACTCTACTTAGTGGCTTTGAAGCAATCAATACAGATCTGGAAAGGGTTAGCCATAATCTTATCCAAAAACTTTTGACCTGACATGGCATTTTGAAAGAATTTGCATTAATTGTTTAAATAAATAATTTTATTTTCATTAACTTTTTGGAATGTTTTTATTTAAAATATTTAATTAAAATACATATTTTTTTATCTTCTGTCTGCATCTTATGAAATGCCATTCTGCATTTTGCTTTCTTCTGTTGTTTCTATTTTTCTCATTTTCTGTTATTTATTGCATTTACAGCTGAAAGACCTTGTGGGCAGGTATATTTCTCACTATGAGCTCACAGATGGAAGAGTGCTGTTGTACTTCAATGAGGTGAGGAGCACAAACACAGTTCTACCCTCAGTTTCACAGAAGAGGCTTGATCTAGTCCTAGACTAAAACACATGTTTGAGCTGTTTTAACTGAAAGCAACTTGCACTGACATACCTTAAAATACGTCAGAGCCATTGTTTTGTCTCTAGAGGCACACCAGTGATGTATGTTTGTTTGTTTGTTTTTCTAGGGTACATTTATAAAAGTTACTTAAATACCCTAATTGAAATAAGGCTTAATCCTGCCTTAGCCTAAGTCCTGTCTGTAAAAACTGACCCTAATTAATCATATCTACCTATATTTAAAAAAAAAAAAAAAAATCAAACCTTTATCTCTGTCACCCCTCAGATAGATGAAGATGGGACCTGTATAGCATTTGGAGCTAAGCAAAGTGTGCCCATTGGATTAGTTCAACCAGCTCCTGCGACAGTTTATGATTACTATGAACCAGGCAAGTTTAACATTTGTAAAAACGTTTTTAACAAACATTTAAAATATATGTGTGCATAAATTTGATGGGGAAATGGATTAATAAACATACTTTTTTTTTGAAAATTTAAAAATGCCAAAATCTTTCTGTGATGGGTATAGGTTTAGGAATAGTGGTAGGATTAGGGGATAGAATATACAGTTTGTACAAGATAACCATTACGTCTATGGAGAGTCCCTACAAGGATAGTGAACCAGACGTGGGTGTGTGTGTGTGTGGTGTGTGTGTGTGTGTGTGTTCAACCAGATTATAAAAAGCATATTCTATTCTTAATCTTGATTTTATTAAACCCTTTAAAATTAACACAGAATCAATTGACCCCACACCACAAAGTTTACTTTTCCATGACAACCATATTGCCATTTTGGCTCTACCAAACAAAAAAGTTAATTAAAACATGAATTTGTTTTCTATTCCAACTATATTTAGGTCCATAAATAAAGACATTATAGAAAATACTTCCCCCATATTCTGACACCATTCTTCCATTTGAGTAAACAGTGGTTGTAGTCTCATACATTGGGAAAAATAAATGAAAAATGGTTTCAGTTTCTCCACAAAAGGACACGCATTCCTATGTGGATCAGTGTGTGCTGTTGTGTAGCTATTATACCCCACAATCCTCCACTGAAGGGCTCCAGTCCTTTCTCAATGGGAGGTTTGTATAGGGTTCCAGCTACCTTTAGGGGAAGCCTCTAATCCAAATTCCTCTGCCATTTTGATTCTTTAAGTCCTTCCAAAGAATCAAGATGTGAAGCCTGTATACAGTGGGTACGGAAGTATTCAGACCCCCTTAAATTTTTCACTCTTTGTTTATTTGCAGCCATTTGCTAAATATTTAAGTTAATTTTTTTCCTCATTAATGTACACACAGCACCCCATATTGACAGAAAAAACACAGAATTGTTGACATTTTTGCAGATTTATTAAAAAAAGAAAAACTGAAATATAACATGGTCCTAAGTATTCAGACCCTTTGCTCAGTATTTAGTAGAAACACCCTTTTCGAGCTAATAAAGCCATGAGTCTTTTTGGGAAAGATGCAACAAGTTTTTCACACCTGGATTTGAGGATCCTCTGCCATTCCTCCTTGCAGATCCTCTCCAGTTCTGTCAGGTTGGATGGTAAACATTGGTGGACAGCCATTTTTAGGTCTCTCCAGAGATGCTCAATTGGGTTTAAGTCAGGGCTCTGGCTGGGCCATTCAAGAACAGTCACGGAGTTGTTGTGAAGCCACTCCTTCGTTATTTTAGCTGTGTGCTTAGGGTCATTGTCTTGTTGGAAGGTAAACCTTCGGCCCAGTCTGAGGTCCTGAGCACTCTGGAGAAGGTTTTCGTCCAGGATATCCCTGTACTTGGCCGCATTCATCTTTCCCTCAATTGCAACCAGTCGTCCTGTCCCTGCAGCTGAAAAACACCCCCACAGCATGATGCTGCCACCACCATGCTTCACTGTTGGGACTGTATTGGACAGGTGATGAGCAGTGCCTGGTTTTCTCCTCACATACCGCAAATTCAGGCCAAAAAGTTCTATCTTGGTCTCATCAGACCAGAGAATCTTATTTCTCACCATCTTGGAGTCCTTCAGGTGGGCTTTCATGTCTTGCACTGAGGAGAGGTCCGGGCCACACTCTGCCATAAAGCCCCGACTGGTGGAGGGCTGCAGTGATGGTTGACTTCTACTTTCTCCCATCTCCCGACTGCATCTCTGGAGCTCAGCCACAGTGATCTTTGGGTTCTTCTTTACCTCTCTCACCAAGGCTCTTCTCCCCGATAGCTCAGTTTGGCCGGACGGCCAGCTGTAAGAAGGGTTCTGGTCGTCCCAAACATCTTCCATTTAAGGATTATGGAGGCCACTGTGCTCTTAGGAACCTTAAGTGCAGCAGCAGAATTTTTTTGTAACCTTGGCCAGATCTGTGCCTTGCCCCAATTCTATCTGAGCTCTTCAGGCAGTTCCTTTGACCTCATTTGCTCTGACATGCACTGTGAGCTGTAAGGTCTTATATAGACAGTGTGTGGCTTTCCTAATCAAGTCCAATCAGTAATCAAACACAGCTGGACTCAAATGAAGGTGTAGAACCATCTCAAGGATCAGAAGAAATGGACAGCACCTGAGTTAAATATATGAGTGACACAGCAAAGGGTCTGAATACTTAGGACAAATTCTGTTGTTTTCTGTCAATAAATATGGGGTGCTGTGTGTACATAATGAGGAAAAAAATTAACTTAAATGATTTTAGCAAATGGCTGCAATATAACAAAGAGTGAAAAATTTAAGGGGGTCTGAATACTTTCCGTACCCACTGTACATGAGACTTTTTTTTTTTTTTTTTTTTCCCAGCATTACTAAAATGTTAAAGTTGAGGAGTTAAATTTAAGCAGACTCCCTTCTTGTTCTGAAAATTCTTCAACAGCAATTTTAAATTTTAGCTCTGGGAAAGAAGATTCCTCATCATCCATTTTTTTCTAATGCAAATGTCCATTGGTAAACAATCAAACAAACTTTTCAATAATCTTTGTGTTAGTCTGATTGACCTCACACCCATCTTAGTAGCCAGGCTCTCTGCAGATATCCATCCTTCTGTTGTAACTAAGTCTCTGATTTTGACAATTCCTGCATTCCTCAAAGCTAGTAACTATAACTAATTACTTTTTTAAAGTAACATGCCCAACACTGATTGTGGCACTCCATCAAACTCATCTCCTGAACCTTCCTCAACAGTTTGCTTTTTTGTTTGATTCCTTTCCTCAACATCATTTTTATTCTCAATTTTGTTAACACTCTGAGGTCTGAGGTATCGCCGGCAATACCACCGTGGGTTTTTTCTTACCAGTGTGAAAGAGACTCAAAATACACAGAGAATGTTGCACATACAATTAAGAGTTATACACCATTTTAATCTGTTGAATATCTTCTTTTATTTGTGTACACTCAGAGCAAATACAAAATGTTGTGGTTTTTGCAAAATAAAGAAAACTAACATGATGCGTGATCTGTCGAACTCCAATCTGATAGTTCTCAGAAAATGAACTGTAACTTAGTGAAACTTAGTCAAATCGAAAACAAATATTCTCTGTTTATATAATCTGTATGAAAAGAGAGCCATGTCAGAAGTCCGTAATTCAGCTCATTATCCGCTAATGCGGCCACGCCCATGGAGCGAGCGCTATTCAGAGGCAAATTCTGAGTCAATACATGCATACATCGTCTCAATCGTGTATTCATTGTCTTAAAGTATTTTGAATAGCCATAGTTGGCGATCCCTGGAAGCCTCTGTTAGTTCAGTTCCTGGAGAGTCACATGGTTGTTCTTCTTTAGATTAATTTGTGGACTAAAGGTGTACAGAGCGCCCTCCAGCTGCAAGTATGAATTGAAAACACAGTATCCAGCGCTCATAGTGATGACAATAAATATTGAATAAATATTACTCCTCAGCAGTGATGGGAATAACGGCGTTATAAATAACGCGCGTTACTAACGCCGTTACTTTTTTCAGTAACGAGTAATCCAACGAATTACTTTTTCTCCCGTTACAACGCCGTTAGCGTTACTGACAAAAAAAATGCCGCGTTACTATAATTGAGCTCACTGAAGCGGTTTTCATCCGAGTAAGCTCTCTCTCAGCCATAGGACCTGCAAAGTTTTTTCTCTGGTGTGTGCTGCGGTTAGTCATACACAAATATAATTTTAAACTGATAATAATGTATGATGCGCTGTGTGGGTGTCTGTGTCATCAAACCAGAATACCCTTTTTGATGCTTGATCGAAAATATGTGAAATGAGTTTTTTTCTAGTCGACTAGTAGTTGTTCATTTAAGCTATTAGTTGACTAATCACATTTATATTAATTTAATTTCTTAAATACTGGAGAGAATAAACCATAATAAGGAGCGTTTACATAATATATATAGCACTCAAGGGCACGCGCATAATTGCCATAAAGAACCGGCAAAAGTAATGATTATGAGTGTGACAAAAACAGCAAGGAGACATTTTAATTGTTTATTAATAAAGTAATGTTTTCTGAATCAGTGTCTGCTGCAAAGATGAAGTTGACATTGCTGATTCTCATTGCTGATCATCTGCTCATATGGACGCGCCTAGAGAGATAACACACATTTTATTCGGATTAGGCTATATAATCAGAGTAGCCTCTTTCTTTTCGTGTTTAATTACATCATTTTCGTTAAAGTAGATATTTCAAGCATTCTATAGATATATTTCTTATGTCTGCGAGGCAAGCAGCCTCTGAGTTTCGGTTCATTTAGCCTATAAGACGCGTTTCAGTTCACGCGCCAGTGCCTCCATGTCATGATTTTATTGTCTGCTATATTTGCTTGTTATATATTAAATCCAAGCAATTGGTTGATGAAACATTGATTAAAATTAAGATACAATTTTTACGAAACGAAATTCACTTTAAAGAGAGGCTTTCTATAAAACAAAACTTAATGAAGTGTTTAAAATCATGTCTGACCCACTCCATGTCTCCCGATATATTTGCGCATCTTATGATGCATCTTACTCACGCTGTTCACTTTTCATAATCGAATAAATGGATTTAACCTGTTAACCAGCACTGGCACGCCGACGCACCAAAGCTTCTTTGTTTAAATTAGCTCAAATTTACTGTTAGATTTAATGTAATTACCTTGACAAACTATACATCATTAAAAAGATCTAAGACTCGAGCTTCAATTTTTAATCTTATTTTATTCTCAACATCGTATAGTGACCGTTATTTGTTAATATGCGTCGGGAGTTATGAATATGAGAAACGGAGTCGTTACCTTTTCATTGAAATATGAGCGTCAGCTTCAGCCATTGAGAAAAAAACTCTGTACGATCATCATGAAAAAACTCCACAAAATAACATCCCTCGGGGCTTTTAGCTTAAAAGCATGCACATTTGGAGAAATATTGATGGACTGTCATACGTTATGCCAATTTTCTATACAGAGGAGTAATTTTATTACATTTTTACCCAAAACACGCTGTTGTCATTATATGAGCGCTGTATACACTGACTACTGTGTGTTCAAACCATACCAGTAGCCGGAGGGCGCTCTGTGCACCTTTAGTCCACAAATAACACACGATGAAAAGAGGCATCATGGACATACACGGACCTAACAGAGGCTACCAGACATCGCTATAATCATTGATATAAACATACAGAACGTCACTTTTGAAAGTAATAAATACACGATTGTGACGATATGTGGTTTATCTGTGTTCTTCACGCCATGTCAGGTATTCATAATAGTAGATTATATTTATAATGCAATGCTAATCGATATAGCTTTTCTCATTGTGCAGAATAGCCTAAAATGATATATTTTCTGTCTGATTTTTGATCCAAAGCCACATCACATCAAAGAAGGTTATTTAAAACAATCGACTAGTAAGTTTGGAGAAAAAACGTGGCTTTATCTTAGAAATTGTCGTATTTTGATGGGTGCTAAGATAACATGCTAACAAGCCCAGAGATGCCCTGTTCTGAGCTAATGCAAATAAATAATTTTTAATCGTAAAGCTCACTTTTTTTCTCTCTTTTTTTTCCAAGAAGGGCATTAGATACAGTTTGAAAGAAGGTGAAGTGAGAAGTTTGGTGAATGAAATGAGGGATTAAATCATCTTGAATAGAACATCAGTAATTATAATAGAGACAAAAGAAAAGAATAGAGCCATAAGATGGCTGGAGAGGTGTGAATGTTCAGGGGAGACTGAAACTGAATGGGGCTGTTAGCACACAAACACAATATAGACAATACCCTTGAATAGATGACAATAAACATCAGTTAACATTTTAAGAGTCCTTTCTAAATAAAGTCTCATGACATGGTCTTGAAAAACATGTAATAAAACTCAGAGTTTTAAACCTATCATCTTCAGATTTGAAATATAACATGGTCAGACACGTGGCTTTAGCTGCAGTGCATTTCTAGATTGCCACAAGGCCAACTTCACTTTTATTTTCATAAATATATTTCATAAAAATAAATTTCTAATAACTTTTCAAAATTTCAAAGCTATTTTTAACTATTTCCTCATTGTGACAATAATTAATATGAGTTTACCATAAACTGCAAAGTGTCTGCTTTCAAATGAGACCTTACTTATGCTTTTAGTGCAAAGGGTTCATGAACTGTATCTGTTTTAGTTTGGGTATGTCATTTTTTGGGATTTTCCAAAAGCGGGGGTGCTGGCTAACAGGTTAAAACATAACATAGGACTATTTAAACATAAATATGAAACTACGTTTTCTTTAATGGCTACCAACACAGTACAGAGAAATTTCATGTCGTGAGCAAGAGCGGATCATGAGTCAGGAGTCGCATCAAGAATAATTTATTCTTAGACTTATATGTAATATTGGGGGCATTCAATTTATTTGGCATATTTTTTTTTTATTTTTTTTTTTTTTTAAAGTAACGCAATAGTTACTTTCCCTGGTAATTAGTTACTTTTATAATGATGTAACTCAGTTACTAACTCCGTTACTATTTGTGAGAAGAAACTAGTAACTATAACTAATTACTTTTTTAAAGTAACGTGCCCAACACTGCTCCTCAGTATTGAAAATTGACAAACATATGAGAATCCATCAATATTTCTCCAAATGTGCATGCTTTTAAGCTAAAAGCCTATATGAAATGCCATAGAAGTAACATAATTGTTCAGACATTTTGCATCACAGAAATACATTATATTTTAAAGAATATAATAGAATACCATTATTTTAAATTGTAATAATATTTCACAGTATTGCTGTTTTTTCTGTATGTTTGATATACACCATGATGAGCTTGAGCCTACCTGACTGAAGAGCTACCTGACTGAAAGAGCTCATTATTTATGCAGGTCATTACAACTCATTATGCGATACTTTTGTCTTCTCAGGTGTAAATGACCCATTATTCATGATGATTCACGCCTTCACGCATACTGTGTTTCTTGACCAAAGATGTTTTAGAAAATTTAAATATCTCTATTGTTTTATATGAAGGAGTAGGTAGGATAATTTTACATCATTTTGAAGCAAAAACTCTAGTCTACAACCTCCAATACCCAGAAGTCTTGTGAACACATATATAATATTATTTTTTTGGCCTTATTTCAGTGACTTAAGTTTTTTGTTTTTTCAATAACCACGCATAAACGTTATTCCTTCAAAAATACAAACATGTACATACATGTTTCTCACATATTATTGTAGCCTAGTTTGTGCTGAATACAGTGTAATGACACTTTTTCCATTAATGTTTATGAACAACTGAAAAAAGCACAAATGTCAGGGCATGACAAAACTTCTCCAGGCCCTAAATCAGCCTCAGACTCCAGAGGGTTAAGAACATCATTTGAGTATTTGTCAAAACCAGAACTACATCCAGCTTGCTCATCAGTATTTACATGGTTATTGTATTCACTCACCTCATCTGATGCATTTAGGCCTACATCTTTTGATGATGTTTCAGCTTGCTCCTCTGTTCCTTTTTCCTTCTGTATTACCGTAATTTCCATTCTATTGTTATTGCCGTTAAATCCATTTTGAGGTATGTCAGCAGATGATTGTTCTTCATTATCCACATTTTTATGTGGACAGGAAAATTGCTTGTGTCCCAAATCACCACATTCAAAACACTTTAGATTTTCTGTGCTTGCGTAAACCATATAAGAGCTCTCTCGCGGAAAGAAATCTCTAAATCGCGCTCTGGTGAAGTCAAAAACATTAGTACTTGTCGATGAAATGAAAGTACATGTTTGACTGCACTGTTTTTGCATCCAAGCGGGATCATTCTAATTGGACTCGCAACTTTTCCATATCTCATCAGTTCTTTAACAATAGCATCATTTGAGACGAAAGGCGGAACATTGGATTTTGTGATTTTTGTTGCCGGTGTAGATAAAGGAGTCACGGGCACAAATTTTTCTCTCACTCAAAAACCACTCTCAGTTAATTGATTGAACAACTGTTCCATTTTTTATATAAACACAACAATTGCCCTATTCATGCGAGAGGCCAAGACAAAACTGTCGCATCCAATTTGTTCTAGTACCACAAGCACTTCTTCCACGCTTACACCAGATTCTGGTACATACCTGCACCCATTACGGCATGTCAGGTGTGGTATGTTTTGCACAGAGGCAAATGCCATATCGGCACACAACAAAACCGCACCAAGCTTGGTCAAACTTACACGTCGCCGCTCTAGTATGAAACAATATAATCCAAAGAAGGGGAAAAAAGAACATAAAGAAATTGAAGGAAAACCAATTTCCTACACCCATTTTTGCCAATACGCTCCACTCTCAAACACACACACGCTCCCAGCATGCACCTTTCAGAGAGAGGTTTAACAAGCACTTTATTACTATAAAACCTACAATCACATTATATTACTGACAAAAAAATCCTTAAAAAAATAAATAATTAGAAAAATTGCTTTAAACATTGACAACAAGCTGATCATCTTGAACTGTACATTGTACTGTACAACTGTACATTTCATTCCCCCAATAAAAACTTTATCAGAAAACATTTAATCTTCTAAACCAAGTTTTATCCCTCTGGGGTCTGAGGATTTTTGGGGCCCTGGAGAAGCTTTGACATGACCTGACATTTGTGCTTTTTTCAGTTGTTCATAAACATATTAATGACAAAAGTGTGTGTTCAGTGTGTTCAGCACAAACTAGGCTACAATAATATGTGAGGAACATGTATGTACATGTTTGTTTTTTTTGAAGGAATAACGTTTATGCATGGTTATTGAAAAAAACAAAAAACTTAAGTCACTGAAATAAGGCCAAAAATGATATTAAATATGTGTTCACAAGACTTCTGGGTATTGGAGGTTGTAGACTAGAGTTTTTGCTTCAAAATGTTGTAAAATTATCCTGCCTACTTGTTCATATAAAATAATAGAGAGATTTAAATTTTCTAAGACACTTTTTTGTCAAGAAACACAGTATGCGTGGAGGCATGAATCTTCATGAATAATGCTGTGATTCACACCTGAGAAGACAAAAGATCCACATAATGACCTGCATAAGGACCTGCATAATAATGAGCCCTTTCAGTCAGGTAGGCTGTGAAAAACCCTCTGTGATCATGCTGATAACAGGATTAACAAAAAAACTCTTGACAAAACATGATTTTTTGTGATCTCATGCATGTATTATTGCACACCATGAGAAGAAAATTTTGTATAGCCCTATGTTAAATTACAGTACCAGTCAAAAGATTGGACACATTTTTTTAAAAGAAGTCTCAAGTCTCTAACCAAGTCTTTCTATTTTAATATACTTTAAAATATAATGTATTTCTGTGATGCAAAGCATCTGAACATTCCTACCTCTATGGCATTTCATATAGGCTACTATATTTGTTATATTATATAGCCTAAATATTAATGTGCAGTTGACAAACTATGCATCATTAAAAAGATCTAAGACTCAAGCTTCACATTTTGACCTCTGTTTTACTCTTAAAATCTTATATTGACAGCAATTTCTTAATATGCCTTAAAGCATGCACGTTTGGAGAAATATTGATGGATTCTCATATGTTTATGTCAATTTTCTTTACAGAGGAGTAATATTTCTTCAATATTTATTGTCATCCCTATGAGCGCTGGATACTGTGTTTTCAATTCATACTTCCAGCCGGAGGGCACTCTGTGCACATTAGTCCACAAATGCCTCCTAAAGAAGAACAGGCATACCATGTGACTTTCCAGGAACTAACAGAGGCTTCTAGGGATTGCTAATCATGGCTATAACATGCAGATAAACACTTTTGAAGATAATAAATACACAATTGCGACGATGTATGCATGTATTGACTCAGAATTTGCGTCTGAATAGCGCTTGCTCCATGGGCGTGGCCGCATTAGCGGATAATAAGCTGAATCATGGACTTCTGACAAGGCTCTCTTTTCATACAGATTACATAAACAGAGAATATTTGTTTTCTATTTGACTTACATGATTTAAAACCTGACATTTCAATGTTTCTTTAGACATAAGTCTAATTTTCTTGTGATTAGTATTCACTAAGTTCATTTTCTGAGAACTATCAGATTGGACTTCCTTCAGAGGGAGACGAGAGATCACGCATCATGTTAGTTTTCTTTATTTTACAAAAACATTTTGTTTTTACTCTGAGTGTACACAAATAAAAGAAGATATTTCACAGATTAAAATGGTGTATAACTCTTAATTGTATGTGCAAAATTGACAGAGTATTTTTAGTCTCTTTCACACTGGTAAGAAAAAAAACCAAGGTGGTATTGCCGGTGATACCTCCGACTCCAGAGTGTTAAGCAAATTAAAAAGGTCCTGCAATCTGCTACACCTTAAAAACAAATGTTCTAAATCTTCCTGCTTCCCACAAAAACAACATACCCCAACTACTGCCAGGTTCAGATGTGATACATGTCGGTCTGTAGCTATGGCCCCGTGAATAATCCTCCACTGTAGGTCAGCAGTACACTTCTCTACAGGGCGTTTATACAGGGTTCGCCACCTGTCCCGCACGAGAAAGTTTGGTTGTAACAGTTTGGGCCATCGAGAAACTTTTTGTCTCTTCAATGTATCTTGGTGGGTGATTTTAACTGAAGTAAAATATGTTGTTTTCTTAGACTCATATTTAAAATGACCTAACTGAGGGGTCTTAAAAGATAAAATCGAGTCCACAACTTCACCATCATCTTCCTCTTCAATGACAGGTGAAATTTTTATTTCTGGAATGACTTGGCCATTTCTCATGTCCTGTGTTTGTCTCAGTCCTATCCAAGTTCTGCAACCACTTGGTAATTACAAATTACATTATAAATTTCTTCCTTCAACTTTGAAACAAGATGTAAGGATTTTAAACCCGTCATGACTTGAAGTGCCTCAATGGACTTCCAGCCCCTCTCATCCAATAGATGTCCAAGTTTTTTAACACCATTCCTTAGTAAACATCTCCTCACCCCCACAGAGGACAACAGTCTTGTCTCGATCATTAGGTTAAAGAACAATGGTTCTGTCCATAACTATCCATGTCTCACTCCACTCTAAAAACAGTTCTCCATATCCGTAGCATAGACTTATAAAAAAGGTGGAAGCTTTGACAGGCTTACTTCCTGTAATTTCATTAAAAACATGTGTTTATCAAGTCCAAGTCCTCCTGCCCCTTTCAAAATTGCACTTGCAGTTTTGGCCCATGTCACATCCTTGTTGTAAAAAAATCTCTGTACAGCATGTATCTGAAAGGCCCGGATCCTACTCCTCACATCCACCAAGCCTTTACCACCCTCTTAAATAAAGTGTGGTAAATAAAGTTAATAAAGTGCGTCTGCATGGATCCAGTGATGTCCACTCCAAAAAAATTAATAAAAGTCCTTTTGTATGTTAGAAACAAGTTCCTCAGGTGGCGCCATAGCTATAGTCTTATGCCACATAGGACAACTGTGGCAATAGCCATTTCCATTTTTTACAATTTAGCAGACACCTTCTCTAGCAGACCCTCCCAATTTTTATTTTGAAATTGATCATTCCCCCCAAAAAACTCTTAATGTTTTCAATCCATCCTGTCTCCACCGTAACCCACCAGGGAGTAGAGGAAAACCAGTACCTTCCCACCTACCAATTATAAACCTTCACTTTTAGACCAGTTAACTTGAGCAGAAGAGGCTTTTTCATACACTCCAATAGTTTGATTTAAAGTTGTAATATCCTCTTGACTTGTAATAAAAACTGTTACAGTGGCATGAAAAAGTATGTGAACCCCTTGCAGAATCTGTGAAAATGATAATTATTTTAATAAAATAAGAGGGATAATAAAAAATGCATGTTATTTTTGTTTAGTACTGTCCTGAGTAAGATATTTTACATAAAATATGTTTGCATTTAGTTCACAAGACAAAATAATAGCTGAATTTATTAAAGTAACCCCATTCATAAGTATGTGAACCATTGATTCTCAATACTGTGTGTGGTTACCTGATGATCCACGACTGTTTTTTTTTTTTTTTTTTGTTTTGTGATGGTTGTTCATGAGTCTCTTGTTTGTCCTGAGCAGTTAAACTGAGCTCTGTTCTTCAGAAAAATCCTCCAGCTCCTGCAGATTCATCAGTTTTCAAGCATTTTTGCATATTTGAACCCTTTCCAGCAGTGACTGTAGGATTTTGAGATCTGTGTTTTCATACTGAGGACAACTGAGGGACTCAAACACAACTATTAAAAAAGGTTCAAACATTCAATGATGCTCCAGAAGGAAACACGATGCATTAAGAGTCGGGTGTGAAAAATTTTGAACAGGATGAAGATGTCACAATTTTTCTTATTTTGTTTAAATATCATTGTTTTTCATTTAGTACTGCCCTTCGGAACCAACAGAAGATACTTGCATGTTTAATAGTTGAGTTTGAGTCCCTCAATTGTCCTCAGTGTGAAAAGATGAATCTCAAAATCATACAGCCACTGCTGGAAAGGGTTCAAATATGCAAAAATGCTTGAAAACTGATGAATCGGCAGGACCTGGAGGAATTTTCTGAAGAACAGAGCTCAGTTTAACTGCTTAGGACAAACAAGAGACTCGTGAACAACCATCACAAAACACAAAAACAGTCGTGGATCATCAGGTAACCACACACAGTATTGAGAATCAATGGTTCACATACTTATGAATGGGGTTATTTTAATAAATTCAGCTATTGTTTTGTCTTGTGAACTAAATGCAAACATCTTTTATGTAAAATATCTTACTCAGGACAGTACTAAACAAAAAATAACATGCATTTTTATATCCCTCTTATTTTATTAAAATAATTCTCAGTTTCACAGATTCTGCAAGGGGTTCACATACTTTTTCATGCCACTGTATATCATCAGCATGCACTGATAAAATCAATTTAAAATTATCATTTGAATTTGGAATTACAACTCCTTTAAGATTCTTCCTCATCCTTGCCTAATGCCTCTCGACACAGGTATTGGTTCACTTAATCCACCACCTGCTTTAACCATAACAAACACATTACAGTACAACAACTGAATATAAGATATAAATCTATCACCAAACCCAAAATATTTTAACACATTAAAAAGATATTCATGATCAACTCGATCAAATGCTTTTTCTTGATCAAGTGACAGTACTCCAAATATTAACATGATAAAACTGATTAATGATGATTATATCCCGTAATAGAAAAAGATTGTCCATTATAGATCTTTCAGGTATACAATATGTTTGATCATTTTGAACCAAAACGTCTAAACAGTTTTAAGTCTATTTGATAAACATTTGGAAAATATATTATAATCAGAACATAGAAAAGATACTGGTCTCCAGTTTTTAAGAAGTCCCAAGTTCCCTTTCTTTGGACGCACAGACAATTCTGCTCGACGACAGCTTATGGGAAGAGTTTCACTTCTAATGCAGTCTAGTAACACTTCGTAAAAATCTTGTCCTATTATATCCCAGAATTGTTGAAAAAATCTATAGGTAGTCCATCAATTCCTGGAGAATGGCCAATATGTAACCGACTCATTGCTTCTGTATGTTCTTTAAAAGTAATTAAAGTGTCTATTTCCTTTTTTTGTTCATCCTCAAGCTGAGGTAATTCTTTAAGTAAATCATCAACACTTTCAGCATCACAGCTCTCAGCACTATATAAATGTTGATAAAAATCTCTTGTTAACTTTCTCATTTCAACTGGATTTGAGGTCACTGATCCATCCTGACGACGAAGATGACACATTTGTTTTTGATTAACACATTTTCCTTCAAGATTAAAAAAGAAAGTGCTTTGAGCATCCATATCTTTGATAGAGCAAAATCTTGCCCTTATCAATGCTCCTTTTGCCTGCTCTCGTAAAAAAGAGTTCAGTTCTTGTGTTTTCTTCTTTAACACATCACAATGTACATCTTCATTATTAGTAACAAGATTTTTTTCCAATAACTCATGTCCTTTTGCAAAATATTTACTGTTGTTTAAACCATGGTTGATGTATGAAAAGCGTAAATCTGACAAAATAATCTTCGCCTTTCCCACATCCCAACATTGACAAAGATTCCCATATAGATGCTTCTTCATCTTCCACTTACCCCACTGTAAAACACTTTAAAACTTTCACAAAAAAAAAAAAAAACAACAATGTAAAAACTTAACATTCAAATGCCAGTAATAGTTGGATCTTAATGTCTTATTTACATTTAAAACCAAAGTAATCATGTGATGGTGAGAAGAACCATTTGGTGAAATACATGCATCAATTATTCTATTGTTCCACATTTCTTTTATATAAAAACGATCCAATCTCGCACCACAAACTCTATTGTCACACACTTTCAACTGTGTATATTGTCTTGTACCTATATTTCTTGTTCTCCACACATCCAGTAATTGAAATTCTTGCATAATTTTTAACAGTGTGACACTTGATTGATTATGAGGCTCTTCCCCATTTCTATCCATTGTAAAATCTGCTGTGCAATTCCAATCCCCTCCAATTACAAGACACACACTATCATCATACTTCTGGATGCCTTTCTTAATTTCATAAAAATATCCTGCCTCTCTGAACCACTATTGGGGGCATAGACATTAACAAACACATACATAGTTCCCTCATACTCAATTTGTGTAAGTAACAATCTACCTTCAACAATATTTTCAACATTTAAAATGTTAACATTCATGCTTGCAGAAAATAAAATATCTATTCCTGCACTATGTATCCCATGGCTCATAACACACTTGCCTTCCCACCACATACCCCATTCAATTTCATTATCCTTATTAGTATATGTCACTTGTGAAAAAAGAAACATTAACCTTTTTAATTTTAAGGAATTCTGAAACTATTGTTAATTTACCTCTGTCCCTTCCCTCATTAATATTTAGAGAACCCACCCTCAAAACATCCATAAAAGAGTTTAAGTATATAGAGTGGTTAGAGACAGAAAAAGACAGCAAAGTGTAAAAGCCACCACGTGAGATTTATTCACTTTGATGTCTTTGAGAAACAAGTTTATCTTTTCGTATTTGTGTTACCATCTTCTTCAATTTAAATCTTTTCTTCTTATCCAAAACCTCATAGTTGACCGTTTTTTGCAACAACAACACTGACGCGATAAATTTCTCATCGTCCGAAAAAAAATTCCTAACATCAACAGTCTTACCAAATGTCATATCTAGGAAGTCATTTACTGTATCTCTTGTAACGTATACACATCTCCCACTATCTGTGATCCCATATCAGAAATCTCAGAAAGCATATCATCATCTTTCATCTCTGCATCACATCTTTCTTCACCATTTGATGTATCAGTATTAGCACTAGCCACTTCACCATATATGCCTACCTGATTACTCACATCATCGTTCATTACACCATTTTCAGTTTCTTCTGCTTCAGCAACAACTTTCCCATTTTGACTGTTATCAATAACGCTCTCAGCCTGTACAACAATTTGAGCATCACGCCTCTCCACAACTCCAACACGTCCTCTGATGCATTCACTATGATGGCCGCAGTACTCGGCCCGGCATTCTCCCCACTAGTCCCAGCTTTGTTGGCATGCTAGCCTCTTATGACCAAAACATCCCCACATTCAAAGCATTTCATGCTTCCAATGTTAGCATAAATCATATATGCCTTTCCTTCTTGTAACACTCTAAAAGACACGTCTAAATTTGGGTCTTCCAAAAACATGAACACTTGTCTTCTAAAAGACATTACGTTTTAACGTGTTGTTTTTACAGCCGAGTGGTAGCTCTTTTATCACGCTAGCAAACTTTCCATAACGTGACAGTCTTCGCTCAATTTCAACATTCCAAATAAACGGAGGCACGTTAGATACAGTAACTTTAGTTGTTGGAGCAACAAGTGGTGAAACAACAACAAATTCCCCACTTACCACAATTCCATTGGTTATCAAGCGGCTTACTTGAACCTCTTCCTTTACAAACACCACCACGGCTTTGTTCGTTCGAGAAGCTGATGAAATATTCTCATATCCGATCTCCTCTCCAACAGCCATCAATACATCCTCCACAGTCACGCCGACCTCAGGAAACACACCTGACGCCATGACGAAGGGAAACAGGTGGCACTACCCCCATGGAGAGGGACACCATCCTGATCCCAAAACAAATCTAAAACCCTAAACTTTTATCCCACACAAAACTATAATCTTCCTTACATTCAAATTTTTGTTGTTTTAGAAAACGAAAAAAAGAAAGTAAAAAGTTAGAATTAGACAGGAAAAAGCCCAATAGTCACCCTCTCCATGTGGGAACCCTCAGACGCCCAAACCTTTTGAGAGAGAGAGAGAGAGAGAGAGAGACTTGACTTTAACTCTTTAACTTTTGATTTTTTTTCACATTGCAGCAGAACAGACTTAAAATACTGTCATTTTTTGTCAGAGACATAAGTAATATATCAATTGAAACTATAGAATATCTTTTTATGTGTGTACACTCAGAGTAAAAAACAAAATGTTGTGCTTTTTGCAAAATAAAGAAAACTAACATGATGCGTGATCTGTTGTCTCCCTCTGAAGGAAGTCCAATCTGATAGTTCTCAGAAAATGAACTGTAACTTAGTGAATACTAATGACACAAAAATGAGACTTATGTCTAAAAAAACGTTGAAATGTCAGGTTTTAAATCGTGTAAGTCAAATTGAAAAAACAAATATTCTCTGTTTATGTAATCTGTATGAAAAAAGAGCCATGTCAGAAGTCCGTGATTCAGCTCATTATCCGCTAATGTGGCCACGCCCACGGAGGGAGCGCTATTCAGAGGCAAATTCTGAGGCAATACATGTATACATCGTCTCAATCGTGTATTGTCTTCAAAAGTGTTTTGAATAGCCATAGTTAGCAATCTCTGGAAGCCTCTGTTAGTTTGGTTAGTTCCTGGATTGTCACATGGCGTATTCTTCTTTAGGAGGCATTTGTGGACTAAATGTGCACAGAGCGCCCTCCGGCTGCAAGTATAAATTGAAAACACAGTATCCAGCGCTCACAGTGATGACAATAAATATTAAATAAATATTACTCCTCTGTATAGAAAAATTGACAAACATATGAGAATCCATCAATATTTCTCCAAATGTGCATGCTTTTAATCTAAAAGGCTATATGAAATGCCATAGAGGTAACATAATTGTTCAGACACTTTGCATCACAGAAAAACATTATATTTTAAAGTATATAATAGAATACCATTATTTTAAATTGTAATAATATTTCACAGTATTGCTGTTTTTTCTGTATGTTTGATTTGCACCATGATGAGCTTGAGACATGATCACGGAGGGTTTTTTCACAGCCTACCTGACTGAAAGGCCTCATTAATATGCAGGTCATTAGAGGTCTTTTATGCGATTCTTTTGTCTTCACAGGTGTAAATCACCCATTATTCATGATGATTCACACCTCCACGCATACTGTGTTTCTTGACAAAAAGTGGTCTTACAAAAAATAAATCCATATTGTTTTATATGAACGAGTAAGCAGGATCATTTTTACATAATTTTGAAGCAAAAACTGTAGTCTACAACCTCCAATACCCAGAAGTCTTGTGAACACACATATATAATATTATTTTTTGGCCTTATTTCAGTGACTTAAGTTTTTTGTTTTTTCAATAACCACGCATAAAAAACACAAACATGTACATACATGTTTCTCACATATTATGCTAGCCTAGTTTGTGCTGAATACAGTGTAATGACACTTGTGTCATTAATATGTTTATGAACAACTGAAAAAAGCACAAATGTCAGGGCATGTCAAAACTTCTCCAGGCCCCAAATCAGCCTCAGACTCCAGAGGGTTAACAATTCTTTATTCACCAAGATCAATATTTTTTTTTTCTAAAAAGTTATTCCCTAACAATAAACTATCACATATAACATACTTTAACATAAATACATATACATTTACAAATTCACAAAAAAAACACACACACAACACTTCAGCCTGTCCCCAAAACTTGCTGAATACCACCAAATTTTTCATTAACTTAAAAAAAAGCAAACTCTGCTTTAATTCTTGCAGATACAAAAGCCTTTAAAACAAGTTCAGGTTCAGTCGTTCCACTATCCTTAAACTTATTTTTTTTTCTTGTAATCCATATTGCCAGTTTAGCTTCACCATTTAAAAAATTAATTAAAGAATTGAAATTAACACTTTGGGCCAAATATAAACATATTTTCATCCATATCTTCCCCAAGTGTTCTAAGCCACCTCTTTAAAATATGAAACACCCCATTTAGCCTAGTACAATCTAAAAACAGATGCTTTAGAGATTCTTCATGAGCACAAAAAGAACATTCCTTTCCCACAGGGGGTATATTTATTCGTCGCAACTGCCCAATGTATAATCCTCCATTGAAGATCCGCAGTGGGTTTTTCATTGGGAGACTTATATAGAGATCTCCATCATTCCTAGGAGATGCGTCTTGCCCATACATATTCAACCACTTTGATTCTTTACAACTCTTCAGTTCAAATTGATGAGAGACTTTCACACATGATAAATACAAGGCTTTCTTTGAAATGACTTCAAACACATTCAGTTCAGGTATACAGAAAACAAGAAGTGACACTTTTTCAGGTTTTTCATCCACTATCAATGGACATTTGGACCACAACCAGAATGCCTTTTACCGCCGCGCTAACCAGCATGGCAAATTCACTGGCACATTCATGCAGCCAAAATAAACCAGTCGCATTTCAAAGCCGTTTGCGAAATGACAGCCAGGAGGTGCAAAGGGACATTTTGCAAAACAGCTGCAATTGAAATGTGAGTAACGTTAGAGCTGTAGTCCTAAATCAACAATAATAAAAACGCAAAAGTTATGTAGGGGTGTATCAATACGCTCAGGTCACGATACGGTACATATCTCGATACTGGGTTCACGATACGATATGTATCATGATATTTTGGACAAAATTTTAAAAAATGAAACTGAAATTCAAATAACAGATTTATTTAAAAAAAAAAACACATTTCAAAAACCTTTGTACATACAAGATCACATATCAAGGTTCAGAGGTGGAAGTAATGAATTACAACTACTCACATTACTGTAATTAAGTAGCTTTTTTTTTTTAGTGTACATTTTTAAATCTGTAATTTTACTTGTAGGGGAGAGCGGGGTAAGTTGTCACACTTTTCACACTGTCTAACATTTACTGAGCACCATACATCACAATGGTATAAATGTCATACCAAATGAAAGAAGGAAGTCTTGGGCACATATGTTGTATTCATTACATTTTCATATCTTATCTCATTACAGAGTTGTAGACTATTGAATAGAGAATGTGCACTTGTGACAATTTGCCCCATCTGCGGGTAAGTTGTCACACTAGATTATCTAAAAATAAGAACACAACTACTTAATTGTTATTATTGGACAGAACTGGAAATATAAACAATCATGCCTAGAGAATTATTTCAATCCAAACAATACACATTTCAATCAAAACACATTAAGTGGCAAGACCACTTTAATTTGAACTTTAAACTCAAACTTTCTCTGGCTTGCACATAGATCCATGATAATGGGAATACTGCAAATAACTCGCTTAACTTAACATGTTTAATCTCTGAACATAACTGACTTAACATGTTGAACCTCTTTTTTGAGCATGTTCTATGTGTTTATTTGTACTGTCATTGAGTCTCAAAGTCAAAGTCATTGAGACAACTTGGCCCAAACTGATGTGCTAATGTGTGCTAATGTTGGTTAACACTCTGGGGTCTGAGGATTTTTGGGGCCCTGGAGAAGTTTTGACATGCCCTGACATTTGTGCTTTTTTCAGTTGTTCATAAACATATTAATGGAAAATGTGTCATTACACTGTATTCAGCACAAACTAGGCTACAATAATATGTGAGGAACATGTATGTACATGTTTGTGTTTTTGAAGGAATAACGTTTATGGGTGGTTATTGAAAAAACAAAAAACTTAAGTCACTGAAATAAAGCCAAAAATATATATTAAATCTGTTTTCACAAGACTTCTGGGTATTGGAGGTTGTAGACTAGAGTTTTTGCTTCAAAATTATGTAAAAATTATGCTGCCTACTCCTTCATATAAAACAAAAGAGAAATTTAAATTTTGTAAGACACTTTTTGTCAAGAAACACAGTATGCATGGAGGTGTGAATCATCATGAATAATGGGTCATTTGCACCTGAGAAGACAAAATAATCGCATAATGAGTTGTAATGACCTGCATAAATAATGAGCTCTTTCAGTCAGGCTGAGAAAAAACCCTCTGTGATCATGTCTCAAGCTCATCATGGTGTAAATCAAACATACAGAAAAAAACAGCAATACTGTGAAATATTATTACAATTTAAAATAATGGTATTCTATTATATACTTTAAAATATAATGTTTTTCTGTGATGCAAAGTGTCTGAACAATTATGTTACCGCTATGGCATTTCATATAGCCTTTTAGATTAAAAGCATGCACATTTTGGAGAAATATTGATGGATTCTCATATGTTTATATAAATTCTCTATACAGAGGAGTAATATTTATTCTATATTTATTGTCATCACTGTGAGCGCAGGATACTGTGTTTTCAATTCATACTTGCAGCCGGAGGGCACTCTGTGCACATTTAGTCCACAAATTAATCTAAAGAAGAACAACCATGTGACACTCCAGGAACTAACAGAGGCCAGAGGTCGCTATAACATGCAGATAAACACTTTTCAAGACAATAAATACACGATTGAGACGATGTATACATGTATTGACTCAGAATTTGCCTCTGAATAGCGCTCCCTCCGTGGGCGTGGCCGCATTAGCGGATAATGAGCTGAATCATGGACTTCTGACATGGCTCTTTTTTCATACAGATTACATAAACAGAGAATATTTGTTTTCGATTTGACTTATTTAAAATTTGATGATTTAAAACCTGACATTTCAACGTTTTTTTAGACATAAGTCTCATTTTTGTGTCATTAGTATTCACTAAGTTACAGTTCATTTTCTGAGAACTATCAGATTGGACTTCGTTCAGAGGGAGACGACAGATCACGCATCATGTTAGTTTTCTTTATTTTGCAAAAAGCACAACATTTTGTTTTTATTCTGAGTGTACACACAAATAAAAGAAGATATTCCACAGATTAAAATGGTGTATAGCTCTTAATTGTATGTGCAACATTGACAGAGTATTTTGAGTCTCTTTCACACTGGTAAGAAAAAAAACGCAGTGGTATCGCCGGCATGACTGCCGACCCGAGGGAGTTAATCTCAAGGTTCGCTCAACATAGCACGTCAGCTAAAGTATCAAAAGACACGTTATTGTCTACTCTATGTTGTGCAAAATAATAATTTTTAACATTCATACCTAACAAAGTTGTATTGCATAAAATTTAAAGTGCAATTTTTTTACTTTTTAAGCCAAAAAATAAGAAAATTGTGCTAACCTCAGATTAGAGCGATTTTGACCACATGTGAACAGGAAGTTGACTATGGAAGAAGTCACACAAAGTGGCTATTTGATTTTTGAGATAGAGCCTCTAGTTTTGGAGTTATGAAGAGTGTGACAACTTGCCCATGTGACAACTTACCCCACTCTCCCCTACTTAAGTACAAATTAAGCTAAGTAATCTACTTCGCTACTTGTAAAATCACATTCTGTTACTGAGTATGCTAACAATTTGAATATTCAAACCTTTGACCAGCATATCAGTAGCCAATAAAGAAATCCGATCATAAATGGACCAATGAAAACCCTGATATTTTACCAGCGGTGCGTTCTCTTCTCATATCTCCCCGCGCCTGACGGCGAGTTTGACACACACCCGCCGCCTCCTGTCACTCACACATTTCAGTTACAGAGCTTGAATGTCAGCGTGAGATTGCAGGTATTGCGTATAATTTTAATCATATCCGTAGGTTTCTATGCCGTATTTTAATTACATATGTCAAAAGCGCATTACTGTAATGCGCAGAAAACAACACAAGCTCTCAAATATACAAGTGAACTGCCTCTCCTCATATTGAGTGCACGCTGTCTGTGTAGTGTGCAATCATGAATCTCTCCGTGCTCTTAAATTAAACGTTGTCAAAAGTTATAAATCAGAATAGACCTCCAATGAAGGCCAATGACCAATGAAAATGCCACAGGAAATCTTATTGGCTATAAGTGAAATGCACCAGAAAGTCTTTCAACAAACAAAGGTGGATCTTTAATTTCTTTACAACATTATTTTATGAATGCATTAGCGTATCGTCACGAAACTCGGTATGGGTCATCAGCATGATGCCTTATCACTTTGGGTGTGGTCGACCCATTTTCACGGGAGTCATCTCGTTAGACTCCTGAATCCCTACTGAGTCCAACGATACCAAACCTTCTAGGTTTCAACTTATGGTTTGTCTGCCATGTTGAATTTTGCAAAAAACCTACCTTTTCGAACTAGTCCTAAGTGCTTTGTTTGATTTTCATGAAAATCAAATCAGATCATCTTCAGTCCATGCTGACAAAAAGTTACCAAAAGCTTTTTGATAAACTCAACCATTCTCAAATAATACGCAAATTAATTTGATGTAGTGCACCCAAATTGGACTGAAGGCTGTATGTCTGAAACACTTTATTCAGACCAAATTTGGTACATGTCATCACAACCATGACCTGACGCGACATGCAGCGTTTCGGTGCAACACCACCTACTGGTCCGAAGATACAAAAAATGGCTATTTTTGCTTGAAACTTCTGATGGGTTTGTCCAAAAATCATACATGTGGTCTTGTTAGATTCCGGGCATCATTCCGAGTCGATTGATATCCAATCTTCCCATATCGGCCATTTTGGCTGTCGGCCATTTTGAATTTTGTGCAAAAATTCTGTATTTCTGTAATTCTGTATAACGCATTAGCGTATCATTACGAAACTCAGTATGGGTCATCAACACAATGCCCTGAAGGAGCCTGAGAAGTTTCGGACCATTGCCACCTAGTGTTAAAATCAAATATTCGAATGCTTATACCTTTGGGTGTGGTTGACTTACTTTCACAAGAGTCATCTCGTTAAACCCCTGCTGAGTCCAATGATATACATGCTAGGTTTTCGAATGATATCCAATTTTCGCATGTCGGCCATTTTGGCCATCTGCCATTTTGTGTTAAAATTCTGCATTTTATGAATGCATTAGCATACCGTTATGAAACTTGGTATGGGTCATCAGCACAAGGCCCTGAAGGAGCCTGAGAAGTTTTGCACCAGCACCACCTAGTGGAGAATTATTTATTTTTTTCATATGCTTATAACTTTTGATCTGGTTGACTTATTTTCATGGGAGTCATATCCTTAGCGAGTGTCATTGTCACCTCACTCTGATCATACCACATTAATTTGGTCACAGCGCCACCTTGGTCGAATGTGATAAAACAGTCAATCTTTATTATTGACTGTATAAATCATTTTTCAGCTCTTTTGCCTAAAATGATCTTAATAGGTCTTTAATTGCTCACTGTTGCAGTTGGTCTGATGCTCCCAGCCATGTTGGCTGGCTTGTTGTGCCTTTTTTGCTTGGCCCTGTAATTGCTGCTTGCAGCTATATTTTTATTCTATTTTATTTTTTTACACACACAAAGTATTCTTGTCGATTCATAACATCCTCACTGTTTGAACCACTGCAGTCACATGGACTATTTTAACAATATCTTTACTACCTTTCTGTAATAATGTTGCTGTTTATGGACGGTCAGAAAGCTCTCAGATTTCATAAAAAAAAAATCTTAATTTGTCTACTGAAGATGAACTAAGGTCTTATGGTGTGGAACAACATGAGGGTGAGAAATTAATGACAGAATTTTCCTTTTTTGGTGAACTAACCCTTTAAGATACAGGGCATATAAAAATTTGGCGTTGTCATATTTTGAATACCTCAACTGAATTTAGGTCATTTTTTTGTTCTTATTTCATTTAAATTCATAAATTTCATAAATTTGCTTTTTGAAGCTTGAAAATAATGATTGCCTTGACAAAATGAATGGACAAAAAAGTTAGATATTAAAATATCTATGGTATACAGTATGTGGTGGTTTTCCCCATGGTATTTAAAATGATACTGAATATTGATCTTTTCAAGGTATTGTATTGAAGTTAGAAATTTCAGTATTGTGACCACTAATTCATGCACTTTGTCAAAAAAGTGAAAGTGCTTTGTGTAAGTAGCTATTTTCTACTTAGATCTATGATTTGATTTAATATTTTTTAATAATTCATTAAATATCACCGGCTTAAAAGTAATTTTAGTACTTTGAGTAGTTTTTGAGAAGAGTAATTCATACTTTTACTCGATTACTTTTTTGACACCAGTACTTTTACTTGTAATTGAGTATTATTTCAGTAATGTAACAGTACTTGTACTTAAGTACAAATTTTCAATACTCTTTCCACCTCTGTCAAGGTTTAATAAAAACCTTTTGTTTTTTAAATTAACAACTGAATAGGTCTGTCTGTCACTGAAAAAAAAAAAGTTTAAAAATTTAACGTGAACTTAGAATTAAGAAGACTAAGACAGAACTTCTTTAAGCAAAGCATTGCAAGCATCTTTTGCTTTTCCAGAAACAAGCTGAAAGTCGCTGCAGAAACAAGGCTGTGTTGTTGCAAAGTACCAGACGAGCATAAATTTACAATAGGCTATAACTGAGACATGTTTTGAGACCAGTGGAGATGACAGCATGGAATAAAGCCACTCATACCAGCCTCCTATGTTTCTGCCATTGCCTCATCATAACGCAGTAGTCCAGCACCGGCGGCTACACATTGTCATGACATAAATAAGACAACATCTGTATTGTAAACCCCTCCATGTTGCGGTTGTTGTTGATTTTGCTGTAGCTATACCTACCAACGCAACGTCATAGAAGAAAATGCAGATATTCTGGAAAATTAAAAAGCACAATGGACACACAAATCGGATCTGAACAGTTGCACACAGTGTGGACATCAATCATTTTAGATCAGATTTCTTTCAGGTACACAAATAATCAGATTTGGACTGTCAGTCTGAACGAGGCTGAAATATGTGGTGATAACCTGGCTTCTCTCACTAGCACCTCCAGGTTGCGTGCGTTGTCAACGGCACTACTAAGAGGAGCCCTTTCAAGCTCCCACTCTTGTATAGCCACTTTTAAGACTTTGCTTATGTTAGTTCCAGTGCGTGTTTAAAAAAAAAAGGCGGGTGAGCCTGAAGCATGAAACGTTTCATTTCCCACTCCGTGCGCCGTGACTAATATAGCTTTGACAGGTTTTTTTTTTTTTTTTTTTTTTTTTTTTTATTACCGTCGTCCTGTCGCATGACTGGTAAACCAAAATGCTGCCAGACGTCGGACTTATTAGAAGACGGGGCATCTTCAATTTCAGTTTCATCCAAACTCATGTTGCCCTACTAATATTCAGTTCAAGCGATTTATGCAACAGAGGGGGTCACGTTGGCAGCTCAACCAATAGGATTAGACTGCTGTCGTATCGTAACCACGTTATAATGTAACTATCGCTATATTAAAATACACAACCTATTAGCAAAATAAATAAATAAACTTTGCGCAATTCCAGCGTTGGGCATGACATTTGAAATCTGAACTTAAAATATTATTTCTCATATGTAGCCTATTCATTACCAATATATTAAATCATATGTTTATATTTTTCAAAACACCTGAAAATACAGTCCAGAGGTCAGAAAAAAATATTAATATTTACATTTACATTTACATTACATTTACAATATGGTTAATTTAAAAGACATTTCAAGCTTTCAATGCACATATTTCTCATGTGGGAGAGGCAAGCATCGGAAATATGTGAAATAACATTTGACTAATTGTTCATTTAAGCCATTAGTTGACTGATCATATTTATATTAGTTTTATTTCTTAAATACTGGAGAGAATAAACCATTATAATTAGCATTTATGTAATTGCTAACGTATATAGCACGCAAGCGCACACACAAAGCTTGCCGTAAAGAATTGGCAAAAGTAATGATTATGAATGTGACAAAAACTGCAAGGAGACATTTTAATTGTTTATTAATACAATAATGTTTTCTGAATGTCGGCAGCAAAAGATGAAGTTGACATTATGACTCTCATTATTTCCTCATAATGACCGCGCCTATAGAGAGAGAATACACTCATTTGGATTACATAATCAGAGAGTGGCCTATTTCAAGCTTTCTATAGTTATATTTCACATGTCTGTGAGGCAAGCAGCCTATACGCTGAGTTTCGGTTCATTTAGCCTGTTAAACACACCAACCCAAAGCTGATGAACTAGTGGCGACGAAAGCAGACTGCGGGGTTGGCTCACGTCAGCAGCATCTGGGTCCAAAGTTGGCCTTACACACTAAACCGACGCTCGACAGCCGACGGCCAAGTAGCATGTCCGTTCTGCGCCTGCATAAGATGAAATGCCTTTCCAAACCAGCAGGTGGCAGTATCTGAACAGCCAATCAGAATGATCAGATGGCCCGATGGACCAACGAGCTCCGACGCCATTCAACCTTTCGAATCGGCCGAAAAAAGCAGACGAGGACCAACTTCATCCGACGGTGCGGAACACACTGAGAAAACTTAGTCGGCCGACGAACAAAAACTGCCAGACGGCCGACTGTCGGCTTGGTGTGTTCCGGCCTTAACAAAACTGAATGACACAGGTGGTGTAGTAATTTTTATTGACCACCAGATGGCGTAGAGCACTGTTTCAAAAGCTTTGAAGCACCGACACTGTTGTAAAAGCCTCACTGCTTCAAAAGCCTCATTCAGCTAATCCCTACCCACAACTTCTCCTATCGCTATACAACATTCCTCTAAACTCACTGCAGATGCCACCTTCACTGCGTGATGCCGCGTAAGTGTACTCAAAACCTGAGAATCTGGGGCCGCCATTCTTCCCCTAACACAGGTAGCACGTGGCCCGGATCAACACACCAACAAAACTAGATTAAATACAGAGAGAAAGAAAGTAGATAGAAAAGTGATAGAAAAGTAATAAATGGTTATTCTAGAAACAGCAGCCACAAAATTGCACTCACGCTTAATGAAGCTTGAGCTCACCACACACGCTCTCCGGACTCACACAGAAAACACTCACGCATGCGCACGAGAGAGAGAGAATATTTCCCTTTTAATTGATTGTTACAACACAATATTTGAGTTATTACATTGAAACTTTTCTTTTAAATAGTATAAAAGGTTTTTCTTTTCTTTATTTTGACTTGTCAATCCCCATCGTTTTCACAGACAGGAGATGTTCTGTGCTGTACAGCGCCCCCAAGAGGAGCAACATGGTTTCTGTCCTGTGCTCAGATGATGTTTGCCAATGTGCAGAATGTAGGTTCTCAGAAATTAATTTACCATTCAAACAAACAAAAACCCATTTTAAAACCAATTAGCATGCATCTACACCAAGCTGATGATTTATTGTAGAATCGGTTTGAGTTTTATGCCATTATAAACTCTAACGATTTTTGTGTCATCAGGGGATTGTTTCACCGAGAAGAAAACAATTGAGATGAAAATCAGCAAAAAAGACAGATATGATTATGCTTGTTCCCACTCCAAAATTGACTATGGTTTGTGACACAAATTTATAAAAACAAACACTAAAAAACCTAAAAGATTTTTGAGGGTCAGGTATTTTCAATAAAATATCATAAACTGGAGCAGATATGACCTTTACTCATTTGTATTCTGACAGCATTTGAAGTCATTGTGGATTCAGTTACTGAAGAGAATAACTTCGTATTGTATTCAACGTCTATAAAGGTGGTCCTCCAATACAGTAAGTAATCTTTTTATTATTCCTGACAATAATAACAAGTTCATTTGAGTGTCGCATGCATTAGAGTAATTATGAGCAATACAGATAGTGTCAGGAGCATTTTAAAAATAAATGAAGAAAGGACAATGTTCAAAGCTTGTTAATTTAGATATGCTCAGATAAATTAAGAGTTTAAATCCTAAACCTCAGCGGGAGACATGGACGTTAGCCCAGACAGCACACGGGTGTTTGTCAAGAGAAAGCACTGCAAGGGTGAGCTGAAAGAGGGTGAGACGTACCTCATCATGGGTGATGATAGCCCCACCAAAGACTGTTATGGAAAGTAAGTTGTTTTTTTTTTTGGTTTGTTTTGTTTTGTTTTGTATTTTTTGCATTTTCCTTTTTGAAAAGGTCTCTCTCATTGCATGAATCACTCTTTGAGGAAACTCCAATTTCTATGTATGTATCATATGTATGTATCATGGTTTCAACAAACTCACAGCAATAAAATATAGCCTTGGTGCACATAAACTTCTTTCAAAAACATTTGAAAAAATCTTGCTGACCCCAAACCTTTGAAAGGTAGTGAACATGTAACATGTATTCAGATCTGCAGATAGCTTAATATAATATTGTATTAAAGGGTCATGAAACCCCAAAAACACTTTTTTTGAGATGTAAACAGATATGTATAGGCTGCACATCATTGAAAACACTAAAGGTACTCATTAATGTTATTCATAAGTGAAAAATAGTTATTTTTGCATTTTTTCAGAGCGATTTCTGTCTTCCGGTTTGAAAAGCTCAGTTGGAGCAACATCACAAAATCTGACGTAATTGTATACTTTCGGCCCAAGTATGGGCATGGTCGAACATGCTGACGTAGACCATTTCGAGCGATTCTCGACATATATTCATGACATAAAGCTCATTTAATTCAATCACTGCGGTGTAGTATGCATACGATTATAATTGCGGTATTATGCATAAGGAAGTATCACTTTTCTCACCTCGGTCTCTTGTCATTCAGTGACATATCGTTGGTGCTCGTTTCCTAAGTGCTACAACACAATGTGTTTTCCTGAGATGTGACCAGAGCAGAGGTTTGTGTGCATGTGGATTGTTTTGCTGTAATCTACCAGCACAAATGTAAAATATGTTCGCGTGAGATCGCATTACAGCAGAGAATTCAAATGTCACAAAAGTGCGGCTCATTCTCCTCTGCCTGCTCTAGCTGCGTTCAAACACACGAGCCGTAGGCTGTTTCCTTCAGCACAGCAGCACGTGTTTGTATTTTGCTCGCGATGCGGTCAGAGCTGTAGTTTGAATACGAACACATGAAAAATACGATTGTACACGCGGAGCGCGCATATAATCGGTTTCAGCGCGGAGCTCCGCGATGAGTTTAATAACACTAGCCATGTGTCACATAGCTCATACAGAATAAAGTATCCGTGTTTAAAGTTTTTATTTCACACATTCTCCTGCACCAAACATTAACCAGTATGGTGTAGTTATGCACACATATTTCATCAAGTCTTCTTCAAATTAATTATATTTGCAAACTGGACACTGATACAGTGGTGTAGCCTATCTGAACGTGACGACACGATTATTCTGATAGACAAAAGACTGATTTTGAGTGCAGTGCTCGTAAACGTAATTAAAGTAGCCTATTATTAGCCCTATTAAATATTCTTTTGCATTTCTCCCTTGTGCTTGGGAGTTTGTTGTCATTCTCTCCGTGCTCATATATTAATATTCATTATTCTGTATAATGAATGTGTTCTGTGTCTTTGCTTCATTGGTTATTCTCTCCCCTCTTCCCCCCCTCTACACTCCCACTTTTCCAGAGCTTTACACGCCCATTTTTACAGAGTTTTTCCAGCTCAGAGGTGTGAATGACCAGGCTAAAACAGGGGGGTTTCATGACCCTTTAAAGCCCATGCCATCGGCAGGTCAATGGCCAGTTTGTCAACTGCACATTAACATTTAGACTATATAATATAACAAATATAATAGCTTATATGAAATGCCATAGAGGTAACATGAACGTTCAAATGCTTTGCATCACAGAAATACATTATATTTTAAAGTATATTTAAATGGAAAACCATTATTTGGTTTGAGTCTTGAGACAAACATTATAATAGCAATGCATCCAATCTTTTTTACTGGTACTGTAATTTTCGAAAGGGAACTTGCGCTTCGTCAGAGTGTCTGAAAAACATATCCAATCTCGGAAATATCATATTGACCGGTGACAGCCCATGATGTCATCACAATATGACCTGAAAGTATATATAAGGGGCTCCCAGATAACATGTCATGCTCTTTTCGTCATCAGGGACTGTTATGTGTGAAACACTATTGTGGCATTTATGAAACACACAGAGAAACTAGAAGGTTTAAGTGTGTGGATCCATGTCTTCGTTATTTGTCATCATCCGTTCTCTGTCTGGATAAAAGAGCACGCATGGGAAATTCTTGAGGGAGCTTTCTGTGCAAACTGTGAACATTTTCCTCTGAAAACGCTATGTTCTCGTCTGAGTCTCTTCTTGAGGGAAGAGCATCTGGGCCTGGCGGTTCGGGTCCCGTTCGCACTGATGGGGCATTCACACCTGACGCGACTTGCGCAAATAAATCACACTATTCACGCGTAGTTGGACACTTAAACATTTTGAGTTTACTCGCTTCATTCGCGCGTGAAAAAAACTTCACAACAGACGCGAATTCACGTCATGAGAGGGGCTCTCCCTTTTCTTTTCAATATGTGTCCCAGACTCTTCCACTTCTTTCTGCACACTTTCTCTGAATAAACACAACTCGTCAGTGGGAAAGTAGTAGTAAAATACGGAAAAATCAGCTCAATTTGCCAGTTTTAGCTAGCTTGTAGTCTCAATATGTATATAGTTTAGCTACCTAATCAAACACACCTGAACAAGCTAATCAACGTCTTAGGATTACTAGAAAGCTACAGGGAGGTGAGTATATATATATATATATATATATATATAGCTCAAATTGAGTGAAGACCGTTTTTTACAACTTACCAGATTGTCTGACCTCCTTGCTCACTTTTTTCCAAGCAAGATCCTTTTTATTCCTGTTTCTATAAACGTATGAAGATGTATCATACAGCGACGATGATTTTGTCCTCCATTGTTGTTTTGGATTTCTGCCTCTGCTCGCTACATCATAATCATGTCACTACTAAAGCAAGCTCCTGATTGGTTAATGCTGGCGAATGCTCCGGCAAAGTTCAGATTTTTTTAACTTGCGCGAATCACGCATTACGTGCGTCAAACGCCTGAAATGCTCAGTTCGTACCGCGACATTTGCGCTGCAGGATGTCTATTTGCGTCTTTGCATTGACTTAACATGTAGCGTCTGGTGTGAACGCACCATGAGGCAGAGCAGAGACTCAGATCATGGGGTGTTCAGATGGAGCTTGCCAAACAGTTTGAGTGGGGTGTGACCGCTCACGAGAGTAAGCTGCTGGGAGAGGATGTGTTGTCATCTGCATCTGCAAGTCCAGTGAATTCTGAATCCAGACTGAATTCTCTCAGCCACCCTGTACCGTGTATGCTGAGCTGTTGGAGTTTATGGAACGTGCCATGCCATGGCAGCACATTGAGAGAGACCGCGTGAAATGGTGTTAGGTCGTCACCCTGTGGCCACAGGATGAACGTTTTTAGGTCCTGGTTACTATTTAAATACTAAAGTATTTCTTTATAGACCACTGTTCCCTGTGTAAGTTTTGTGGAAGGAATATGGGTATGTGTCGATGCCCCCGACTGATAATAATTATAGTAATAATAGTAATAGTACTAATAATTATGAGGCTGATTTGGGGCTTGGAGAAGTTTTGACATGTCCTGACATTTGTGCTTTTTTCAGTTGTTCATAAACATATAAATGACAAAAGTGTCATTACACTGTATTCAGCACAAACTAGGCTCACTGTATTCAGCACAAACTAGGCTACAATAATATGTGAGGAACATGTATGTACATGTTTGTATTTTTGAAGGAATAATGTTTATGCGTGGTTATTGAAAAAACAAAAAAACTTAAGTCACTGAAATAAGGCCAAAAAAAGTATATTAAATCTGTGTTCACAAGACTTCTGGGTATTGGAGGTTGTAGACTAAAGGTTTTGCTTCAGAATTATGTAAAAATTATGCTGCCTACTCCTTCATATAAAACAATATACACTTTTTGTCAAGAAACACAGTATGTATGGAGGCGTGAATCGTCATGAATAATGGGCCATTTACACCTGAGAAGACAAAAGAATCACATAATAATGACCTGAAATGACTTGCATATTAATGAGGCCTTTCAGTCAGGTAGGCTGTGAAACAAACCCTCTGTAATAATGTCTCAGCTCATCATAAACAGCAATATGTGAAATATTATTACAATTTAAAATAATGGTATTCTATTATATTCTTTAAAATATAATGTATTTCTGTGATGCAAAGTGTCTGAACAATTATGTTACCTCTGTGGCATTTCATATAGGCTTTTAGCTTAAAAGCATGCACATTTGGAGAAATATTGATGGATTCTTATATATTTATGTCAATTTTCTATACTGAGAAGTAATATTTATTGTCATCACTATGAGTGCTGGATACTGTGTTTTCAATTCATACTTGCAGCTGGAGGGCGCTCTGTACACCTTTAGGCCACAAATTCATATAAAGAAGAAAAGGAATTAGGAACTAACGGCATGTCTTCTAGAGATCGCTAACCATGGCTTTAACATCCAAAAAAAACTTTTCAAGACAATAAATATACGATTGAGACGATGAATGCATGTATTGCCTCAAAATTTGTGTCTGAATAGCGCTGGCTCCATGGGCGTGGCCGCATTAGCGGGTAATGAGCTGAATCACAGACTTCTGACATTGCTCTCTTTTCATACAGATTACATAAACACAGAATGTTTGTTTTCGATTTGACTTGCACAATTTAAAACCTGACATCTCAACGTTTCTTTAGACATAAGTGTCATTTTTTTTGTCATTAGTATTCATAAGTTACAGTTCATTTTCTGAGAACTATCAGATTGGACTTCGTTCAGAGGGAGAGGAGAGATCACGCATCATGTTAGTTTTCTTTATTTTACAAAAAGCACAACATTGTGTTTTTACTCTCAGTGTACACAAATAAAAGAAGACATTCTATAGTTTCAGTTGATATATTACTTATGTCTCTATGACAAGAAATGACGGAGTATTTTAAGTCTGTTTTGCTGCAATGTGAAAAAAAGTCCTGTCCTGTCACACACACAATACACAGAAAGACGCACGGAACAACACGAGTGTCATGCTTGAACGAAAAATAACACACCCAATAATGCCAAAAATGATTGAATATCGATTTTTGTTGAGTATCCTCATGAGAGCAGCCTTGAATTAGTTAAATAAAGTATAAGGAAAGTAAAGAGTTGTGAGAAAAAGTGAGATCCCACACAGCAGGAGACTCTTAGTATCAATTTGCGGGTCCCAAACGGACCCACCGCGGAGGTAAGGTTTTAATCGCGGATGCGGAGTGGATGCAGCGATCCACCTTCGTTGCGGATCTGTCACTGCACGCAAGTAGACGCCGATACGGGTCCGTTCGTGGATACGGTCCGGGAGCTGCGATACCTCCGCGGCCGATCTGCCTCGGAGTTCTTTTGCTGTGTGGGATGCGTGTGAGATCCATGTCATGTGCGGCAGCTCTTAAGGTGACAGCAACCAATGCTGTCTGTCATTGAAGATAATCAAAAAATAAAGGTAACAGAAAATTATCACGTTTAATTTTTTTGCAAGTGCAATGCATTGTAAATGGTTATTCATGGTCATTCTTTATTATAAGGAAATATCAGCTTTTTTTTTTTTTTGCAATATCACTTGGTATATGTATGTGTACAGTGTCTAATAGCTAATTGGCCTTCAGTGTTAGACTTTGACTTTGAAAAGCCTGGATAGTTTATGGGAATGCACATAAATATATTTTATACACACACACACACACACACACACAAAGAAATCATACAGACTTGCGAACAAAATCTCGCAAGCTTGCAAGCACAACCATGCACATGCAAACAAACAATACACTTTGTTTGTTTGCACATGCAAACAAGCAATACACTTTTCACAGACAAAAATTAATGAATCACACTCAATCAAATCACTTCTCTCTCTCTCTCTCTCTCTCTCTCACACAAATAAAAAGAAAAAACAATCAAATTTGCAAACACAACCATGCACATGCAAACAATACACTTTTCACGTATACACGCACACACATTCATTTATTTATTTTTTAAATTTTTATTGTATTAACAGGTCAGCAGTATGCGGACACCTTTTGAGTAGAAATGCATATTGCATTTTTTTTTTTGCTACAAATAAAACTCACATAGTCCATAACTACTGTAGTTTTAATTTATTTTAATATAAATTCAGTTAAATCATCAAATATTTGTATGACTTGCCAGTGACTTCCTTGACCCAAGCTACGACTTGAATTGCTTGACATAAAGCGGTGACTTGACTTGTTTGATTCTCACAAAAATTGACTTGGACTTGCTTGAGACTTGAAGGTTAAGACTTGAGACTTACTTGTGACTTGCACATGTGTGACTTACTCCCACTTCTGCCATTCAGTGTCCACAGCTTGCTAGTTCGCCAGAGAAATAAACACTTTTGCTTAATATATGCTTTGTATTAGCCTATATATTTTACTTAACTTGTTAGTGTTGTCTAGATTATTTAAAGGGTCATGAAACCCCATTTAAGCAGCAGTCAGTTCTCACCACAGTTTTGAAAAATGCTACAGAAGTGGGCATGGTTAAACTGCAAGGTGGAGGGGGATGATGGGAGACTGACAACACAGCAGCAGCTTCTGACTCAGACAGTTTAATTTCGTTCTCATTAAAAGCATAAAATGCTTCCAACAAATGCATGCTGCAAATTACTATTACATCCATATGAAGCAACACAATATACACATGGTATTTGCTATAATTTAATACACAAATAAATGCACAGCCATTCGAATTTTGTTTTCTGCATCGAATACGAACATGCTGTTAAATCTTTGATAACTTTTGAGACTTATTTTGTCCATTTTTTATAAGCCATTTGATCAGTTAAAGAGCCGTAAAGAACGGTTACACTCAGTGTGGATGAATCACGTTTGTGTCGAAGACAGATATTGAAGAGAACTTGACGTGGACACAGTGTAGATTTTAAACCAGGAAGACGAAAATAGCTGAAAAAATCTCAAAATTAACCGCTTTCCTTCTACAATTAAATCTAACAGATGCTAACATTGTATTCAATGATGTTCAACACACATACCTCTGATGAAATCTCAGAAAATTTAGTTTAGGGTTTCATGACCCTTTAATGTATGTTTAAATAAATCTGTCATGAAAATGACAGCCACTGTGTATAAATGATTATATTTCAACGACGAATTGGAGTAAAACTTAATTTTATAATTAGATTTTGAAGTTAATGCAAAACTGCCTTATGTTCAGCTTACAGGTTAGCATACAATTTGTTATTTGAGTGTTGATTATTATATCTAAAAATAAATACCGATTGAATTTAGGCTAATAGTTTGGGCTCAGTTCTTAACCTTTTAAAATTATAGCAGTCTAATGTTCAAGTAAGGGCTCCCTACATAGTTTATAGCATTAGCAGAGATCTTTTTTTTTTTTTCCTTAAGAAACTTTTTGTTATAATTTCATTTAATATATTTAAAGACAGAGGCACAATTTGTTCAGTAAACTAATGTTTAATAAAAAAAACTGTGGTACATACCAAACCGTGAGTTTTGTGTACCGTTACACCCATAATGGAAATGTATACAAATTACCTATACATGAAAAAATGTAGGATCCCTTGCATTTAGAATATATTATATTTTGGGGTCTTTGGCATCAAAAACCTTAAACAGCTGCACTAGCATATAGATGACCTTAAAGCTAATAGACAACTCTTTCTTTCTCAGCATGAAGTACCTCCTGGATTCAAAGACATGGGTTGAGCAGAAGCTATCAACCTCAACATGCGAAGCACCAGCCAACAAGATTTTACTGCACAGAATACAGAGATTTTGTGGAAGAGTACCAAGTTGATGGGTGTAACGTGTAGTCTGAACGGCAATTTGGGGGAATTTAATAATTCCCCATGTCACTACAGCAGAGCAAGAATCTACATTTATCCTGAATTGTAAACCAGGTTTTCTTTTTATGATACAGATTATGATAACTGAAATCCTGTAACACATGCATATGCTTTTCTGTTATCATGTCTTAAAATAAAAATGCTTACAAAATATTTTAGTGTTTCTTCAAACCAATCACAATAGATGGCATTATTGCCACTTACTTTTTCAGCTGGTTCTGGAAGTATTTTTTCATTCATTTAAATGTATTAAACTCACGACAATATTATATCTCTCTCGCAACTTTACATCCCGCATTGAAGCATATATTGGTAGTTATTATACATCAGCAACTTGGAAGATAAAACAGAAAAGGTAAGTAGCAACAGTTTCCGATAAGCGAGTAAAGGTTTCTGCTTGTTCAGACTTTTCAGCATGGCAAAGTAGTTTAATTTCAATTAAACTATTATCTGACTCCATTTTATCAAGACCTCAAATTTAGGTTAGAATGCCATTTAAATGACTTTACTCTGATCTCTTTACTCTTATTGTACTCGTTCATTCGGTTCACAGAGTCGCACAGGGTCCTCGCACCAGCCGTTCATTTATAATGTGGGCCCATGATCACAGTCTATATATTCGGGTCTTTAGCGACCCGGTTCTATATCGAACACGGGTGGATCTCTACTCTCGCGATAATATAAAACTCTCATTATATTAGGGTGACAATTGCAGAAGAATAAAATAAAGCATATTTTGTTATCTTTTGGAGCTTGGAAGGATTCAGTTTGAGCAGATGCTTTATGCCATCATCACTGTCATCATCAGAGCTAATTTACCAGTACAAATGATAGCAAATGATAGTTTTGCGATCTCAAACATATTCTCAAAACTATCATTTTCAACATCTTCACAATCATTATTTTGAACGCTGACAGCCCCACCAGATCCATCATCAAGTGACAGTGATACTCACATTTGATTGCGTTCCATACTTGCTCTGCAGTAAATCGCTGAGCCATTTTAAATTTTGCTGATGATACTTCCTATTCTTTTGTTTTCTGTCTGAATGAAACGTCACTTCATCATTGTGTATCTGACATTGCCACCTTGTGGAAGAAAGGTGAATTGCACTTATCCCATGATCAAATATTCAATTGTTGTGCAGAAAAAATATACGCACGCTGATACACATGTTAGCCACCTATACAATTTTTACAAAATTGAATGGGAAAACAGGCATTCTTTTATAACTTTTTTCTTGTTATATTGTTTATAATTCATTGAATGAGGAATACTAAGAAGGCTTATGTCTAATTTTAAAAAATTAATGAGGAGGGTAGTGACTGACATCCCTGGTCAGTAAAAACCCTAGGTATGCATTTAAGGGTTAACAATGCCACCCATGCTTGCTATTGTTAAAAGGTACACATGTAGCCCCTTACAATCTCACTAATTCATTCAAATAAATGTAATCATATCATTCCACTTTCTCTATATCTGATTTAGAATGAAGAGAAATCGGTAAGTGATGTAACGGCCCATAAACAGATAACTGATTAAAACAAACTGTTATGTTGAGAGTCGGATGCTGAATGAACCCTCCGGGTTAAGTGACCAAGCTCCTCCCCACAAACACCATTTTGCCACTTCATTGCACACATTTTTGGGGGATTAGTTAATAATTTCCCAGCTGGTCTCCCAAGTTCATTGGCTTCTTTGGGGAGTACTTAGTTACTGCTCTTTTACTCTATCTTAGCATTTGTAAGTGTGAATTATTTAATAATAAAAATTATGTTTTATTAACAAAGTTCAGGAGGAGCAGGTTCAAATGATCTACCTAATCAGCATAAGAAGAGGCCTATAAATATATAGCCATGCACCTATGTAACTCGACAGTTTTTTCTGCATCCCTCCACCACCCTGTCTCCTCACACTCGCCTGCTATCCTAACCAGAGATACAGGGGAGTACTCTGGGTTTGGGCCACATTCCAAGCTCGAGACCTTTTTTATTTTTTCCTCTAAAATCTTTGGATTTTTGGAATTTTTTGTGAACTGCCCTTTTTGGACTGTTTTTGTTGTTGTTGTTATTTGAGAACTGTATGTTGCTGTTTTTGCTTCAGCTGTGAATTTTTGTTGCTTGAACTTTTATTAAAATAAAATTCTGCATTTCAGCTTCTCCTAAGTGTTTTCTTACTACTGTGAGTCTGTCTATCATGCTGGAGACCAGAGTCATTGCTCTAACACTGATGTATAGAAAGTTCATTGAACATCATTTATTTGCATTTATTACATTTATTTATTACATTTATTAAAGCATTTATCAAACAGAAATCTTTTTTAACATTATAAACGTCTTCACTGACATCAATTTAATGCATCCTTGATGAATAAATGTATTAATCTTTCTTTTTTGATCTTACCACAAACTGATCTTATTTCAACATTGATGATGATGATGATGATGATGATGATGATAATAATAATAATAATATAAAATAATTGTTTCTTGAGCAGCAAATTGGCATATTAGAATAATTAATGAAGGATCATATGACCATGAAGTCTTGAGTAAGGATGCTGAAAATTCAGCTTTGCCAGCACAGGAATAAATAAATTTTTAATTTCTTAAATTTAATTTTTTTTTTTTTTTATTTAAAATTTATTTAAATTTATTAAAATATAAAACAATTATTTTAAATTGTATTTACTTTGTTCAAAAACATTAAAAAATTAAAATGTTTCCAAACTTTGATGTACTGTATGGTATACTGTATGTCTTCTATAACATAATACTGCAATAATTCTGAAATGTGTTTGATTATTTGATAAAAAAAAATGTAAGATATAAGATATTGAATGTAAGCATTGTTTATGTTTTTTTGTTTGTACACTGCTGTATGAATTAGCAATGCCTCATCTACATTTAATATGCTAGATAAACTCATATCAAAGTTCATTTGGCAGAACAAATGACCCAGAATAAAACTAAAAACATTAACTCTAGGAAAAGATAAGGGAGGGTTGCTAATTTAATATATTATTACTGGGCCACTCAGCTCACAGCAATAGTGGCATGGAATAACAATGATGCTGAAACAGAATGGGTTAATATGGAACAGTGCTCTGTACCAAATGCCCCTTTGTCAACACTACCCTTTATGACACCCCAATCTCAGAAAAAGATGAAAATAAAAAATATCTGGGTTAAGCAAACTTTGAGAGTTTGGACAACATTTCAAAAAAAAATCTGAGAGGAATGGCAACCTTATTAAGAGCCATGTCTATAGCAGATAACCCTGAGTTTCTACCCTCCAGGTGGGATGGTACTTTTAAAAGATGGACTAGAAGGGTTTTATCATAATTGATCAATTATTTAAGGGAAGTACATTGCACTCATTCTCTGATATTATAGAAATTTATGTTATCATCAAGTGATTTCTTTCGGTACCTACAAATAAGAAACTATATTACAACTCATAAGGACAAAGAAATAATTATGGAAGCCCCAACTAATGCAGAACAATATTTCATTGATATAAAGAAGCAAAATCTATTATATAAAGACATATGTTGCACACATATAGCAGACTATTGCTAGATTCAACAGATAATACACTCCATAAAAAGACAAAGTGGGAGTCTGAACTAAACTAAATTATTGAGGATGACATGGGAAAGTATATTTGCAGAATGTCATAAGGGTCATAAGTGAAAGAGTTTGACTGGAAAACAATTTTTTTTTTTTTTTTTAAACACCACTGGCGATATCAAAATTTGTTAACAGTCCAGAAGTAGAGAAATGCTGGAAGGGGTGTGGGAAGGTAGGAGACCACATGAATATATTTTGGGGTTGTTTGAAAATATCCACATTTTGACAAAGGGTAAAGGCTGAGATCATGAAGATTCTGCATATAGACTTGCCTTCTACTCCCCTGTTCTTCTTGCTTGAAGGATACCCCGGGATTGGTATAGTAAAAATGAGATATATCTTGCATGTACTCTTATTAAGTGCACAAAAACTATAACAATTAATTGGATGAAGCCACATTCTCCAACAGTGGCCCAGTGGATAGAAATTGGACCTCTTCTTACAAAGGTGGACACCTGTTAGTATATATCTAGACGCATTAACAACTAATTGATCAGTAAGGAACTTTTACCTATTCGCTGTTTATTTGATTTTCACATAATGCTGTATGTGTTTTCTTTCTATTCTTTTATTTATTTATTTAATCATTTACTCTCTTTTTTTTTTTTTTTTTTTGAGGCAATGCTGTTGTCAAGGAGTGGTTAGTTCATTGTTTGTGATTTGTTTTAATGTATAAAAATAAAGTAAAAAAAAAAAAAAAATAGCAATGCCTGTATTTAATAGCCATATATTTTCTTCTCCGTGGGCCCCTAACCCCTCCAATACACTGCAGCCAGTGGTGCTACCGGAGGATCGTGCTGGTCCCTCTCATGAGCATCCAGTCATTTCCTTTGGTGTGCCGGCAGACGGCCAGATGTCAATCGCGGCATCAGAAGGTGAGCAAGAGTCATCAGGAGATGAAGACTGGGCTGCGTTGCCTCCCTCTGGGACCATAGCATTGCCCAAGTCAGATCCCAAGCTGACGGCTTCTCGGCTGGATGATTGGTTTCTCAGGGAGCCCTGTGCTGGTTCTCAGCGCCCCGCCCCGCCCTGGTGCCATTCTTCCCAGAGGTGCATGAGAAGGTGGACAGATCATGGAAGACGCCCTTTAGCATCCAATGTCGGTCTGGTCCCTCCTCTGCCTTCACCACCCTGGATGGTGGGGAGGCTAAAGGATACGCCAGGATCCCCCCAGTTGAGTGTGCCGTTGCGATGCAGATGTGTCCAATGGCTGTCGGCTGGCAGGGTGACCCGCGTCTTCCATCCCGGGCCTGTAAGTTCTCCAATCTAATGGTGAAGGCTTACAGAGCCTGTGGACACGCCGCCTCCTCTCTGCATGCCATGGCCCTCCTTCAGCTCTGTCAGGCCAAAGCGCTCATGGACATGCTCCAGGCTGGTCTTGATCAACAGCTCTTGGCTGAACTGCATACTGCCACTGACCTTGCTCTCCGGACAACCAAGGTGACACCGCACTCTGTTGGTCAAGCGACGGCCACATTAGTGGTCCAGCAGCGCCATCTGTGGCTGAACCTGGCCGACATGAGGGAGACTGATAAATATCGGTTCCTGGACTCCCCTGTGTCGCGGGTTGGCCTATTCGGCGAAGTGGTCGAGAGCTTCGCCCAGCAGTTCTCGGCCACACAGAAGCAGATGAAGGTGATTAAGCATATCCTGCCCCAGCGGTCTGCTGCTGCCACCACCCTACCCCCGTCCGCAGTCCCTCCGCCTGTCGCCAAGGGCGCCCCCTGAATCCTCCTCCACCCCTGAAAAGTCTGCAAAGCAGCAGCCTCCACTTAGCAGACAGCTCGGTCGTGAACACGGTGCCCAGCCAGCTCAGTGCAGCCAATCCAGGTAGCAAGCAGGAAGCGGACCTGAGATGGGCGATCTGGAGGAGAGGAAGACAGCTCTTCAGGAGACAATGCCCACATCGCTCCCTCCCCTGGAGGAGGGCCGGTTGGAGAATCTTTTGTTTCGTTTGGTTTCTGTTCCGCCGCTGGCTCTCCGGAGTTCAGCAGTACCCATATCCTCATAAAAAGCTGTTTCCCAATCCTCCACACTATGCCTCAACCCCCTCTCACCAGAAGGTGGCAATGTGTGTGTCGAGGCCACCCTCTCGGTGCCATCTCCCACACACCCGGTCACCTCGTGGAGTCTGACCCCACATCGGGCCTCACTGCCGTCCGAGTCAGGTCCCCCTGCTCCGCCTGCTGCCCCATGCCGGGTACGTCTGTGGTGTCGTTGGTCCCCGCTGGCTCAGAGTCTGGAAGCTTGGTTAATGCTTCCCAGCCCATCCCACTGGCTCATCCGCAGATCAGACTCGGCTATGCGATTCAGTTCGCCCAGCGTCTTCCAGTGTTCAGGGGTGTTCACTACACTCGTGTTCCTGTGAACAATGCCCCTGTACTTCGGGTGGAAATTGCTGTCCTCCTGGTGAAGGACGCAATAGAGCCGGTCCCTCTAGCCGATATGAAGTCAGGGTTTTACAGCCCCTACTTCATTGTACCCATGAAAGGCGGTGGGTTACGGCCTTGAATCTTGAATCTGCTAGTCCTGAATCGGTCCCTTCACAGGCTGCCGTTCAAGATGCTAAAGCAGAAACGCATTTTCGAATGCATCCATTCCCAAGATTGATTTGCAGCGATCGACCTGAAGGATGTGTACTTTCATGTCTCTATTCTGCCTCGACACAGACTACAGTTTGCATTAGAGGGCCAGGCATATCAGTACAAAGTTCTACCCTTCGGGCTGGCCCTGTCGCCCCACGTCTTTACCAAGGTCGTGGAGGCAGCCATTGTTCCCCTCAGGGAACAGGGCGTTCGCATTCTCAGTTATCTCGATGACTGCCTCATTCTAGCTCACTTGTGAGATCAACTGTGCGAACACAGGGATCTGGTGTTAGCTCACCTCAGCCGGTTGGGTCTTCGGGTCAACTGGGACAAGAGCAAACTGGACCCTGGGCAGAGGATCTCTTATCTCGGTATGGAACTGGACTCAGTCAGCCATACAGCGCGCCTCACCAAGGAGTGCGTCCAGTGTTGAACTGCCTGAGTTCACTCATGAGCAGGACGGCGGCACCACTGAAATTATTTCAGAGGATCCTGGGACAAATTGCATCCGCAGCCACAGTCACGCCACTCGGTTTGCTTTATATGAGTCCGCTTCAGCAATGATTTCACGGCCGAGTCCCGAGATGGCCATGGCAATGTGGCACATTCCGTGTGGTCATCACACCGAGCTGCCATCATACCCTCACTTAGTGGTCGGACCCATTGTTCCTGCAGGCTGGAGTTCCAATGGAACAAGTGTCCAGGCATGCTGTGTTCTCCACAGATGCTTCCACCACTGGGTGGGGAGCCACGTACAACGGGCATGCAGCAGCAGCCTCCACTTCCGGGAGAATGGAGACTTCATCCCTAGGTGGTCCAGTTGATTTGGCAGCGTTTTGGGGCCACACAGATAGGTCTGTTTGCCTCTCCGGACACAGCCCATTGCCAGTTGTTTTACTCCCTGACTGAGGGCACTCTCAGCACGGATGCACTGGCACACAGCTAGTCCCGGGACCTTCGCAAATGTGTGTTACCCTATGGCACCCGTGTCTGGACCTCTGGAAACTTCATGTCTGGTCCCTGGATGGGACAAGGAGGTTCTAGGTGGTCTACCCCAGTCGGTTATAGACACCATCACTTCTGCTAGAGCTCCTTCTATGAGGAACCTCTATGCTCTGAAGTGGAACCTGTTCATCGAGTGGTGTTCTTCTCACCAGGAGAACCCCCAGACTTGCTCGATCAGGTCAGTGCTGTCTCAGCGAAGGCTGTCTCCCTCCACCCTGCACATCACTACGTCTCCCTTTGCTGCACATCACGACGCGGTTGATGGTAAGTCCTTAGGAAGACATTGTCAGGTTCCTGAGGGGGTCAAGGAGACTGAATCCACCTCGTCCTCCCTCTATACCCTCTTGGGACCTGTCCCTGGTGCTTACTGCTCTCAGGGTCCTCCCTTCGAGCCTTTGCAGTCAGTTGAGTTAAAAGCGCTGTCCTTAAGACAGTACTCCTGATTGCATTGGCCTCCATTAAGAGGGTAGGGGACCTGTATGCATTATCGGTCAATGAATCATGCCTGGAATTCGGGCCGGATGACTCTCATGTTATCTTGAGAATATTTGCCCAAGGTTCCTACCACTCCCTTCAGAGATCAGGTAGTGAGCCTGCAAGCGCTGTGGTTGAATTCTTGTTAAATTAGACATTTGTAGTGTAAAATTTAGCTTTGCTCCAGAGACTTTCAGTGGGTGTACTCAATTTTGCATCACCCTGATAAGTTAAACACATGTTATATTAAACTTAGTCTTGTCAACATTTTGGAAATTGTTTTTTGTGTTCATTGAGATATTGTTTAAAATGTTACTTTTCAAAGGGGGTGTACTCATTTATGCTGAGCACTGTATACATATATACATATATATATATATATATATTGTGACAAGTCTCCCGAGCTCTCATCAGCGTCGCCCTGGAAACAAACAAGGATCACCTGTCAGCACTCAGCACGGGCCGGACCGTCACAGCTGCAGGAGATCAACGCACCCCATAAAACGCCACACAGTGAAACACCAGGTTGAGCTTTACACTCCATGCAGCGAAGCGCTAACGTCTCTCTCTCTCTCTTATCCAGACAGCAGCTGGTGACGGCCCGGAAGCACTGCACTCTTGACACTGCCACATGCTACACGGGACCCACACGAGACGGAAGCACGCGCACCTGCACCTCTACATTACGGCTCTGCACTGTTTTGTCACAATAAAAACCCACCCTCCGGGGGTTTTTCATCAATTATTTGTTGTGTGATTCTTCGCCCCGTGACACTGGTGGAGAATGCGGGCATTGCAGTGAAGAATCACACACAAATTCAACGTTTCTCAAGATTTTTTTTTTTGTTTTTCTCTGTTTTCTCACACAGTCGGCGAACCCCGGAAAAAAAAGGCGGCGCTCCTCCCCGGCATGGAAGACCTGCTCAAGGGCCTGACAGAAGTGAGCGTACGACAACAACAACTCACCGAACACTTGGCAGCCCGCCAGGCGAAATTTGAAGAGGAACTCGCCGCTCTCCGCCTCAGCCCCGCTCAGCATGTTCCGCTGCCTGACCCCCGCGTCCGCGCCACACAGTTGCTCCCGAAATTAACCAACCATGACGATGTAGAGTTATTTCTGCAGATGTTCGAGACCACGGCGGCTCGGGAAAATTGGCGAAAACGCGAGTGGGCACAACTTCTGGGACCTTTGTTGACTGGTGAGGCACAACGAGCTTATTTTTCTCTGTCTACAGAAGACGCGGATGATTATGATGTGTTAAAAAAAGAAATCCTCGGCCGCCTCGGGCTGTCCGCCGTATCTGCGGCCCAATTGTTTCATGAATGGGAGTTCAAGCCCCGCCGCCCAGCTCGCGTCCAGGCCGCGGAATTGTTAAGGCTTGCCCGGTACTGGCTGCTCGAGGGCTCACCCACGGCGAGTCAGGTAGCGGAGCGCGTCACAGTGGACCGAATGTTAAGGGCTCTACCGCCGCCCTCCCGGCGGGCGGTGGGAATGACGAATCCAACCACCATCGCTGAGCTTGTGGAGGCCATCGAACTGGCGGAGACGGCCATGCACCGTGAGCCCGGGGAGCGAGCGCCGCTTTTCCCTCGGAGGGTGGTCCAGGAGCGACGCACGCCGGAAGGTACCCCGCGCACAGTACACAGGCCAGCGGCTCCCGGCCTAGGCGATGAACCGATGCCCACAGAGGAACCGGCCCCGCCTACACGCGCCTGGTTGGCTGGGTGCAGTGTACATCAAGAGGTACCCCCCGATGCCCCACGAGTGGATATAAAAATTTTAATGGTCGTGCTGTCCAGGCCATCCTCGACTCCGGAAGCTCGGTCAGTCTGGTGAAATCTGATGTCCTGCCTCCGCAGAAGAATTCCAAGGCCCAACTTCCCATTACCTGCGTACATGGTGATACTCGTCACGTCCCGGCCCGCCGAGTGACGATTTCCGCCAGCCCCGGAGCGTGGCCCGTGGAAGTGGGCATTGTGAAGGATCTACCCCTCCCGGTGCTTCTCGGACGAGACTGGCCGGGCTTCGAGGAACTGCTGCGCGCATCTACTCAGCCGCCCAGCCAGGCCGGGAGCCGCCGCCGCGAGCGCCGTCGTCAAAAAAAACCACCCCAGACCACGCTGTTGACGACGGACAGCGGGAGAGATGGTGAGTCCCCTTCTCAAGCTTCTAACGTGTTCTTTGATGTGTTTCAACAGGTCCAGGGAGGGGGCTTGTTCGCAAAGGCCCAGCGCGAAGATGACAGGCTGAAACACTGTTGGTCTCAGGTTCGAACATTAGAGGGCCAAACGCATCAGCCAGCACCCCATCCTCTCCCGCACTTCATTGTGAAAAACGGCCTGCTGTACTGTGTCGCCCAGCGTCGGGGGGAGGTAAAGGAGCTTCTCGTGGTGCCAAAGCCCAAAGTCGAGATGGTCATAGAGCTAGCTCACAGCCATCCAATGGCCGGCCACCTGGGGAGTGCCAACACCATCCAACGCATCCGGGACCGTTTCCATTGGCCAGGTCTGGATGGAGATGTGAAACGGTTCTGCCAAGCCTGTCCGACCTGCCAGCGAACCGCACCACGAGCGCCTCCCCCCTGTCCGCTCATTCCACTTCCCATCATTGGGGTACCTTTCGAGCGAATTGGGATGGACCTGGTGGGGCCATTGCCTAAGTCTGCTCGGGGACATGAACACATCCTGGTGATCGTCGATTACGCCACCCGGTATCCAGAGGCAGTCCCCCTCCGGAAGGCCACGGCAAAGAACATCGCCCACGAGCTCTTCCTGCTCTACTCCCGTGTCGGCATCCCAGCAGAGATACTGACGGACCAAGGGACCCCGTTCATGTCCCGGCTGATGGCTGACCTCTGCCGGCTGCTCCGGGTAAAACAGCTCCGGACCACCGTCTACCATCCACAGACGGACGGCCTCGTGGAACGGTTCACCAAACTCTGAAACAGATGTTGAAACGTGTAGCCGCTGAAGACAGGCGCGACTGGGACTTAATGCTTCCCTACGTCCTCTTCGGAATCCGAGAAGTCCCCCAAGCCTCTACAGGGTTCACTCCTTTTGAACTGTTGTTCGGACGACAGCCACGAGGCCTGCTCGACGTGGCCCGTGAAGCCTGGGAACAGCAGCAGCCGGCACCTCTCCGCTCCGCCGTCGAACACGTGAGAGAAATGCGTGAGCGGATCGAGAGGGTCATGCCATTGGTCCGGGAACACCTCATGAAGGCGCAACAGTCCCAACAGCAGCTATACAACCGGGCGGCGCAGCCACGAGAGTTCCAACCAGGGGATCGAGTCATGGTGCGGTTCCACATCCGCGTGCAAGTTCCTCGCAACCTGGCAGGGCCCATTCACCGTTGTGGAGCGGGTGGGACCCGTAAATTACCGGCTAAGGCAACCGGGGAAGCGGCGCGAAGAGCAACTGTGTCAACCTGCTGAAGAGGTGGATGGGGACCCCGGAACAGCTCACCGCGCTAGCCTCCATTGATCCCCTGGTCATGGACGTCGGAGATCATCTGGCCGCCGCCCAGAAGACGGAGCTGAACCATCTGGTCCGTCAGTTCTCCGATGTGTTCTCCTCGCGCCCTGGGCAGACCAACGTCATCCAACATGACATTCGCACGTCGCCCGGAGTCATCGTGAGGCACGGCCCTATCGGGTCCCAGAGGCTCGGAGACAGGCCATCGAAAATGAGATAAGCGAGATGCTGAAGTTAGGGGTGATTGAACCATCACGCAGCGCCTGGTCCAGCCCCATCGTCATGGTACCAAAGCCGGATGGCACCCTCCGTTCTGTAACGACTTCCGCCGTCTCAACGAGGTCTCGGAGTTCGACGGATACCCAATGCCCGTGTCGACGAACTACTGGAACGGCTGGGGAGGGCCCGGTATATCACAACTCTCGACCTCACAAAAGGCTACTGGCAAGTTCCGCTGACCGATTCCGCCAAGGAAAAGACCGCCTTCTCTACGCCCATGGGCACTGGCAATACCGGACCCTCCCCTTCGGCCTGCACGGGGCACCGGCGACGTTCCAACGAATGATGGACATCATCCTGCGTCCGCACCAGGGATATGCAGCGGCTTACCTCGATGATGTCGTTATCCACTCCGAGACCTGGCACGACCACCTGGAGCGGCTACGGAGGGTGCTCCTGGACCTCCGGCGGGCTGGACTGACCGCCAACCCCCGGAAATGTCATCTTGCCCTCGCCGAGGCTCAGTACTTGGGTTTCCGGGTGGGTAGAGGGCTAATTCAGCCCCAGAAAAGGAAAGTGGACGCCATCAGGACAGCTCCCCGCCCGGAGACTAAGACTCAGGTACGAGCTTTTTTGGGGTTGGCGGGGTATTATCGCTGTTTTATCCCTAACTTCTCTTCCTTAGCATCTCCCCTGACAGACCTGACTCGGAAGGGGCAGCCAGAGAAGGTAAAATGGGACGACACGCTGGAAAAGACCTTCCAGGATATCAAGACTGCCCTAACTACTGAGCCGGTCCTAAAGGCGCCCGATTTCAACTGCCCCTTCCTGTTACAGACAGACGCCTCAGACACCGGGCTAGGGGCGGTCCTCTCCCAAGTCCAGGAGGGTGAGGAACACCCCATCACCTACATCAGCCGTAAGCTGACCCCGGCCGAAACGAAGTATGCGGCAGTAGAGAAGGAAGCCCTGGCTATTAAATGGGCAGTCCTGGAGCTCCGCTACTACCTGCTGGGACGCCGCTTCACGCTGATGACCGACCATGCCCCACTCCAGTGGATGGCCCGCGCCAAAGACACCAACGCCAGAGTGACGCGGTGGTTCCTAGCGCTCCAGGACTTCCACTTCTCAGTGGAACATCGGGCCGGGACGGCTAACGCCAACGCCGACGGACTCTCCAGGCTGTGGTCAGCTTACGCAGGTCTGTCAGGGCGCACTCCCCACCCACCCCTATGTTCCCCAATGTATACTGCTAACTTTCGTTCCAGGAATAGTGCGACGCTTGGGGGGGGGAGTGTGACAAGTCTCCCGAGCTCTCATCAGCGTCGCCCTGGAAACAAACAAGGATCACCTGTCAGCACTCAGCACGGGCCGGACCGTCACAGCTGCAGGAGATCAACGCACCCCATAAAACGCCACACAGTGAAACACCAGGTTGAGCTTTACACTCCATGCAGCGAAGCGCTAACGTCTCTCTCTCTCTCTTATCCAGACAGCAGCTGGTGACGGCCCGGAAGCACTGCACTCTTGACACTGCCACATGCTACACGGGACCCACACGAGACGGAAGCACCGCGCACCTGCACCTCTACATTACGGCACTGCACTGTTTTGTCACAATAAAAACCCACCCTCCGGGGGTTTTTCATCAATTATTTGTTGTGTGATTCTTCGCCCCGTGACAATATATATATATATATGTGTGTGTGTGTGTGAGAGTGTGTGTGTGTGTGTGTGTGTTGTGTGTATATATATATAAGTTAAGCATATAACATGTCGTAAATAGCTAGCTATAAAAACCCCACATATTGATTTTTTTTTTTTTTTTTTTTTTTTGTAACATGATAACTGAATTTCTTTGTTCTTTTTTCATTTGTTTTGAATTCTCCTCAAGAGGTTACGTGAGCCTCAACAGCGCAATATCAACGCCAATGTACATTACACACTATCAATCGCCACTTAAGCTAAATGAATCATTCTCGCGTTTTGGTTGTTATTGACATTTTAATCAAGCTACTTATCTGGTCAGGCAAGTAAAATTCTCTTTCACATCAAAAAATTCACTTGTCCCGCAGTCCCGGACAAACGTATGTCGAGCCATGGTAAGCCTATGTGCCGGGGCTCAGCTCCGGACGGCTCCGGCCCAATTTAACCCCTTATACTCAAAAACAACATTTTTGGAAGAGTTAAAATAGTTTTGCACAAAGTGTTGCTTTTGCAAGAGATGTCTGATGTTTTGCATGTTGTGTGTTTTGTGTGTAGAGTTACAAGAAATGGAGCCATATTTTCAGAAATTATGTGTAAGCAATTAGATAAAACCGTAAATGAATCCTGTTTATTTTAGTTCAGGACTCATAGTCCAGGTTTTAGTAATCTGTGCTTAATCTTTGTTCCAGACAGCAATTTTTTAACCCACGATTAACTATTCATTAAGGCCTACTCCTGGCATAATTTAAACCCTGTCCAGGAAACCACCTCTTGAAAATCTGCATTGATAATTCATGATAGACTATTCTAAAAAACTTCTAAGAGCCATGATGGTTTCAGCTGTTGACTTTTGTATCGGAGAAAGAACGCAGGACAACTTAAACGGGCATGACAAATCATGACTTAAGGCTGACATCACACACAAAACGTACCAATGTTCCCTTGATGTTTGTATACGTGCATACCAGCATACCATTACGACATCCTTCATGAATAAACATGACATCTGATGTTTGTATACGTATATACCAACCAGGCCATACGTACCATCGCGTCACATATGCAAATATAGTCTCAAATACAACAATTTCATTGGCTGCTGCGTGTGTTGTCGCGTTGACGCGGACAAACAGTGCGTGTTGACACGGTCAAAAGTCACGCGTTTCGTTTAAAGACATTTGGCCCCGTTCGCGTTCCATATCTGAGAGACTGTTTCTCAGATGCGTCTGTCTGAGAGACGCATGACATGAAGCTGCTGCTCATAGAGCGTGTGAGGACTGAATGATTTTTGCCGCCTAATTGGGCTTGAATGGTTAAAAACCCATTTATGTGACAAAGTGACAATGTATTTGCAAGTAAACAGAGCCATTTATGTCTTAAGTGAAGGTACAGTTGAGAAAGACCAGGCTCGAGTTAATGGATCGGTGCAGTAAGTCTTAAAGGGGACAGCATCCAAATTTACCTGCTGTCATTATTAATGCTAATCAAACTACAAAAGAGAGAGAAAATCTCTCACTGCTTGCTTTTGTAACTTTAATAATAATATATATTTAATTTACACAGTAAGGACTATGCATTGTTTTTTATACCTTTGATTACTTTATACATTTTATGTTACTATTTCATCTGTCTTTGTTCTATTGTAGTTTGTTTTCTTTGCTCTTTCTTTATCACTGTTTATTTGTCTTCAGTAAGCTTGAGTTTTTTTGTCTAGTATTTATTTTTTAAAATTCTATTAAAAATGGTGTTAATAATTATGACATTTCAATGTATGAAAAACTGAGATATAAAAATCTTATTTAAAGCAAAAATTACTATATCATGATATGATATAGTATATATGATATATTGTTAATGTGATATAAAATTTTGGTCATATCGCCCACCCCTGAAAGAAAACATGACTTATCGAACTAAGCAACCATCTTCCACTGCTCCAAGGTCTAGTTCCAATGCTCACGTGCCCATTGTAGCCGCTTTCGACGATGGACAGGTCATTATAAGCACGCTGATTGGTTTGCAGCTACACAGCCCCATACGCAGTAGTGTGTGATGCACTTGTGATACATTCCTCCCATAACACCATTAAAATTTTGTGTGACTTGTGCCACAGTAGACCTTCTGTTGGTTTGGACCAAGTGGGATAGCCTTCATTGCCCTAATGCATTGATGAATTGATTTGTGGTTTGTCCCTCCTCACACCACTGTTGGTAAATTCTCACCACTGCTGACCAGGAGAGACCCACAAGCCTTGCCGTTTCAGAGATACTCTGATCCAGTCGCCTTGCCATAACAATTCGGCCCTTGCCAAATTCACTCAAATATTATTCCTGCCCATTTCTCTTGCATCCAACACACTGCTTACAAGAACTGATTGTTTGCTTACCATCTAATCTACCCAAACCTTAATGTGGCCTTGTTAGGAGATGATCAACGATATTCACTTTACCTGTGTCTGGTCATAATGTTTTGGCTCAGCAGTGTATGCCTCATTAGCAGCTGTTTCTATGGGCCACTTTACATAAAGTGTCCGCCATATTGGAACTCGAGAGCAAGTTTTCTGTGTGTCATCAATCATAGTTACGCAAGTATGCATATCTATATCTGCAATAGGCTTCAGCAGATAAAAGAAAAACAAAGCTAACAAACATTAAAATGTAAAAATGTTACCATAGTTTAAAAACCCATATTGAGTTTATATAAAAACGCAAACCACACATTCTCACCTATGAAAGTTTATCCCATTTCTTTGGGAATTTAAATCTCTGCATTTTTTACAACAAGAGGCTGTGTAATGTTATGGCATCTTGGAAAACTCATTGATTTTTTTTTGTTTTTGTGAGTGACAACAGCATCTGAATTTCTGAAATTTCTGAATTTCTTGACTGTGCCAAGATGGCAGACAAGTCAACGTGTCTGGAGCGGTCAAATGTGGCATCTATGTATACAAATATATGATTTGAATGCTCAGACATGACCATGAAGGCAACGATGACACCACACCTGTCACAGCTTTGACAAGGGACCCTGCCTTACTGCCTCACTCTAAAGCATGCTCATCCCCATGCAAAATGCAGGAGAGGAAGTGTGGTGAGTTACCTCACACTAAATGAACCAGCTGACATCTGAAAAGATGAGATATTACTTCTAAGCAACTGACTTCCAAGGACTGTGCAAGCCAAAGGAGGTGCGGTAACATCCAGTCGATATCTGCCAAATGAGTGTGGCATTAACCAGCTGGCTGAATCACAAATACGTAGATAAAACACCCATGACTAAATCCCACGGGGTAGCCATTCCTCTGATGGAATGAGCTCAGGGCCACTGGGGGCTGCAAATCCTTAGATCCCTCAGCCACTTCCACCATCCAATGGATGAAATGGGCTTCATGTCTGAGTCTAAACGGAGTCTTATTTCGTGTGTCAAAAAGTATAAAGCATATGCTGGGTAAAGGCAACACAACCTTCCTTCCTCCTCTGATGAAGTACAACTGCAGGGCAAAATACAGTCCCACTTTATATTAGGTTTATTTAACACACACAGTTTCCGCCAATCTCATGTACTGCATTCTTCATATCTTCGAAAAGTCTTTAGTTTTATCAAAGATAGATACGCTGTACTGAGTCTTTCCGACAAAAAGCCGGGCTCCTGGAGACATACTGTGGGCAGAGCTAAAGAGTCACAAGAACACGCAGCTTTTGTAGAGATCATCTGCAAACTGCGACATCATTATAAATAAAAAAGGAACAAAAACGTTTGTGTTGATTATTATTTTCAAGTGCATTATATGCACTTGAGCCGATTGCCAACAAAACACAGACATTTGATGCAGTTTTACTCACCGCCCGCGATCTGCAAATCCAGCATTGAACTGGGAAGTGTTTACAAAACATTTGTCACCGAAATTCCAGGAACAAACAAACATACGTGCACATCTCCGTTGCTGCTCCAGAAAAACAAACTGCATCCACTGTTCCCTTAACGCTCTTTGAGAAGCTGAAAAAGGGTATCTTTCCCTCACAACCAAAAACACACTTCTTTGGTGACATTGTTGAAAAATCTCTCAGCTTCCGTATCCCAAACAAAGCACGTCGATGGGCATGCTCTCGCTCTGGGTTATGTGTGCGCACTCTTATCAGGGAGAAGTGCCTATACAAGGAATTCCGCCCTTTATGACATGATACAGGCCATACTCGAAAAAAACTTACCAAAACTTATCCGAAACTGGAAGGAGTGTATTTGGCACAGATATACTCAGTCATACGTCCAACTTGTGTTTTGAAACTTTGGCCATGTTTAGCATGACAATGCAACTCTTTAACAGTGTAAATAAGTCAGAATGCATGAAATAGCATTAGATCTCCCCATCCTGTAAAACTTTCATTAATTTTCGAAACACAAATAAAGAGCTTTTTGTTGAAATCTGAGAGATGTCTGTTCCTCCATTGACTGCCTTTGCAACTGACACTTGATGCTTAAAAAAGATCACAAAGAGATCAGAAAACTAATCCATATGGTTCGAGTGGTTTAGTCCAAATTCTCTAAAGAGACTCGATGGATTTTTATGATGAACATATTTAATTTAGGCTTTTACTCACACTGTAAACTCTGATCAGTGATCAAGCTCAACCTAACCTGAATGACGAACAAACCTCTTCCGGAAGCTCAAATGTGCTGCATAACCAGTGAGGTTCATTCTCATGTGATATGCGGTACGTTGGAGCGTCATTCAAGTTAGGTAGAGCTTCTGCTTATGTTCGCTGATCAATGTTTACATGCGAGTAAAAGCCTAAATCTAATCTATTCATCATAAAGCAATCAAGTCTCTTCAGAAAATTTCATAACTAATTCATATGGATTAGTTTTACGATCTCTTTACGAACTTTTTGAAGCGTCAAACTGTCAGTTGCAAAGGCAGTCAATGGAGGAACAAACATCTCTCAGATTTTCAAAAGATCTTCATTTGTGTTCCAAAGATGAACAAAAGTCTTACAAGTTTGGAACGACATGAGTAAATAATGACTTTTCATTTTGGGGTAAACTAACCCTTTAATCAAGATAACCCCCCGCAGGATGACCTGTCACTCACATGAGATCAGACCAATAGCAAAACACATCACAATAGGAAAGAAAAAAACTATCACAACATCCGTTTTATACCAACTATAAGGTTTAAGTGAGGGTATAGGGTCAGTAGTGAAATTAAAAATGAAACTATGTAAATGAATTACATGTATAGTAGGCCTAGGTATTTTTTAAATATAAGGCTACTATGTGAAAACATGTATTTACAAACTAAGTGCATTGTATCATAATTTAAATGTTAGTATATTTAAAGTACTTTATATTAAGTGTACATAATAGTACACTTAATATAAAATCGGTCCCAAAACACCAAGGTGGAGTTACATAAAATAAAAAAATAAATAAAAAAATTACAATTCATGCCACAGCATAATTATGACGGATGAACCAGTGCACGAAGCTCACCCACTCCAGAGAGTTGATTCATGTCTGCGCCTCTAGGGGGTCAATCGCTGCCAACAGTGGCCTAGT